>CM045745.1:6132781-6222781 GCA_024760905.1 Plotosus lineatus | reverse complement strand
AACATGTATAATACAGCATTTCCATAAGGAGTGTTTCCTCAGAACATCAGTCAAGAGATGCGTGTTATTAAGAATGAACTTGTATTTTGTTTCGCACAATAAAAATACATAACAAGACAATCCCAAATGATCTCTGAGATTGATATCCTTATATTATTGTCTGATCAGCCTGGGGAAAATCTCAAAAACATTATGCTGTTTATCATATCGTGTTCCACAACAACAGCCCTGCAAGTCTCATTCTGCGTAAATCCCAGGAGAACTTCATGAGCTGCTCTTCCCCGAAATAAAACCTCACCGGTAATCAGCCCAAATCTAATACTAGAGTCACCATCAATATCCCAGCAGCATGACATCAAACAGAGCAACACTACACAGGGGGAGTTCTGTCAAGCAAGTGATAAGACTGAATTTATTTCATTATTTTTGCTTCACTGAAGGATGTTAAAGAGTCGAGAGGTTCCAGGTAGGATCTGGTTACTGCTCCAGATTTGATCACCAAAACATTTCGTGTGCGTGTGCGTGTGTGTGTGTGTGTGCGTGTGTGTACGTGTGTGTGTGTGTGTGTGTGTATGTGTGTACGTGTGTGAACTATTTCATGATCAGAAATAGTGTATGTTTGTTGAAGACTTTCTTCAAAGAACATACGAGATTAGAAAGAGAAAGAGAGAGAATACATTATTTGTACAGTTGTTCAATAGGTTACTGACACGCCTCTCACTGAGTCAGTGTGTTTCTGCCCTGCCCTGGGTTGGCGAGTTGTCCAGGGTGTACTCTGCCCTCGCCTACAGTCGGCTGATATGGGCACCAGCCTCCCCGCGACACTATTTAGGATTAACCGATTCAGAAAATGAATGAATGAATGAATCACACCACGCGCGCGCACACACACACACACACACACACACACACACACACACACACACACACACACACACACACACACACACACACACACACACTACTGAAATAACCCACTTTGGGCATTTTGCAGTTTCTGACACTGTTCTGGAATATTTCTTCTCACATCAACTGGGCTGAGTTCGCTGGGGCAGCCAGTGCTGGACGAATATAGTCATCTGAAATCTCAACTGCGGATAATTTAATCCAAATACATTAAATATATCAAACTTAACAGGCACAAGTTGAAAATATAATTATTATAATTATTCTTCTATTTATGATCCGAGTAAAACATTCTCGTTATTATTATTTTTAAACAGCTTGTATAGTTTGGATTTTATGACTTGTACGTTTGCCTTATTATTATCGTATTAAACAGAACGAAATACTGTAGCACCTCCTCGAGCCCTTTTAAAGTTAAAATTCATTGGCGTGTGTTTCACTTTTTTTCTTAATTCCCCATCTTCACCATTTCGGAGAAGTTATGTGTTCCACGGTTTGTTGGTTTATTTGTAAGGATTACGCAAAACTACACATATTTCACTAAACCTGATGAAGAGATGGAGTATTTACCTGGTTTGTCTGGGTTTACCTGGTTTACCCGGTTTATCTGGGTTTATCTGGGTTTACCTGGGTTTACCTGGGTTTGTCTGGGTTTACCTGGTTTACCCGGTTTATCTGGGTTTATCTGGGTTTACCTGGGTTTACCTGGGTTTATCTGGGTTTATCTGGGTTTACCTGGGTTTATCTGGGTTTATCTGGGTTTATCTGGGTTTACCTGGTTTACCCGGTTTATCTGGGTTTATCTGGGTTTACCTGGGTTTACCTGGGTTTGTCTGGGTTTACCTGGTTTACCCGGTTTATCTGGGTTTATCTGGGTTTACCTGGGTTTATCTGGGTTTACCTGGGTTTATCTGGGTTTATCTGGGTTTATCTGGGTTTGTCTGGGTTTACCTGGGTTTATCTGGGTTTATCTGGGTTTACCTGGGTTTATCTGGGTTTACCTGGGTTTATCTGGGTTTATCTGGGTTTATCTGGGTTTACCTGGTTTACCCGGTTTATCTGGGTTTATCTGGGTTTATCTGGGTTTACCTGGGTTTATCTGGGTTTACCTGGGTTTACCTGGTTTTATCTGGGTTTATCTGGGTTTGTCTGGGTTTATCTGGGTTTACCTGGTTTACCCAGTTTATCTGGGTTTATCTCGGTTTATCTGGGTTTATCTGGGTTTGTCTGGGTTTATCTGGGTTTATCTGGGTTTGTCTGGGTTTACCTGGGTTTACCTGGGTTTATCTGGGTTTATCTGGGTTTACCTGGGTTTATCTGGGTTTACCTGGGTTTACCTGGTTTTATCTGGGTTTATCTGGGTTTACCTGGGTTTATCTGGGTTTATCTGGGTTTGTCTGGGTTTATCTGGGTTTACCTGGTTTACCCGGTTTATCTGGGTTTATCTCGGTTTATCTGGGTTTATCTGGGTTTGTCTGGGTTTATCTGGGTTTATCTGGGTTTATCTGGGTTTGTCTGGGTTTACCTGGGTTTATCTGGGTTTATCTGGGTTTATCTGGGTTTATCTGGGTTTACCTGGGTTTATCTGGGTTTATCCGGGTTTACCTGGGTTTATCTGGGTTTATCTGGGTTTATCTGGGTTTACCTGGGTTTATCTGGGTCCGGGCCGTTTAACAAGCCCGTAACAGACTTTTCAGGGCCTTCTTGTCCTTTAGTTGTTTGACTTTTCCTTCAGTCTTTAATGCAATATATGGTGATGCTTCTTCAATTCTTGTACATGTGGTGCGTTGTAACTTGCAAAACTTGAATCTAAATTGATATTCTTGTGCTTTTGTGTGAAGTGCAGCCAATAACAAATTTCTTCTCAAGTAAACGATTCGTAATCTTTGTGCAACTTAATATTATATATCCACACAGCTATTTAGTTTACTAGAGCAGCATAAAAAACAAATCCCATCCCCTGTAATCAATATTTGTTTCTGAGACAAAATTACGTTATCAAAACTGACCGAAATTTCATAAAACTATTTCCAGACTACCATTTTCTTTTCTTTTCTATCCTGACTCAATTATCTAAAATCCCAACCAATTGTCACATACTAATAACAATTTTCTTTATTATTACAGAACTTTTTCCTCATGTTATGCTCTAGCAATGATCATTAATGTTACTGTATCTAGTGTAGCAGTCCTATAGTGACACAAAGGCCCTGTGAGAACAGCAGCTACGATATTTCTCTAAATTTATCCATACGAGAGGTGTTATCTAACATTGTTGCATAGTGTCCAGATTTCTTTAAATTCTCAAAACCATATCAGAAAATACAACTGGAGAGCCAGATCTATATTAGATTCTTTATTATGAGTATTTTGTAAAATTTGGCAGTAACAGTTGGGACAGGCTGAAAAAGTGTCTTCTAACATGCACTATGTTGTCAGCCAAATTGTTGCATCCAACATGGTAAATTACTATCCTGTAGCCCGCCAGACATATACTTCCAACCATTACCCTAGCAACAATGTCCTCAATACTTGCTCCCGGGCAGGACAGCACACACGTGTCCGTCAGATCACCTACGTATTTCACAATACTATCCCCCACCAGCAAGCCCGTCCTTGAGCCCAGTCCACCCAGCCAATGACACTCACAAGACACCGATTGACATGAATCTGGCCATTATGGATGTTCTTCATTAAAGTACACATCGTTTGGACACCATGTTCTATGGATTGGCATCCTTTGATTTTGCCTATGATAAGCCATATCTCAGTCTGGTTTAATCTACAATATATTTAAGTACATTTTTAATCTAGTTACAATTGCTCCTTTAATTTATCATCAAAGAAGGACAATATTTAATATCTTTGTTACTCCAAAAAGCTTGAAGTCTACTCTTGAAGGTATTTATATTATCAGCTTCCACTAGATAGCTAGGCAAACTATTCCACTCATCGATGACCCTTTCTGAAAAAAAATGTTTTCTTACATTTGTGTTACACCTATTCTTAACCAATTTATATTGATGCCCCCTAGTTATACTGTTGTTGCTAGTTCTTTGGAAAAGGTTATCAGGATTATATTTATCTATTCCCATGAAAATTTTATAGACTTGTAGGATGTCAGTCCTAGTTCTCCTGTATTCTAATGTATCTAGATTTAAACTTTTCAACCTTTCCGGGTAAGTCAGTGAATTTAATTCAGGAATAAATATGGTGGCCCTTCTTTGTACCCCTTCAATTTGTTTATTTAATTTAACCTTATGTGGATTCCAAATTGGACTACCATACTCAACTATTGGTCTCACTATTGTCTTATATAATTGCCCAAATACATCTTTATTCATATATTTAAAATTTCTCTTTATTAATCCCAAATTCCTATTGGCTTTTTTAATAATTTCTCCAATGTGTTGTTCAAAATTTAGTTCATTGCCAACAATAATACCCAAATCATTTTCAGAAGACACCGATTCTAAGTTAATTCTCTTGTTTCCCTTCTCCATAGAGTAATCACTTCCAGGGTTATTTGATCCCAAGTGCAATACCTTACATTTATCTGCGTTAAAAGACAATTTCCATTCCTTAGTCCATTGTACCATATTATCAATGTCTTCCTGTAGCAAACTTACCCCTATTACATCAGAAACTGCTTTAAAAATTTTAGCATCATCTGCAAAAAGTTTGATTGTTCCCTCTTTAACCATATACTCAAGATCGTTGATGTAAATCAAGAAAACTAAGGGCCCCAGGACAGAACCCTGTGGGACACCACTTGTTACTGGTTCCCACTCTGATGTGACATTTCCTACTCTAACTTTCTGTTTTCTATCAGTAAGAAAGTCAACAATCCAATTTTTAATCTTTTCTCCGATACCAAAAACACCCAATTTATATATTAATTTTTTGTGTGAAACTGAATCAAATGCTCTACGAAAAGCTGTACACACTACATCTATGGATCTTTTATTATCTAATAAATTTGTCCAACTATTCAAAATAGTAATTGTAATGTGCAAGATCTACCGGGTAGGAAGCCATATTGATTTTCTGATATTAAGTTATTTTCCAACATGTATTTCATTATATCATCTCTAATAATACCTTCTAACATTTTGCAGACTAACAGGGCAATAATTTCCAGAGTTCTTTTTCTCTCCCTTTTTATAAATTGGTACTACTATGGCTTTATTCCATACCTGAGGTAGATAATTTTCTTCAATACTACTTTTGAAAATATGAAATAGTGGCTTTTTGACTTGATCTTTAAGTTCTTTTAACACTCTGGGATATATATTGTCTGGCCCTACTGCTTTGTCTTCCCTAAGTTTATCAAGTTCTTACTCAGCTCTTTTAACTGACAAATTTATTTCATGAAGACACTCTGTATTCCTGTGTGTAAGTTCAATATTATTTCCTATATCAATATCATCTTTGGAGAAAACACTGGCAAAATAACTATTTAGAAAATTTTCAATTTCCATTGGTTCATCAAATTGTTACCATATTCATCTACTAGTCTATCTACGTTTTGTTTTGGTTTAGACTTTGATTTAATATAGTTCCAAAAAGATTTTTGATTTGTTTTAATCTGATTTGCTATTTTAGATTCAAACTTCTTGCGTTCCTGTTTTAAAACATTATTGGTATAATTTTGTACCTTCTTGTATTTCATGTAATTTTCCTCCGTTTTGCAACTTTTGCATTTATTCCATGCATTTCTTTAATCCTGATGTTTTGATTTACCTTCGCATTAAACCATAATGGTTTTTGTATACTATTATCAATAGGCTTCATTGGTATATTTTTTTCAATCTCATCATTTACTATATCCACAAATATTTGCCATTTTTCTTCCGTGTTGCTATTTTGGAAAACTTGCTCCCAATTTAACACACTAAGATTATTTTGCATAGTCTGATAATCCCCTGCATTTAGTCTTGGTTTCATACAAATTTCAGTTACTTGAGTTCTTAGATCAATATTCGTGCTAATTTTGAGAACCAGATTGTCACTTTTTCTTATCGGTGGGAACAAATCCACTCCTGTGATTAAAACTGGATCCTTAGTCAAAACCAGGTCCAGTATATTACACACCTGATTTTCCCTAATTCTTGTAGGTTGATTTATATGTTGAGTGAGGTCATTTTCTAATACAGTATTTACAAAAGATTCTTCTTTATTATCATCTTTATCCCTATTGGGTGTATTTACTGTATCACAGTTAATTTTCCCATAGTTAAAATCCCCCAATATAACTATTTTTTTATTCCCAAGATTATTACAAACAGCATCTATACGTCCATTCAATGCCTTATTATTATTTTGAGAAGAATTTGGACTTCTATAAATGGCTAATAGATATAAATCTAATTCCTTCCCATCTTGCTTACATACTGTCATTTTAATCAACAAGTATTCTTTAAATTTTCTCTGTGTTTCAATAACCGCTATACTGATTGATTTTTTTTTGGCATACCTCTAGTTTTATTGTAATTTTCAGCTACACTCGTAATATGATTATACCCTTTTAACTGCTACTCGTAATCCTGTAATCTATCTAATATTGTTTTTTAGGAAAGATTTCTGTAATAACTATTATTTCAGGTTTCTCAGTATGAGCTAATGCATATAATTCCATCAGTTTATTACTTAAGCCATCAGCATTTGTATAAAAGATATTCAACTCTTTATTGTAGACATCTGGTACCTTGGTTGGGGTTTCAATAGATAAACTTGTAGTCCGATATTTTTCAGGAGTTATTTTTCACCCCTTTGACTTTTGTTGTTACCTCACTCTTGTCAATAATGACAGTTTTACTGTTTTCATTTATCACCTCGATGTTCCCAATTTGTAGTTCTTTCTGAACTGCCTTGCTGACTGATTTATCTAGTTTGGTTTTAAAAGTTTTTTTTAGGCTTTGTTACTGTTGTATTTGGAGATGTTTGTTCAATTTCACTATTTGTATTGTCTAAATCACTGTCAGATACTGGGTCGATTGTAGATGTTGAGTGATGTAACTCATCTACCTGTTCTATCACAATGTTAGTTTGCATTCTAACTGCCCCCTCAGGTGTAAATGTATTTTGCTTGTCCGTATTTCTAGGGTTGTGCCTGATATTAGATACCTGATCATTTCCATCCTGATTTTGAGCTAAAGAATCTTTTGGGTTTACTACCACGATTTGTCCCCGCCTAATGGCTAAGCCCCTCCCTTTCCCCAGCTAAAGTTCTTCTATTCATATCTTGCTTTAGTAAGCTATATTTTTTCCTTTCTTTTACAGTCCTGTCGTATGCCAATCTCACATTTTGTAAAACCTTGTCCTTGTTGTTGGCCAATTTGTAAGATGTTTTAATGATGTCATGCCTAATCTCCGGATTTCCCCGCTGAATTTTGATTGGTTTAGATTCAACCTGTTCCCTTGGTTTACCGAACCTAACCATGTATTGAATATCAACGTTAGATCCCTCAGGGAGCTTTATTGCCTCAATGGCATTCTGAACAAAACCAAGTCATGGGTTGATTTGTCCTGCCAATCTCCCCCTACCAGTTCAGGGAGCCCGTACACAATTATGTGAGGTATTCTGGATTCCCTATCAATGCAGCCATGAGGGGGGGGGGGGGGGGGGGCACTAACCAGTGTCTCTCCCCCTTATGCCGGTCCCAAGACCGGATAAATGCAGAGGGTTGCGACAGGAAGGGCATCCGGCGTAAAACTTCTGCCACATTTAAAAATGCAAATGATCAATACAGAATTCATACCGGATCGGTCGAGGCCCGGGTTAACAACGACCGCCATCAGTGCTGTCAACCAACAGGGTGCTGATGGAAATTGGACTACTGTTGGTCGAAGACGTCGAAGAAGGAGAGGTGGGAGGCGTGTCCGTAGGCAGAGAGAGAAAAGGAAATGCGTGAGCCTAGGACTGAGAGTAGGGACTTTGAAT
The DNA here is from genome assembly GCA_024760905.1 of Plotosus lineatus. Lineage (NCBI taxonomy): Eukaryota > Metazoa > Chordata > Actinopteri > Siluriformes > Plotosidae > Plotosus > Plotosus lineatus. The sequence continues at coordinate 6,214,932 of CM045745.1, read as the reverse complement.
GTTGGAACTATGCAAGGAAAAGATAGGGAGCTGGCTGACATGATGCAGAGGAGGAAGGTGGACATACTGTGTGTTCAGGAGACAAGGTGGAAAGGTAGAAAGGCTAGAAGCTTAGGAGCAGGGTTTAAACTGTTTTATAATGGTGTGGATGGGAAGAGAAATGGAGTAGGAGTCATCTTGAAGGAGGGGTTTGTCAGGAATGTTCTAGAAGTGAAAAGAGTGTCAGACAGAGTGATGAGTCTCAAGTTAGAAATTGAAGGCGTGATGGTCAATGTTGTTAGTGCTTATGCCCCACAGGCAGGATGTAAGCTAGAAGAGAAGGAGAGATTCTGGAGTGAGTTAGATGAAGTGATGCAGAATACCCCCAGAGGTGAAAGAGTGATCATTGGAGCAGACTTCAATGGACATGTTGGTGCAGGCAACAGAGGGGACGAGGAAGTGATGGGCAGTTTTGGTATCCAGGACAGGAACACAGAAGGACAGATGTTGATCGATTTTGCAAAAAGAATGGAATTGGCTGTGGTGAATACTTTCTTCAAGAAGAAACAGAAGCATAGGGTGACTTATGAAAGCGGAGGTAAGAGCACACAGGTAGACTACATCTTGTGTAGGCGATGTAATTTGAAGGAAGTCAGTGACTGCAAAGTAGTAGTGGGTGAGAGTGTTGCCAAACAGCATAGGATGGTAGTGTGCAGGATGACACTGATGGTGAGAAAGGTGAAAAAGGCAAAGGCAGAGCAGAAGACAAAGTGGTGGAAGCTGAAAAAGGAAGAGTGTCGTGTTGTCTTCAAGGAAGAGTTGAAACAGGCTTTGGGTAGTCAGGAAGTGCTTCCAGAGGACTGGACAACCACAGCCAATGTGATCAGGGAGACCGGTAGGAGAGTACTTGGTGTGTCCTCTGGAAGGAAAGTAGATAAGGAGACTTGGTGGTGGAATGAGGAAGTGCAGGAGTGTGTACAAAAGAAGAGGTTAGCCAAGAAGAAGTGGGACATTGAGAGGACCGAAGAGAGTAAACAGGAGTGCAGGGAGACACAGCGTAAGGCGAAGGTAGCAGTGTCAAAGGCCAAACAGAGGGCGTATGATGACTTGTATGATAGTTTGAACAGTAAGGAGGGAGAAAATTATCTATACAGGTTAGCACAGCAGAGAAATAGAGACGGGAAAGACGTGCAGCAAGTTAGAGTGATAAAGGACAGAGAGGGAAATGTATTGACTGATGACAGAAGTGTGCTGGGAAGATGGAAAGAGTACTTTGAAGAGCTGATGAATGAGGAAAATGAGAGAGAAAAAAGAGTAGAAGGGGTGACCATTGAGGAGCAGGAAGTAGCAAAGATTAGTAAGGGAGAAGTGAGGAGGGCATTGAAGAGGATGAAGAGTGGAAAGGCAGTTGGCCCTGATGACATACCAGTTGAGGTATGGAAGTGTCTAGGGGAGGTAGCAGTAGATTTTCTGACAAGAATATTCGACAAGGTCTTAGAAAGTGAGCAGATGCCAGAGGAATGGAGGAGAAGTGTGCTTGTGCCCATTTTTAAGAACAAAGGAGATGTACAGAGTTGTGGCAACTACAAAGTTGATGAGCCATACAATGAAGCTATGGGAAAAAATAGTGGAAGCAAGACTAAGGGCAGAGGTCAGCATTTGTGAACAACAGTTTGGTTTCATACCAAGAAAGAGCACCACAGATGCAGTGTTTTCTTTGAGGATGTTAATAGAGAAGTACAGAGAAGGTCAGAAGGAGCTGCATTGTGCCTTTGTGGATCTGGAGAAAGCATATGACAGGGTGCCGAGAGAAGAACTGTGGTATTGTATGAGGAAGTCTGGAGTGACAGAGAAGTATGTTAGAGTGGTGCAGGACATGTATGAGAGATGTAAGACAGTGGTGAGGTGTGCTGTTTGGTGTGACAGAAGAGTTCAAGGAGGAGGTGGGACTGCATCAAGGGTCAGCTCTCAGCCCCTTCTTGTTTGCTATAGTGATGGACAGGCTAACAGATGAGGTTAGACAAGAATCTCCATGGAATATGATGTTTGCAGATGATATCATAGTGATCTGTAGTGAGAGCAGAGACCAAGTGGAGGAAAATCTAGAGAGGTGGAGGTATGCCCTGGAAAGGAGGGGATTGAAGGTTAGTCTTAGTAAGACAGAATACATGTGTGTGAACGACAAGGTCCCAAGAGGAACTTTGAGGTTACAGGGGGCAGAGATAAAGAAGGTGGAGGATTTTAAGTACTTGGGCTCAACAATCCAGAGCAATGGAGAGTGTGGAAAAGAGGTGAAGAAGCGCGTGCAGGCAGGTTGGAATGGATGGAGAAAAGTGTCCGGTGTGATGTGTGATAGGAGAGTATCGGCAAGAATGAAGGGAAAAGTGTACAAGACGGTGATGAGGCCAGCAATGTTGTATGGTTTAGAGACAGTGGCCCTGGGGAAAAGACAGGAGTCAGAGTTGGAGGTAGCAGAGATGAAAATGTTGAGGTTCTCTTTGGGAGTAACGAGGATGGATAGGATCAGAAATGAATACATCAGAGGGACAGCACATGTTAGATGTTTTGGAGACAAAGTCAGAGAGGCTAGATTGAGATGGTTTGGACATGTACAGAGGAGGGATAGTGAGTATATTGGTCGTAGGATGCTGAGGTTGGAACTACCAGGCAAAAGGCCCAGAGGAAGACCAAAGAGAAGATTTATGGATGTGGTGAAGGCGGATATGAAGGTCGTTGGAGTAAGAGTAGAAGATGCAGAGGATAGGGAGAGATGGAGGCAGATCATTTGCTGTGGCGAACCCTGAAGGGAACAGCCGAAAGGAAAAGAAGATTCTGGATTCCCTATCCTTCTCTTCCCTGTGTACTTCTTCAACTATTCTCTAAATTTTTGCATCCAAATTATCAAAAAGTTCAGTCTTGTATCCTGTATTTTTTATTTCATTTCTTTCATCAATCAATCTGTCAAATTTAGACTGAAAACTCCTTGTCAGTCTTGTTTCTACCTCAACAGTTTCATGTTCTATTTTCTGGGTTAGATCAAGTTTAAGCTGGTATATTTGTGGTTTAACATGAGTTTCTATATCCGTTGTAACAGCTCGCTTGACTAAATTTGCAATTTTTTGTTCTCGTCCGACCAGTCTATCCATTGTTTCATTTTGTTTGGCTAACACTTCTTGTATTGAAGGAGCCCTACGACATTCAGAACATTTAATGTCTAATGCCTCCAGATCATTTTCATTCACTAGGCAGTTGTACACGACCTCTGGGATCTTTAGGCAACTTATACAAAACCAGTTGGAGCACCCATTACAGACTATGGCCTTATCATTAGCCCCAATTATGCAGCTACATGTTTTACACAGGCAATCCTGGTCATGTTTTTCGACTTCCTGCATTTCTTTTCCTAAAGTTTTCTGAGATTTATTTCCTCTAGCTACCCTCTTGGGCTTCTCCTCATCCTTACTGAGTGGCATGTTGGCTCTCAACCTAACTGTCCAACCCTAAACTAGCTGTAAGACAAGCTAGCCAATCCCCAACTTGGTTTTCAATACAAAGTATAATATACTGTAATGTCTATTAACAAATTAGATGAGCCAGCCAAATCCTTGTATGATAATTAACTCTAACACTATCACTATTTAGTCGATTAAATTTGCAACTTCAAGAATCAATCACAAGTTACTGACCTGTTCCTTTGTCAGCCGGCCCCAACTGTACTACCTGTACGTTAATATTTCAGTTGATTTTTGCATGTATGTTCCTGTATCTATCAGTGCCTGTATGTTAACATTACAATTTAATTTTGTTTAAAAAGAGAAGAAAAATAAACAAATAAATAAATAAATATGTTATGCATCCCCATTTAACAGAAGTTACCAATGACGTAGAATAAAGTTTTTATACATAAACAATACGTTTTAACTGCCAAAAAACCCAATACATATAAATACACCTAACATAAAATAGCTCCGTAAATATTCACAATTAAGAGAGAGAGAGAGAGAGGGGGGGGGGGGGTACTGGTATGGACCAGGCAAGACCGTGTAACATTTTGGAGGTGATCTGTGCTTGGGATGACGTCGAAAAAAAAGAAGAAGAAAAAAATCTAAAGTCCAGAAGAATTCCTATTAATAATGAACATAGGGCGAAATGTTAAACTGACGCCCACGAGGGGGAGACATTTCATTATTACCATGCCAAGTTATCTATTTGTGCCTGGAGGATGTACAGTACCTGCAAGCTATTAAATACCTCTTCAGGTGAACAAACAAACATTTCAGCTTCTTTAAACATCGCATACAGATTAAGTTGATTTGCACAAAAAATACAGTGAAATTGTCCCTGGAGCAAGGAAGCAATCTGAAACCACAATATTTCCACCCCATTCCTCGCAGGTGATATGAAATTCTTCTCTTGAAGGATGTGTACTGTGATTGTGACTGTGGTTATGCGAAGTGTGTGTCCAGAAGAGACAAAACATATTGTTTTATTCTTAATGTTGATCAGTAAGTGGTGGTCTTTCTCTTACATTCTTTTCTGGGAGCAAAGTCTTCCTTTTCCCTGACGCATCTTCCTGCATGTCAGATTTGTTCACTCTCTTTTTAATTATTGATATGCAGCAACAATTGCAAGAAAATGTAGATCCTGTGATGAAATTCCTGACTTCTTGGAGACCTCTTTTGACTTATTTTCAAATCAAATAGGTCAAATTTGTTGTCATTGCTTCACTTAATTATTTTTCAATTTATTCAACTAGTAGATAATTTTCCTTGATGTGTGATTTGCTTTAAATAATCTTAGAGGACCTTTTTACAATCCTTTGCCTCCATCATAAGCATCCACAGCCTCCTGAATGTCTTAGAGTGCTATTTATCTTTTGGTCTGATGACACCACACACCTCATTAACAAAGACTACACCAAACCCAAGATGGTTTACACAACATTCAATCGCACCTGATATGGGATGTCTGATGCTAGTCGTATGGTTTTGCATATGTGACAAATGTAAGGGTCGAATTGTATGAGGGAGTGTGGAATGTTTCCTTGTTCAAATATTTTAAAAAAGAGTAAACCATTTACTTTTTCACGTAGTTATTGTTATATTGTGATATATAGAATTAACCATTCTGTATTTATTTATATTGAATCCTCCATAAACCAATTAAAACCTCATATGAATAGTATAAGGTGAATTATAAATTATGCATGTTGTTGAGCTTGCACAGAGAAATTTAAAATATTAATTATTGATGTCCAGTAATACTGGAATATGACTCCCTCTTCCTTCATTCGAGTGATGCCATCTGACATCATATGTTTGGATATGAAAATATATTGTAATCTAGTGAGGAAAAAAAAAAATTGTGATTTTAATTTTACTCATGAAGGCCTTCCTGTATACAAAAGCTTATCTCCACCAACAAAGGTTACATTGCTGGTACAGTGTGTTTGTCGGACTGTTGCATTTGCAAAAACCTCCCCACATGATTTATATACAACGTGGTAAAAGGGTGCAACTTGGGCCAAGGAAGAACTGATTAAAGTTTAGAGAGGATCTGAGTCACAGCAAAGATCCTTTCAAGTCTGAAATCTATAACAAAACTGGAAATGCACAAATGGCTGCTGTCCCAAAAATATGTGCAACACACATCCCGATTTTAACAGTGCAACAGCATGTGGCATCACACACATCACATCCTGAAAGTTAGTGCTTGTTAATGCTGTGCATACAGAGCCATTCTGCATTCTGTTCCTTCACAACAGAGTGTCTCAGAATTTTCTGTCTCATATTAGTCATAAAATATAGACAGTGTGAAAATATGATGCCTGCATGTTATAATCCACACCTCTTGGCATATCATTCTAATAATATTTACAGTTATGTTTATATATATATATATATATATATATATATATATATATATATATATATGTATATATATATATATATATGCATGACATGCATGACATTGCATGACATCTTAGAGAGTGAGCAGATGCCGGCAGAATGGAGGAGAAGTGTGCTGGTGCCCATTTTTAAGAACAAGGGAGACGCGCAGAGTTGTGGCAACTACAGAGGGATAAAGTTGATGAGCCATACAATGAAGTTATGGGAAAGAATAGTGGAAGCTAGACTAAGGGTAGAAGTCAGCATTTGTGAACAACAGTTTGGTTTCATGCCAAGAAAGAGCACCACAGATGCTGTGTTTGCTTTGAAGATGTTAATAGAGAAGTACAGAGAAGGTCAGAGGGAGCTGCATTGTGCCTTTGTAGATCTGGAGAAAACATATGACAGGGTGCCGAGAGAAGAACTGTGGTATTGCATGAGAAAGTCTGGAGTGGCAGAGAAGTGTGTTAGAGTGGTGCAGGACATGTATGAGAGATGTAAGACAGTGGTGAGGTGTGCTGTCGGCATGACCGAAAAATTCAAGGTGGCGGTGGGACTGCATCAAAGATCAGCTCTGAGCCCCTTCTTGTTTGCGATGATGATGGACAGGCTGATAGACGAGGTTAGACAAGAATCTCCATGGACTATGATGTTCGCAGATAACATTGTGATCTGTAGTGAGAGCAAAGAACAAGTGGAGGAAAATCTAGAAAGGTGGAGGTATGCCCTAGAAAGGAGGGGAATGAAGGTTAGCTTCAGTTAGACAGAATACATTTACACACATGGCAAGACAAAGTCACACAATGACAAGGACCCAAGAGGAACGGTGAGGTTACAGGGAGCAGAGATAAAGAAGGTGGAAGATTTTAAGTGCTTAGGCTCAACAATCCAGAGCAATGGAGAGTGTGGAAAAGAGGTGAAGGACCATGTGCGGGAAGGTTGGAATGGTTGGAGAAAAGTGTCCGGTGTGATGCATGATAGAAGAGTATCAGCAAGAACAAAAGAAAAAGTGTACAAGATGGTGATGAGGCCAGCGATGTTGTATGGCTTAGAAACAGTGGCGCTGAGGAAAAGGCAGGAGGCAGAGCTGAAAATGTTGAGGTTCTCTTTGGGAGTAATGAGGATGGATAGGATCAGAAATGAGTACATCAGAGGGACAGCCCATGTAAGATATTTTGGAGACAACATTAGAGAGGCTAGATTGAGATGGTTTGGACATGTACAGAGGAGGGATAGTGAGTATATTGGTAGTAGGATGCTGAGGTTGGAACTACCAGGCAGAAGGCCCAGAGGAAGACCAAAGAGAAGATTTATGGATGTGGTGAAGGAAGACATGAAGGTCGTTCGAGTAAGAGAAGAAGATGCAGAGGATAGGGTGAGATGGAGGCAGGTGATTTGCTGTGGTGATCCCTGAAGGGAACAGCCGAAAGAAAAAGAAGATACTGTATATATATATATATATATATATATATATATATATATATATATATATATATATATATATATATATATATATATATATATATATATATATATATATATATATATATCCTAACATGGCAGTGGTGGCCTGATGGGAAAGGTACTGGATCACTGATCCCAAAGTTGGGGGTTGGAGTCCCACCCTCAACAGGTTGTCACTGTCCCCCCCCAGTGCAGTTAACTGGGTTATCAAAGGCCGGCCATATTTCTCTCTGTCTATGGTGTGAGGTTCATGTAAAAGAACCATTGCTGGCTTTCGATAAGAGTAGCTGCATAGCCGTCACCGTGTTTTTGATCTGCAATGGTCTGGCGAGCTGTCCAGGGTGTACTCCCCCTCTCACCTGAAGTCGGCTGGGATGGGCAACAGCCTCCCCGCGACTCTAATTAGGATTAAGCGGTTACAGAAAATGAACCATGGATATGAGGTCCAGGATTACTTGCTTCCACAAAACAGTACTGTTGAGCAAAGTAAGCCTCTGTGAAACATTGAAATGTTTGTGTGACTCCTACTGTTCATCATCACTGTTCATTTTCTGTCACTGTTTAATCCTAATTAGGGTCATGGGGAGGCTGGTGCCCAGCCCAGCCGACTCCAGGCAAGGATAGAGTACACCCTAGATGGCTTACCAGGCCATGCACCATAGACAGTGAGAAACATGGCTGGCCTTTGATAACTCAGTTAGCTGCTCTGGGGGGAGACAGTGACAACCACAACACGTTCAGAATGGGGCTTGAACACCCAACCTTAGGATCAGTGATCCAGCGCCTTTACCACCAGGCCACCACTGCCCACGACTCCCACTGTAACATATTGAAAAACAATGTCTTGTTCTAAATTGCTTGTAAATGACAAGGTGTGTTAATTACAGTTGCGGGGAAGTTGGAGCCTATCTCAGCTAACTCTGGATGAAAGAGGTGTACACCCTATACAGTTTACCAGGCCATCACAGGACCAACACATATATGAACATTCATGATCACTCTCACACCTAGAGGTGATTTGAAACCACCAATCAGCCTACTGTGCATGTTTATGGACTGTGTAAGGAGGCCAGTGTACTTGGAAGAAACCCACCACAAGTATGGGGAGAACATGCAGACTCAAAACGGAAACGATCCAAGCCCGAGAATCAAACCCGGGACCTTCTTGCAGTGAAGCAAACATGCTACCCAAATCACCACCGTGCCGCCAGGATCAATACATGATACATATACAATATTATTTTTGGAGAAATCAACGTACAAATCGATGACAAAGTCACAAACAGATTTTGCAAAATGGGTTGTAATGAATCGTATTTTTAAATTAATTAATTATTCATTCATTTATCAACCGTTTAATCCTAGTAGAATTACAGGGAGGTGGGAACCTGTCTCTGCAGACTCTGGGTAAAGGTGAGATGTATCTTGGCATCTCACCTGTCCATTGCAGAACCGACACACACAGGCATTCATACTCAGGGATCATCTGTCAATTAGATTAATGTGAATGTCTTTGGACTGCTGAAGGAAACCAAAGAGAAACCCTGTGAGAACATGCAAACTCCACACAGCAACACCCAAGCCAGGAATCGAACCCAGGACCTTCTTGCTGTGAGGTGGACCAATGCTCCACCAGGAGAAACGTTTAATTTTAGCATTCTTATTTTGAAGCCATCTTTGTTTTCAAACATTTATACACGGGTGTCTAAAATCTGTGCACAGCACTGTATTACTTTATTTAATCTCTCTGAGGTCGAGGCAAAGCTCAGTGGATCTCAGTACGTTCTAACCCTCACCTATGGTCATGAGTTTTGGGTAGTGATCGAAAAAATAAGATCATGGATACAAGCGGCTGAAATGGGCTTCCTTCTCAGGGTGGCAGGGCTCTCCCTTAGAGACAGCGTGAGAAGCTCAACCATCCGGCGAGAGCTCGGGAGTAGAACCGCTGCTCCTCTGCATTGACAGGACCCAGGGTGCTCGGGCATCAGGGTTCGAAAGCCTCCCGACCGCCTCCCTGGTGTGGTGTTTCGGGCATATCCACCCGGGAAGAGACCCCTGGGTCGACCTAGAACACGTGGGAGGGATTATGTTTCTCGCTTGTCTGGGAACGCCTCAGTGCGGGCCCCCCCGAAGAGCTGGAAGAAGTGGCTGGGGAAATGGATGTCTGGACCTCATTGCTGAGGCTGCTGCCCCCCCTTGCGACCGACCCCGGAAGAAGCTGAAGATGAAGAAGATAAAAGATGAAGATCACATGGGTGTTATTGGTGAGTCTGAGTGCAGTTTACTCTTTATTAAGTGCAAGCTCTTTAACAGTTATCCTGGTGGAATATTTTTAATGGGGGGGCGGCAGGGGGCAGTGGGGGCAGTGTTACATTTGCGGTGCCTGGGCTCGACTTCTAAAACAGACTTTGTTTCTGTTTCACTTCTGTGTGGCTCGTTGACTTGGGGGCGGGGAAGGGGCGGAGGAAGGGCAGGGGAAGCGGCGGTAAGGCGAGGAAGGCGGGGGGGGAGGGGCGGGGGAAGAGGCGGGGGAAGAGGCGCACTTCAGAAGAGCGTTCGTGACCCGTGATCGCTGCAAAGCAAAATAAAAGTCTAGACAAAACGGCGAAATGTTGCAAACTCAGATCAGTAAACTGACAGTGAGGGATGTGAGGTTTCCCACATCTTTGGAGCAGCATGGATCAGACGCCATGGTGTGTATGAATAATATATTTCTGCAACATTATTTTCACCCAGATTAGCACCTGTATGTTTTCACTGGAATCAAATAATAATACTTTTCGAGTTTAATAATATTACAGTGTGTTTACTCTATGAAATAAGATCAAATCAATATAACATATATATATTACAGTGACACAGTGTTTAACCCCGTGTGTGTGTGTGTGTGTGTGTCACATGACTGGTTCAGCACACAGACCCGGACTACTCTGCAGTTTATGTTGTGCTCTACACTGACTCTAGTCTTAAAGGATTCGGTTTGACCTTCACTGTGGGAAGAGGCACTGAAATCGGTGAGATTCAGTAATATAATAAATAACCTGCCTTCCCTGCACACAGGCGAACTGGACTATTGTGGCAGATTGTTTGCTGTTCGTGACTATAACTTGTGCCAAAGCGCCACCACGTGGTCATATTTATTCCCTCACACTGACTGATCATTGATTTAACTGAACAGCTTCATCCCTTTAGGGTTGCAGGGAGGCTGGTATCTCATTTCAGCCGATACTGGGCGAAGGCAGGGTACACCCTGAACAACTCACCAGGCCATCATAATGCAATGAGCACACACGACCATTCACACTCGCACATAGGGGCAATTTGGAACGGCCAGATCCAATTTGATGAATGTGCAGTGCGTTTAGATCAATGATGTAGAGAAAAAAGTTTTTCTTCTACGTCATTGGTTTAGATCAGGGGTCAGGAACCTTATGGCTCGCGAGCCAGATGTGGCTCTTTTGATGACTACATCTGGCTCTCAGATAAATCAGGTGGCCTTTCTTAACAGAATAACTAATACATAATTTTCGTAGTCCTTTAAATAAAAATACAGAAAAAAGACATAAAATAAAACAAAAATATAAATAAATCTCACGCATTTCAATCTATACATCTATTTTCGATGCCACTTGTCGCTGTGGCGCACAGCGGAGAGCCAATCCTTTCGGTACTCCAGTGTGTGGGAGGGGCCGATACCTTAAAACTCTAATTTTATTGGATTATATGCAACAGCCTGTGCGAGCTCAGTGTCTGTAACAAGTAGGAATTTCCGACTTTTGTCATATTTCAGAAAAATTGTCGGATTTCAGCAAAATTGTCGGATAAAGTCGGATTTTTATGTTATTTCATGCCGTTTTGAGGTTTTCCGTCGGATTTAAAAAATAATATCACCCATAACCATTCTTGTTTGACATGTTTTGCATGCGAGCGCACGGGCACGGGGGAGTAAGCACGGTCACCTAAAGTCGGCACGTGTCATAACGAGTCGGAATTTCCGACTTTTGTCACAGTGTCGACTTTTCGACTTTAAGTAACTTTGCTTACTCTCCCGGGCCCGTGCGTTTTCAGTGGGAGGCTTGGTCACTGTTAGAACGGCTCTGACCTCTCGCTATGTTCTCTCATAAGATGTTGATTTACATTATTTAGCACCATATTGGTTTTTCTGAAAGTCTGTGATCGATCGTACATGCAACATTGCCATGAATGCCAGCATGGTGTTACACTTTTCAACAGATTTATTAAAGGCTTCCGATCCCAATGGTGGAGTTTATGGGGACTGGTTCCTTAAGAAAGATGAGCTTAACCTCATTTCAGCCGCTTGTATCCATGATCTTGTTCTTTCGGTCACTACCCAAAGCTCGTGACCATAGGTGAGGGTTGGAACGTAGATTGACTGGTAAATTGAGAGCTTCGCCTTGCGGCTCAGCTCCTTCTTCACCACGACGGACCGGTACAGGCACCGTTTAACAGCAGAGGCTGCAGCAATCCGTCTGTCGAGCTCTCGCTGCATCCTTCCCTCACTCGTGAACAAGACCCCAAGATACTTAAACTCCTCCACTTGGGGCAGAACCTCATTCCCGACCCGGAGGGTGCATTCCACCCTTGTCCGACTGAGAACCATGGCCTCAGACTTGGAGGTACTGAGTCTCATCCCGGTCGCCTCGCATTCGGCTGCGAATCGCTCCAATGAGAGCTGGAGGTCCCGACTTGATGAAGCCAAAAGGACATCATCATCTGCAAAAAGCAGAGACGAGATCCGATGGCCACCAAACCAGAACCCCTCAATGCCTCGACTGTGCCTAGAAATTCTGTCCATAAAAATTATGAGAAGAATTGGTGACAAAGGACAGCCTTGGCGGACTCCAACTCCCACCGGAAATAAATTCGACCTGTTATTGCCAATACGGACCAAACTCTGGCTCCGGTGATACAGCGACCGAATGGCTCGTAGCAACGGGTCCAGAACGCTGTACTCTCGGAGTACGCCCCACAAGATTGTTCGAGGGGCACGGTCGAAAGCCTTCTCCAAATCCACAAAGCACATGTGGACAGATTGGGCAAACTCCCATGCCCCCTTCCAGAATCCTGTGGAGCGTATATATGTATATATGTATATATGTATACATAATTAGCCTAGTGTAGATCTCTCCTGGATCAAAGCCTCACATGCATGGGGAGACCATAGAAATTCTTCAGTGAAACACTTTTGCCAAGCAGGTGGTGGACTGAGGTGGACCTGCTAACCACTATACACCCTGCTGCCTACCCTATGATGATGATGATGATGATGATGATGATGTACTGTATTCTAACTTTTAAAGCCTGAATAGTTAATCCTAGGCACAGCTGTGTAATATCAGGATTCTTGAGCTCAGGTATTATTGTGTATCTGTACAGTTGTGTGTGCAGTAAAAGCCTTGTCAACTTTGGTGATTGGAAAAACGCTGGAGGAGATAGTAAGTGACTTTAGACGATTCTACAGACTCCTGACAAATGATGGGCAACTGAGATGGGTAAGTTACTGAGCATGTGTAAGCATGTGGACAATAAAACTCACATTTACTGATTTCACCTCATTTTGCAGATTGGTCCAGAGAAGGGGGTCATCCAGCTGGCAACTGCCGCCATTCTTAATGCTGTCTGGGATATGTGGGCACATGCAGAGGGCAAGGTGAAGGTTTTACTTGTGCAGTTTATGCAAGAACATGTTGAAAATATAGTGCACACTGTGATAACAGTTGTAAAATACAAAAAAAAACAAACAAAAAAAAAACTCTGAGTAAATGACAGTATGTTTTAATGTCTGTACAATACATGGTTTATCAGGTGTAAATATATTGCATGTTTTGTATAATGTCATTTTTTTGTTGTTATTATTATTATTACAGCCCCTGTGGAAACTTCTTGTGGACATGGTATGATCCTATATACCATATAAATTGTCTCACTTTACGGCAGCCTTATTTTTGTGACTGTATTATAGCCCTGAAGAAGGTTAAGAGAGGTGTGTGTGTGTGTGTGTGTGTGTGTGTGTGTGTGTGTGTGTGTGTGTGTGTGTGTGTGTGTTTTCACAGGACCCAAGGCAGCTTATCAGCTGTATAGATTTCACTTACATCACTGATGTGCTCACTGAACAGGAAGCGCTAGGTGAGGTCATTATTATTAAATGATATTTACCAGGAAATTTTTGGCTCATGAATCTCTCTCTCTCTCTCTCTCTCTCTCTCTCTCTCTCTCTCTCTCTCTCTCTGGTTATAGATATAATGGAAAAGGCCAACAAGGGAAAGCAACAGAGAGGTAGTAATCTCTTGTTCTGTGATTGGATGTAACTGATATTTAATGGAAGCTGTTTAACACAATTACGGGTAAAATAAGATGAAATAGAGGGTCAGTGGTTGTCACCGTCACATCACAGCAAGAAAGTCCATGGTCTGGATCTTGGCCTTGTGCTTGCATGAGTTTGGTTTGGGTACTCTGGTTTCCTCCCACAATCCAAAGACATGTGCATTGGTTGAACCAGCTACTCTAATGTCCCACTACAGAGAATGGTTACTCGTGTCTGTATTAGACCTGCTATTGGCCTTTGAGGTGTGTACCATGGCTTTTGCCCCAATGTCAGCTGGGATTGACCACAGCTTCTTTTGTGTGGCCTAGTGAGCAAAAACGACCTCAGGTGGGATAGTTATTCATTTCAGAAATCCAAGCTTTAAGGTTATATTTGTAATATAAAATGTAATATTTTAATTGATTTTTGGGTTGGGGCAGTGGTGGCCTGGTGGTAAGGTGCTGGATCATCGGTTGGGTGTTCAAGCCCCACTCTCAACAGGTCGTCACTGTCCCCACAGTGCAGTTAACTGGGTTATCAAAGGCCGGCCGTGTCTCTCACTGTCTATGGTGTGAGGAGCTGCATAGCCGTCAGCGTGCTTCCGCCCTGTGATGTCCTGGTGAGCTGTCCAGGGTGTATTCTGCCCTCGCCCAGAGTCAGCTGAGATGGGCGCCAGCCTTCCTGCGACCCTAATTAGGATTAAGCTGTTACAGAAAATGCAGGAATGAGGATTTTTGGGTGACACAGTGTCGGAGTGGGAGCGAAGCAAGAAGGTCCTAGGTTCATATTCCAGGCTCGGGTGTTTTTATATGAAGTTTGCATGTTTGCATTGATTTCCTCTGGGTACACCGGTTTTATTCCACAGTCCAAAGAGATTCATTCATTCTCTGAATTTCTTAATCCTAATTAGGGTCGTGCTGACTGTGCGAAGGCAGAGTATACCCTGGGCAGCTCGCTAGACCAGAAGCACGCTGCTGGCTATGCGGGTACTGTTGATGAAAAGCAACAATGGCTCTTTTTTGATGCCTCTCACCACAGCCAGTGTGAGACATGGCTGGCCTTTGGTAACACAGTTAACTGGACTGGGGTCAACGGTGACCATTGTTGACAGTGAGGCTTGAACCTCCAACATTGGGAATCCAGCACCTTTGCACCGGGCCGCCACTGCCCATTATGCTAATTTGCCGCTCCAAAATCTTGGTGTGGGTGAGTGTGAGCGGTTGTTTGTGTGTGTGTCTTTGCCCTGTGATGGTCTGGCTAGTTGGTGTACACTGCCTTCACCCAGTCTTGGCCAAAACCCATACAGCCTCCTCATGGCCCTGGTTGTCGGATTAATCAGTTTAGCAATTGAGTTTGTGAGTAGTGGAGTTTTTACTCCACGAGACAGACTTGGAACTCAGTGGGCTGCAGCAGAAGCTTAAATATATGGACATGCGTTGTGGTTGTTTGAATGGTTCAGGGTTGTTCAGGATCCTGTATCATATCCTGCATGAGAAAGCTGATAAGATGAACATATTTTTTGATGCATGGTTATTATGGGCACATTTTCCTGGACATTCACATTTGCATGAAATTTTTTACATCACGACCATGAAGTGTGAGCAGTAGGATTTTCCCCAGTGCAGTGCAGTGGGAGAATGTAAATTAATGTTTGTGTCAAAATTCGATAATAAAAAAAGGTCAGTCTGTTACATTTTGGATTCTTTATGACTTAGAATAACAGGTTACCATGCAGTAAAATTATGTAAACAAGTTACACTAATAATAACATGATGACCCCTTTGATCCATGTAGAGGACCAGATGCTGAAGGAAGGATATCCTGCCTACACCACATCCTGTGCCTGGTTAGGATATTCAGATGAACAGCTTACACAGGTGTGTGTGTGTTTTGATCACTGACTAATGAGATACACTGCAGAATAAAAATGTGAGTGTGCATATGTATTCAGGGTAATTATGCTTGTGTGTGTGTGTGTGTGTGTGTGTGTGTGTGTGTGTGTGTGTGTGTGTGTGTGTGTGTGTGTGTGTGTGTGTGTGTAGCTGTGTTCGGCTGCATTAAGTGAAGGATGGACCAGGTTTAAAGTGAAGGTCGGGGCAGACTTGCAGGATGACATTCGCAGATGCAGGCTCATTCGAAACATGATCGGGCCAGAAAAGACGCTGGTAAAGTTGAACATTCCAAAGCACATATCAGTACAGTACAGTAATTCAACCATTTTGCTCACGTTCAGAAAGAAGGTCTGAGTCATTTTGCAGAATGTTTATGGTCGTTTGTTTGCTTAGCAAATAATTAACTAAATCTGAGTGCTTTCTTCAGAAAGGATGAAAATGAAAAATCTATTTTGTTGGTATAATGCGGTAATACAGAAACATGTCTGCCTTTATTGAGGAGGCAGTCAAAGAAATAAATATGGAGAATTCATTATTATTATTAATAACAATAACAATACTACTACTACTACTATTAATAATAATAATAATAATAATAATAATAGTAATAATTATAATAATAATTCTAAGTTTTTCAAAATTGCTTCAGCATTGGACTTAAAAACCTATTGACTGTGTGTGTGTGTGTGTGTGTGTGTGTGTGTGTATATACATCTTCTTCTTCTTCTTTTCCTTTCGGCTGTTCCCTTCAGGGGTCGCCACAGCAAATGATCTGCCTCCATCTCTCCCTATCCTCTGCATCTTCTACTCCTACTCCAACGACTTTCATGTCCGCCTTCACTGCATCCATAAATCTTCTCTTTGGTCTTCCTCTGGGCCTTTTGCCTGGTAGTTCCAACCTCAGCATCCTACGACCAATATACTCACTATCCCTCCTCTGTACATGTCCAAACCATCTCAATCTAGCCTCTCTGACTTTGTCTCCAAAACATCTAACATGTGCTGTCCCTCTGATGTACTCATTTCTGATCCTATCCATCCTCGTTACTCCCAAAGAGAACCTCAACATTTTCATCTCTGCTACCTCCAACTCTGACTCCTGTCTTTTCCCCAGGGCCACTGTCTCTAAACCATACAACATTGCTGGCCTCATCACCGTCTTGTACACTTTTCCCTTCATTCTTGCCGATACTCTCCTATCACACATCACACCGGACACTTTTCTCCATCCATTCCAACCTGCCTGCACGCGCTTCTTCACCTCTTTTCCACACTCTCCATTGCTCTGGATTGTTGAGCCTAAGTACTTAAAATCCTCCACCTTCTTTATCTCTGCCCCTGTAACCACAGAGTTCCTCTTGGGTCCTTGTCGCTCACACACATGTATTCTGTCTTACTAAGACTAACCTTCAATCCCCTCCTTTCCAGGGCATACCTCCACCTCTCTAGATTTTCCTCCACTTGGTCTCTGCTCTCACTACAGATCACAATGTCATCTGCAAACATCATAGTCCATGGAGATTCTTGTCTAACCTCATCTGTTAGCCTGTCCATCACCATAGCAAACAAGAAGGGGCTGAGAGCTGACCCTTGATGTAGTCCCACCTCCACCTTGAACTCTTCTGTCACACCGACAGCACACCTCACCACTGTCTTACATCTATCATACATGTCCTGCACCACTCTAACATACTTCTCTGTCACTCCAGACTTCCTCATACAATACCACAGTTCTTCTCTCGGCACCCTGTCATATGCTTTCTCCAGATCCACAAAGGCACAATGCAGCTCCTTCTGACCTTCTCTGTACTTCTCTATTAACATCCTCAAAGCAAACACTGCATCTGTGGTGCTCTTTCTTGGCATGAAACCAAACTGTTGTTCACAAATGCTGACCTCTGCCCTTAGTCTTGCTTCCACTATTCTTTCCCATAGCTTCATTGTATGGCTCATCAACTTTATCCCTCTGTAGTTGCCACAACTCTGTACATCGCCCTTGTTCTTAAAAATGGGCACAAGCACACTTCTCCTCCATTCCTCTGGCATCTGCTCACTTTCTAAGACCTTGTTGAATATTCTTGTCAGAAAATCTACTGCTACCTCCCTAGACACTTCCATACCTCAACTGGTATGTCATCAGGGCCAACTGCCTTTCCACTCTTCATCCTCTTCAATGCCCTCCTCACTTCTCCCTTACTAATCTTTGCTACTTCCTTCTCCTCAACGGTCACCCCTTCTACTCTTTTTCTCTCTCATTTTCCTCATTCATCAGCTCTTCAAAGTACTCTTTCCATCTTCCCAGCACACTTCTGTCATCAGTCAATACATTTCCCTCTCTGTCCTTTATCACTCTAACTTGCTGCACGTCTTTCCCATCTCTATTTCTCTGCTGTGCTAACCTGTATAGATCATTTTCTCCCTCCTTACTGTTCAACCTATCATACAAGTCATCATACGCCCTCTGTTTGGCCTTTGACACTGCTACCTTCGCCTTACGCTGTGTCTCCCTGTACTCCTGTTTACTCTCTTCGGTCCTCTCAATGTCCCACTTCTTCTTGGCTAACCTCTTCTTTTGTACACACTCCTGCACTTCCTCATTCCACCACCAAGTTTCCTTATCTATTTTCCTTCCAGAGGACACACCAAATACTCTCCTACCGGTCACACTGATCACATTGGCTGTGGTTGTCCAGTCCTCTGGAAGCACTTCCTGACTACCCAAAGCCTGTTTCAACTCCTCCTTGAAGACAACACGACACTCTTCCTTTTTCAGCTTCCACCACTTTGTCTTCTGCTCTACCTTTGCCTTTTTCTCCTTTCTCCCCATCAGTGTCATCCTGCACACCACCATCCTATGCTGTTTGGCAACACTCTCACCCACTACTACTTTGCAGTCACTGACTTCCTTCAAATTACATCGCCTACACAAGATGTAGTCTACCTGTGTGCTCTTACCTCCGCTTTCATAAGTCACCCTATGCTTCTGTTTCTTCTGGAAGAAAGTATTCACCACAGCCATTTCCATCCTTTTTGCAAAATCGATCAACATCTGTCCTTCTGTGTTCCTGTCCTGGATACCAAACCTGCCCATCACTTCCTCGTCCCTCTGTTGCCTGCACCAACATGTCCATTGAAGTCTGCTCCAATGACCACTCTTTCACCTCTGGGGGTACTCTGCATCACTTCATCTAACTCACTCCAGAATCTCTCCTTCTCTTCTAGCTTACATCCTGCCTGTGGGGCATAAGCACTAACAACATTGACTATCACGCCTTCAATTTCTAACTTGAGACTCATCACTCTGTCTGACACTCTTTTCACTTCTAGAACATTCCTGACAAACCCCTCCTTCAAGATGACTCCTACTCCATTTCTCTTCCCATCCACACCATTATAAAACAGTTTAAACCCTGCTCCTAAGCTTTTAGCCTTTCTACCTTTCCACCTTGTCTCCTGAACACACAGTATGTCCACCTTCCTCCTCTGCATCATGTCAGCCAGCTCCCTATCTTTTCCTTGCATAGTTCCAACATTCAAAGTCCCTACTCTCAGTCCGAGGCTCACGCATTTCCTCTTCTCTCTCTGCCTACGGACACGCCTCCCGCCTCTCCTTCTTCGACGTCTTCGACCAACAGTAGTCCAATTTCCATCAGCACCCTGTTGGTTGACAGCACTGATGGCGGTCGTTGTTAACCCGGGCCTCGACCGATCCGGTATGAATTTTGTTTTGATCATTTGCATTTTTAAATGTGGCAGAAGTTTTACGCCGGATGCCCTTCCTGTCGCAACCCTCTGCATTTATCCGGGCTTGGGACCGGCATAAGGGGGAGAGACACTGGTTAGTGCCCCCCCCGCCTCATGGCTGCATTTGTGTGTATATACATATATATATATATATATATATATATATGGTATTCAGATGTATTTGATTATTAATGAGGGTATCATTTTATATGCTAATATAAATATACTTTTATTACAGAACATCGTCACCATAATTTTATCACACACACTTCCTTTAGCCATCTCCTTGTACCTAAGATGTTACTGCGAGATTAAGCTTTCCATGAGTCTGAAGGCTATGATGAGGGGGGTGTTGTGTGCCCTCAGGCCGTCTTTGACACTTTGTTCCAAGTCTTTTGTTTTTGTAACCTGCCACTCCAGTGTTGTATGTTTGCCTAATCAGCCAATTGGGAAACATTGTCATCAATTCTCTGGCTGTTGATATGGTGTTGCATTGGTGCCATTCCAATCATGTCCTCTTATTTCTGATCCTGTATCCCATGGTCTTGCAGGTAGTTCTATTCGAGGCAGACATTTCATTTCGCATAAAGTGATATTTTGCTCGTCTTTGTGAGAGTCCAGGTTTGACATCGGTAGTTTAGGGAGGGAGTGAAATTTAAATTGATACATCGTGTTAATTTTTGGGGGCAGTGGTGGTCTAGTGGTATAGGGCGCTGGATCGCTGATCCAAAGGTTGGGGGTTCGAGTCCCACTCTCCACAAGGTTGTCACTGTCCCCCCCAGTGCAGCTAACTGGGTTATCAAAGGCAGGCCATGTCTGTCACTGTCTATGGTGAGAGGTTCATGTAAAAGAACCATTGCTGACTTTCAGAAGAGTAGCTGCAAAGTCGTCAGCGTGTTTCTGTCCCTTGCTAAAAAGGGTTGTGACAGGAAGGGCATCCGACGTAAAAACCTCTGCCAAATCAAACGTGCGAATCAGATGATTCGCTGTGGCGACTCCCGAGTAAAAGGGGAAAAAACCGAAAGGAAGACAGACAGACAGATTATGAGATTAGGTAATCAGAGTGTGCAAATGTTATTATACATTGAAGAGATTTCTTGTTTCTGATTGGGGCAAAGCCATGAAATAATTCTTAGTGTTTCATCACCGCCATGGGATAACGGAATTAACGCATCATTGCTATCAGGAAAGATGAACGATTACTGCAAAACTGGCACATGCTACAGTAACCTGTTTACTTAAACATTTTTGAATGAATAATAAAACAATTATAAATTGCATCCCTTGACCAAATAATTACCAATCTCATACTTTACCACATTCAATAATTGGTTAATATCAAATTAACTAGGATAGAATAAATGTCAGCGTATGGGGTGTAATAATTTTGTATTATAACTTTAGTTTAATCTTGCCTTATTTATGTTGAATTATATGTATGATAGACTTAAATATTAGTGTAAAATGTTATGCGTTGTTTGAACGATTTCTGAACGAGATCTGGGAGCATATCTTGGAATTGTGTTCTGAATTACACTCAGCATGGGCAGCGGTGGCCTGGTGCTAAAGATGCTGGATCACTGATACTAAGGTTGGGGGTTCAAGCCCTACTCTCAGCGAGTCACTGCTGCCCCCCAACCCAAGTGCAATAAACTGGGTTATCAAAGGTCGATCATGTCTCTCTCTGTCTATGGCGTGAGGTTCATGTAAAAGAACTATTGCTGACTTTTGACAAGAGTAGCTGCGTAGCTGTCTGCATGTTTCTGCCCTGCAATGGCCTGGTGAGTTGTCTAGGGTGTACTCTGCCCAGAGACCCTTGCCAAGAGTTGGCCGAGATGGGTGGCAGCCATGCGACCCTAATTAGGATTAAGTGGTTCAGAAAATGAATGAATGAATGAATTACACTCAGCATTGGACAACTGGTATGGCGTCCAGATACCCCAAGTTTCCTTCAGAGTGGCTGATGTTTGTAGAAATGAATACACTAACATCCACAGCTATAGATTAACAGTTAGTTAAAATGCATTTCACAAATTCATTTCTGTTTTCCTGAAGGGATTAAGACACATGGACCTGAAGCAATAGAAGGGGCAGTGGTGGTCTGGTGGTATAGGATGCTGGATCGCTGATCGTAAGGTTGGGGGTTCGACTCCTACTCTCCATGAGGCTATAACTGCCCCCCCCCCCCTTTCTGTCCCTTGCTAAAAGGGTTGTGTCAGGAAGGGCATCCGACATAAAAACCTCCTCCAGATCAAACGTACGAATCAGATGATTCACTGTGGCCACCCCTGAAAAAGGGAAAAAGCCGAAAGGATAAGAGGACATGAAGAAATAGAAAGTGGCTCCAGTAAAGGGAAAACTCTCCCAAGGGAAGAAAGTCTGCATTTGATGTCTACGGGTTGCAGACGTCAGGTGGTTATTGACGCAAAAAAAATTGCATCCAACTTAGGAATCTAAAAAAGAAAGAAAGAAATAAAACAATAAAGGTGTCACGGTGGCGTGGTGGTTAGCACATCCGCCTCACAACAAGAAGGTCCTGGGTTCGATTCCCAGGTCAGGCGTTTCTGTGTGGAGTTTGCATGTTCTCCACGTGCTTGCGTGGGTTTCCTCCAGGTAGTCTGGTTTCCTTCCACAGGTCAAAAACATGCACTGGAGGTTAACTGACTGTTCCAAATCATCCCTAGGTGTGTGAATGTTAGCCCTGCGATGGCCTGGTGAGCTGCCAGGGTATACCCTGCCCTCACCTAGAGTCGGCTGAGTAGGGCACCTGCCTTCCCGTGACGACAGTTAGGACTAAGCCGTTCAGAAAAATGAATGAATGAAGTGGTATATTGAAAAAAAATGCCTTTAATTCCAAAACTGGTGAAGCAATATTTTGTTAAACTAAAACACAAGTCTACGACTTTGGCAAAAGCTCCACTGTCCAAATACTTATGGACATGACTGTATATCTTGATGTGCTGGACAGAAAATCTTCTAGTCAACACCAATTTAAATACAACACAGTTCAATGTAACATACTGGTTGTGATTTTTAAATGTAATGCACTGGTTATGATTTTTTAATTCACTCACTTTCATATCTGAAAGGATGTGCGAATATGTGGACCATCTTCATGAACATTTCAAAAGTCCTCCTGTAATCAGAAATGCACGCTACATTCCTCCGAAGGTGAGTCAATATTTTCAGACAGCAGGCCTGTGACAGATTATCCACTTAAAATTGCAAAAGCATCTTTAATTATTATGCAGAACAGATGGGCGTTCATGTGGGATTTTCATAATTAGTAATTAATATTTCAGCTTCGAATAGTTCGTTCATAGTTACTTTTTAAGGCTGAAGTTTGGATTCATTATTTATTAATGAAAGTTTTCAATAATTCAGATAAGTTCCTGCATTCTTTATATCTCATGAGTGTTTGGTTCTCATTAGGATCCTGGATACTCGTGTGAGATGTTGGAGTCATCAGTGCAGAAGTATCAGTTTCCTCACGGAGAGGTGTGGAGACACATTTTGGAACAGAGACATTCACCAATAATCTGAGGAACTGCTGACTAACAAAAGAAATACCAATTAACAAAATATTCTGCCTGATTTTTTTCAAATCTAAATTTTGATTTTACCTACAAGCAAATTGGAAAACAAAATGAATACATACTGTAAAAATAATAAAAATAAATGGTTCTTAATAGAAAAGAAATCATTTAACAACACGTTCTCATTTCTAATTTTCTATCACAAAATAAACAACTCTAATCTTATTGACTGATTATTTTTGTTCATTTAAAAACCAATATTCATAGTGACTGACATTTCTATAATGTATAAACTTTGTTGCCCCAATATACAGCACAGCGGCGAGAGGTTAACACAGGGGTCGGGAACCTATGGCTCGTGAGCCAGATGTGGCTCTTTTGATGACTGTATCTGGCTCTCAGATAAATTAAATGGCCTTTCTTAACAGAATAACGAATACATAATTTCACTGTCATTTAAATAAAAATATAAAAAAGTTATCAAATAAAACAAAAATAGATGAATAAATCTCACGCATTTAAATCGATACATCTATTTTCAATGCCATGTCACTGTGGCGCGCAGCGGAGAGCCAATCCTTTCTGCACACCAGTATGCGGGCGGGTCAGATTCCTTGAAACTCTAATTTTATTGGATTATAACAACAGCCACAAACTGTGTGTGATGTTTTTGAGTAACGAAGTAAATTTCCCTTGTTTTTGATCAGCTCATTTGCACGAAGCCAAGCACAGCTGGCAAGCGAACACAAATGGACAGACATGGAAAAACTTCAACCGGCTGATTGCCAAAACTTGGAGCGCGCTTCCGGTCACAAACACTGCAGCGTGTGAGTCCTGTTATATTGACCATGTTTGGCTCTACATATGCATGCAAGCAGTCCTTCTCACAACTAAAAAATATCAAGACCAACCTGCAGTCACGTTTAACAGATGGAAGCCTAAGCGCCTGCATGAAGCTGAACCTCAGCACGCATCAACCAGCCTACAACAAAGCCATCAGCAAAACCACGCAGCACCCGAAGTCGCATTAATAGTAAAAAGTACTTTTCTTAAAAATAAATAACGTCGTTATAACAATGTTGTTTAAAATAAATTCAGAGTCTTATTACACTCTCAAATTGCTGGCCTTCTTTTTCCATTTAGTTGTATTCAGTATTTATATACAGGGATGAGAATGAGAAATTGTGGATCTGGAGAAAGCATATGACAGGGTGCCGAGAGAAGAACTGTGGTATTGCATGAGGAAGTCTGGAGTGGCAGAGAAGTATGTTAGAGTGGTGCAGGACATGTATGAGAGATGTAAGACAGTGGTGAGGTGTGCTGTCGGTGTGACAGAAGAGTTCAAGGTGGAGGTGGGACTGCATCAAGGGTCAGCTCTCAGCCCCTTCTTGTTCGCTATGGTGATGGACAGGCTGACAGACGAGGTTAGACAAGATTCCCCATGGACTATGATGTTTGCAGATGACATTGTAATCTGTAGTGAGAGCAGCGAACAAGTGCAGGAAAATCTAGAGAGGTGGAGGTATGCCCTGGAAAGGAGGGGAATGAAGATTAGCCTCAGTAAGACAGAATACATGTGCATGAATGCCAAGGACCAAAGAGGAACGGTGAGATTACAGGGAGCAGAGATAAGAAAGGTGGAGGATTTTAAGTACTTAGGCTCAACAATCCAGAGCAATGGAGAGTGTGGAAAAGAGGTCAAGAAGCGTGTGCAGGCAGGTTGGAATGGTTGGAGAAAAGTGTCCGTGTGATGTGTGATAGGAGGGTATCGGCAAAAATGAAAGGAAAAGTGTACAAGACGGTGTTGAGGCCAACGATGCTGTATGGGTTAGAAACAGTGGCCCTGGGGAAAAGACAGGAGGCAGAGTTGGAGGTAGCAGAGATGAAAATGTTGAGGTTCTCTTTGGGAGTAACAAGGATGGATAGGATTAGGAATGAGCACGTCAGAGGGACAGCACATGTAAGACGTTTTGGAGACAAAGTCAGAGAGGCTAGATTGAGATGGTTTGGACATGTACAGAGGAGGGATAGTGAGTATATTGGTAATAGGATGCTGAGGCTGGAACTACCAGGCAAAAGGCCTAGAGGAAGACCAAAGAGAAGATTCATGGATGTGGTAAAAGAGGACATGAAGGTCGTTGGTGTAAGAGAAGAAGATGCAAAGGATAGGGTGAGATGGAGGCAGATGATTCGCTGTGGCGACCCCTGAAGGGAAAAGCCGAAAGGAAAAGAAGAAGAAGCTGAAAATTTAATCGGGGGTCTCGGGGCCATCGGCCCTAGCCAGGTACAGAGTGGAGCCAAAGGCCCCCAGAAGCTAATGACTTTTATACATTTTACACCATTAGAAATGGACTGCTCAGTTCAATAATATTTTAAGTACATAGAAGCTTGAGTTTTGGACACTAATAAACATAAAAATAGTCTCAATAATGCTCAGCTATAAATAATTTCATACTAAAATGAAAGGAATGATGAATATAAATTAAACACAAAGACAGGAT
Source organism: Plotosus lineatus (assembly GCA_024760905.1). Lineage (NCBI taxonomy): Eukaryota > Metazoa > Chordata > Actinopteri > Siluriformes > Plotosidae > Plotosus > Plotosus lineatus. The sequence goes on along the minus strand of CM045745.1, from coordinate 6,189,603 downwards.
ATTTGACATAATCCTGTAAATGTTTCAGTTACTTTATTAAAGAATGCAGTTACCTCTTTTGCAGTGAACTTGTTTTCAACAGAAACACAATTTCCCTGTTGAACAGTTCTCTCAGCTCCCAAAGTCACAATCACATAGAACTAGCAACACGACTCTTCTCTAACCAGTCACAACAAATTTATTCTTCACGTCTTAATCTATCACCTGAAAAAGTGATTCGTTTTCTTTAGTGATAATTTTCACCATTTTGAAGCTCTTATTCGCTGTTACATCCTCAATCTCCAGCCTCGTGGAGCGCCATGTTGAATGAGTAAGAAAGCGAAACGTGAAGAACCAATCAGAACGAAGCATTATGTGACATTTTGGCCTTTCCTATGATAGGCTTTGTGAGGGATTGTGTCGATGCCCGTTCGTTTTGCCATTATTATGAAGTTAAATCAAAGCAGCGTATCTCACGTGTCTTCTTCTGTTTACATTAGTCACTGTTTAGAGAGCTAAAAACACAGGTGGCGCATAAGGATGTTGTCATTGTCAATCACGTAAATTCGGAGCGTCAGTGTGTATGTGAATCGCATCATTGGCTGGAGTAACCAGTCGCCCCTCACTCATTGAATCACATTCCAAAGTAGCACAGACGGAATAGTTATACAGTACGAACGTTTGATTTTCACTGCAGGTGGGATTTCTATTTTTTGTGTGCAGCGCAAAATATCTGTGCGCGGAGACTCTGAAACCAGTGCGAAATTGTGCACGCGCGCAGCTCTGAGGGAACATGGTTCCTATCTATGCTCGTTTACCATTGGTCAAATCGCGATATTTCTCTCTCAACGGCCAATCAAATATAGTGTACGTTCTGAACTGCCAATGTAAACAGTGCCTTGATCCCGATGATTGACTGGGTCAACACATACCTAACCACCCCCCCCCTTCATTATTTCCTCCTTGGATTTAGACGATTCACAAAAATGACGCCTGGGTTGATAAAATCCGTGGAATTCCACGGATCCGCAGAAAATTCCCATCCCTGTACTAGTTCTTCTCAAAAAATTAGCATATTGTGATAAAGTTCATTATTTTCTGTAATGCACTGATAAAAATAAAACTTTCATATATTTTAGATTCATTGCACACCAACTGAAATATTTCAGGTCTTTTGTTGTTTGAATACTGATGATTTTGGAATACAGCTCATGAAAACCCAAAATTCCTATCTCACAAAATTAGCATATTTCATCCGACCAAAAAAAAAAAAAAAAATTCCCTTAATACAAAAAAGTCAATCTTTAAATAATTATGTTCAGTTATGCACTCAATACTTGGTCGGGAATCCTTTTGCAGAAATGACTGCTTCAGTGCGGCGTGGCATGGAGGCAATCAGCCTGTGGCACTGCTGAGGTGTTATGAAGGCCCAGGATGCTTCGATAGCGGCCTTAAGCTCATCCACAGTGTTGGGTCTGGTGTCTCTCAACTTTCTCTTCACAATATCCCACAGATTCTCTATGGGCTTCAGGTCAGGAGAGTTGGCAGGCCAATTGCGCACAGTAATACCATGGTCAGTAAACCATTTAGCAGTGGTTTTGGCACTGTGAGCAGGTGCCAGGTCGTGCTGAAAAGTGAAAATCTTCATCTCCATAAAGCTTTTCAGCAGATGGAAGCATGAAGTGCTCCAAAATCTCCTGATAGCGAGCTGCATTGACCCTGCCCTTGATAAAACACAGTGGACCGACACCAGCATCTGACACGGCACCCCAGACCATCACTGACTGTGGGGACTTGACACTGGACTTCAGGCATTTTGGCATTTCCTTGTCCCCAGTCTTCCTCCAGACTCTGGCACCTTGATTTCCGAATGACATGCAAAATTTGCTTTCGTCCAAAAAAAGTACTTTGGACCACTGAGCAACAGTCCAGTGCTGCTTCTCTGTAGCCCAGGTCAGGCGCTTCTGCCGCTGTTTCTGGTTCTAAAGTGGTTTGACCTGGGGAATGCGGCACCTGTAGCCCGGTCCACTGCTTCCACAGGTCCCCCAAGGTCTGGAATCGGCCCTTCTCCACAATCTTCCTCAGGGTCCGGTCACCTCTTCTGGTTGTGCAGCGTTTTCTGCCACACTTTTTCCTTCCCACAGACGTCCCACTGAGGTGGCTTGATAGAGCACTCTGGGAACAGCCTATTCGCTCAGAGATTTCTTTCTGTGTCTTACCCTCTTGCTTGAGGGTGTCAATGATGTCCTTCTGGACAGCAGTCAGGTCGGCAGTCTTACCCATGATTGTGGTTTTGAGTAATGAACCAGGCTGGGAGTTTTTAAAAGCCTCAGGAATCTTTTGCAGGTGTTTAGAGTTAATTGGTTGATTCAGATGATTAGGTTAATAGCTCGTTTAGAGTACCTGAACATGATATGCTAATTTTTTGAGATAGGAATTTTGGGTTTTCATGTGCTGTATGCCAAAATCATCAGTATTAAAACAACAAAAGACCTGAAATATTTCAGTTGGTGGGCAATGAATCTAAAATATATGAAAGTTTAATTTTTATCAGTACATTACAGAAAATAATGAACTGTCTAAATAAAATGTCTTTTTTTTTTTGACTCTCTTAGTCAAAAAGGTTCCCAACCCTTGGGTTAGCACATCCATCTCACAGTAGAAAGGTCCTGGGCTCAGGTGTTTGTATACTCTGGTTTTGTCCCACAAGGAAAAATAGACATGCACTTTTTATTACTTTTTTAACTGGCTGCTTTAATTGCCCCTAGGTGTGAGTAAATATTTGTACGCGTTTACCCATGATAGTCTGATGTGCTGTTCAGGGTGTTCCCTGCCTTTGCATAGCGTCAGATGAGATAAGCACAATCTTCCTGAAGGTGGATTAAGCGGTTCAGCAAATGAGTGAGTGAGAAAGAGTAGCTTAGCAGAACACCCGATCCCATCTGATCTTGGCAGGTATGCAGAGTTGGGAAACACCCTGGGAATACCAAGTGATGTGCAAGAGGCAACAAAGAAAGGCAAAAACAAACCCACCCTCATGTGATTATACCTCAACTGTGAGCACCTGGCACTCAGTAGCAGCTAAAGCCTGGAGCAGGTATGGTAAATGAAAAAGAACTTATTCAGCTCAAGCATTAGTGCTTTAGATGTAAATAAAAATTGGGGAGGAGGGGTTAATATATAATATTTTTATTTATTTATTAAACTGCCATCTGCATCTTGATTGTGGGGTATGGATCATAGTCACATATCTCAAAATCCTCAGCTCTGAAATCATCAATGCGTTCCACATTGCGAAGGATCTTCAGTTTAGGGAAAGGCCGTGGTTCCCTCTGAAGCTATAAAGGGAAAAATTAGAATATAACTCAATATACACTATATGGACAAAAGTTTATGGACACCTGACCGTAACACATGTTTCTGGATGGTTGGACTCCAGGTTCCAGTAATCTTTACATTTATAATACATTTTTGGAAATTTCTTTCTTGGAAATCTGTCCAACAGATTTGAGAGTATGGGTGTATTGTCTGGCACTGATCAGTCAGGGACAGCTGGCATTCTAGTTCACTCTTAAACATGCTCAGTGGGATTGAGGTTCCCGTTTGGTCAGGCTTTATGGAGCTCACTCTGTGCACATGGGGGCTGGTCATGCTGGAACAGGTTCTGAGCTCATGAGTTTTATAAAGGGAATTAACTCAACAGTAAACAAAGACATTCTGAACAATTGTGCTTTCAAATTTGTGGCACTAACTTTGGGAAGAGGGGCCAGTGGCATAGTGGCTAGGGTGCTGGGCTTATGATCAGGAGGTTGTTTGTTCGAATCCCAGTTAGACACCCCCCTTTCCCCCCCCCACACACACACACACACACACACACACACACAGTGCTAAGAACCCTGGGCAAGGCCTTAACCACAAGTGTGCATCTGTCCACCCAGCAGTATAAATGGGTACCAGTAAAAATATACTGGGAAGGTAACCTGCAATGGACTCGCATCCCATCCAGGAAGAGTTGAACTCCTGGTAGCGTCATGCTATGGAAACCAGGAATAAGCACCAGCCTGATCAGCTACAAGGCTCAAGTGTAAAAAGCCCAACAGACTCCCTACCTACCTAACTTTGGGAAGAAGCTACATATAGTACGGATGATCGCGTGTCCATAACCTTTTGTTCTGTTTGTGCTAGTACTGTGCACACACTTTAATATAATACCCATCTCACCTGCACTTTTAGAGGCTCAATGTGGTTGAGGTAGATGTGGGCATCCCCAAGAGTGTGTACAAAATCACCAGGCTGGACACACACAAAAAATAAATAAATAAATAAATAAAAATAAAATAAAATAAATAAAAATAAATAAATAAATTAACTAAATGCAGAACACACACAAGAACTCGTGGAATCTTTTTATGGTGGTGTCATTTGATCTTAAAATTAAACTAACATTATGAACAAACGTATATATTAGAAAATAATTCCCTCTCATGTTATCATAATCACTGTACGCACTTCGTTAAAGCAGAGTGATTATAATTTAAAAAAATAAGAGGGAATTAGTTTATATTCACTGTTTTACCTTGAGTCCTGTGATATGGGCAATCATGTATGTGAGCAGGGCATAGCTGGCAATGTTAAAGGGGACACCCAGGCCGATGTCTCCTGAACGTTGGTATAACTGACACGAGAGCTCACCATTGGAGACATAAAACTGGCACAAAGCATGACAGGGAGGAAGCGCCATCAGGGGAAGGTCTGAAGAAGGGAAGGGAAAAAAACCCAAAAACAAAATCACAACCAAAAATTCAATGAACTTGGTTCCCAGACATTGAGCCGAACGTCATTCAAGAACATTTCAATGAACAAATTTTCATTTTCAAATCGTGATTAACAGAGTAAAATACAACAAGAAATACTGTTTCTGACTTTCAACGAGGGAAATACAATCATTTTAATATATTTTACATTAATATATGTAAGAATACAAGTATTCTTAAAATGGAAAACTACTACATTTTCAATGTAATAACTAAATAAAAGTAATTAAATCATTTCACTGGAAAATACACATTCATTTTAAAAAGCTAACAAGACGACCACAGACTTTCTTAAATGTATATGTAAATATAAACGTAAACACTTCCTTCACTTTTGGCTTCGAGTCAACACCTATACCGGTTCCAAATCTACTAGGCATAGTCATGGTAACGCCAATGTTAGTGCTTGTGGCAGTTGTTCCGATATATATATATATATACACACACACACACACACACGTATGTATGTGTATATGTGTATATATATATATATATATATATATATATATATATATATATATATGTGTGTGTGTGTGTGTGTGTATATATGCACGCACGCGCACACACACTTGACAGTGGGAGGGGCTTTTTAGCCCCATTGGATAGCTACCGCCCGCTTAAATCGGGCAGCCCCGTCAATAAGGTGCTTTCCCGCCACTGCCTGCCTGTCTTGCTGGGGTGAGCAGGACTTAATTCTGGAAACAGTCTGACAAGTGGGCTGCGACTTATTCACACAAGAATCAAGGATCCATTAGAAAAAGGCCTGCTCTTACACTTGGGAGTTGGAATGTCTGAACGATGCTGACCGGACTTACCAAGGACATACGCGACATTGATGGGGCACGCAAAACGGCTAGGCTCAGAGTTGATATCGCTGCTCTACAGGAAATGCACATAGCTGGTTGCGGAAGCCTAGTGGAAAAGGAATACACATTTTTCTGGCAGGGTAGAGATGAAGGTGAGCCTAGAGTACATGGAGTTGGTTTTGCTGTTAGCAACAAGCTAGTCCAGATGGTGGAATTAGGCTCAACCAAGTCCGATCGCATCATGCACATAAAATTCAATACCGATCTAGGTCCTACCAACTTGCTTTCTGTCAACGTTCCAACCCTGACTTCGAATACCGATGCCAAGGATACCTTTTACAGCCAATTGGATGATGCTATTAAACATATCCCAAACAACGAAGTGCTGATTCTCCTCTGCGATTTCAACGCTAGAGTGGGCAACGATCAAGGCTCCTGGCCCGATTGTCTTGGTCACTTTGGTGTTGGCAAATGCAATGAAAATGGTCAATGCCTTTTGGAGCTTTGCACCGATCATCACCTCTGTATTACAAACATTCTTTGGCATGAAGCTGCACCATAGGTCCTCGTGGATGCACCCCAGATCTAAAAACTGGCACCAACTCGATCTAATCATCTCAAGATGGGAACACCTTAAAAACATTCGTACTACAAGGGCATACCACAGTGCTGATTGTGACTCTGATCACTCCCTTGTCTGCACGTGGATCCAGTTACACCCAAAGAAGTCCCATCGCGTCAAACAATCTGCTACACTTCGTATTAATGCTTCTGTCACCGCCATCCCTGAAAATGTCTCTATTTTCAACGACATTCTGAGCTCGAAACTCGGAGACTGTCTGGAGCTGAACACAGAGGACCACTGGAGCCATATCAATGACACCACCCTTGCTGCAGCGTTAAAGGCCTTTGGCAAGAATGTACGCAAAAGTCAGGATTGGTTCAATGCAAACATCGCGACTCTTCAGCCGCTCATCGAAGCAAAGAGGAATGCCCTGCAGAACTACCAGCGAAATCCATCATCTAGTTCTTTGGATGCACTTCGGGAGGCCAGGCATTGTGCGAATGTGAAATGTAAGATCTGTGCTAACAACTTTTGGATGAATCTCTGTGCAGAAATCCAGTCAGCTGCTGACACTGGAAATTCTTGGGGCATGTTTGAGGGTATCAAGAAGGCGATTGGACCTACACAGTCCAAGTCCTCACCACTCAAAACATCAACTGGTGAAATCATTACTGATAAATCAAGACTGATGGAGTGCTGGGTGGAATACTATAGCGAGCTCTATGGTAAATCGAGCTCTGTCTTACCCTCTGCCCTTGATTGTATTGAAAGGCTTCCCATTATGTTTGAACTAGATGAGCCCCCCACCAAGGAAAATCTCTCCAAGGCAATCAGTCACATAGGTCGACTGTGGACATGATGTTCTCCCTGAGACAGCTCCAGGAGAAGTGCAAAGAGCAACAACAGCCACTCTACATTGCATTCATCGACTTGACGAAGGCGTTTGACCTTGTCAGTAGAGACGGCCTTTTCAAGATTCTGCCCTTACTCGGCTGTCCTCCTAAACTCCTGAGCTTCGTCAAATCGTTCCATGATGGGTCTTGGGGTATAATGCAGTATGACGGGAACAGGTCCGAGGCATTCGATGTAAACAGCGGCGTAAAACAAGGATGTGTGCTAGCCCCAACTTTCTTCAACATCCTTTTTTCAGTTCTACTGAATCATGCTTTCAAGTTCCTTGAAGAAGGCATCCTGATACGATCTCATTCTGATGGGAAACTTTTTAACCCTGCGCGCCTTAGAGCCAAGACCAAAGTGTGCAAGGTCGCCATCTGTGATCTTCTCTTTGCTGGCGATGTTGTCCTCGTTGCTCACAGCGCTGAAAAACTCCAGCTCCTCCTCAATCAGTTTTCTGACGCATGTGAGGCTTTCAGACTTACAATCAGTCTAAAGAAGACGAAAGTCATGTGCCAGGCAAATGCAGCCACGTCTGCCGTAAAAATAAAAGATTCCACCTTGGAAGCCGTCACGCAGTTTACCTATCTCGGCTCCACCACCTCCAATAACAACGGTCTTGAAGTGGAGATTGGAAAGAGAATTGGTAAGGCTGCAACCTACATGGCTAAGCTGTCTGCCCGTGTCTGGGAGAATAAGAAGCTAACTACCCAAACTAAAGTTGCTGTGTATGGTGCCTGCATCGTGAGCACCTTATTGTTTGGTAGCGAGTCTTGGACTACTTACGCTAGTCAGGAGAAGCACTTGAACATCTTCCATATGAGATGTCTCCGTCGCATCCTCTCCATCTCATGGACAGATAAGGTCCCTAACAATGAGGTACTTGCAAGAGCCAATATCCCCTCGATGTTCACCCTGCTAAGACAGCGCAAATTGAGGATGGGCGAATCCCTAAGGATCTGCTGTATGGCAAGTTGGAATCCAGTTCAAGACCTATTGGCAGACCTAAGCTGCGTTTCAAGGATGTATGCTCACCACTGGCTAATAGATAGATAACAATAGATAATTGGGAGCTACATGCTGCAGATCAGAGTGATTGGAGGTCTGTGTGCAGTCTGAGTCTCCAGGTAGGAGAGGAAAGGCTGAAAGCTGAGGCTGTTGATAGGAGAGCTAAGAGAAGAGCAGAAATGAACAAAGCAATGTGTGTTCCAGCGGCATGTGTCTTTGCGTGCAGTGGATGCGGCCGTGTCTGCCGTTCTAGAATTGGGATTTTTAGCCATGAGAGAAAGTGTTTGTCGCAATCGCGCTAGTCATGGACATGAAAGTCCGATGACTGCCTCCTCCTCCCTACTACTACTACTATATGTCTGGCAGCACAGCGCACAAGGTAGTTGTGCAGCACAGCATCCCAGCATCTCAGACGCACATCATCTACCACTATACTCAGTGACTAGATACAGGCATGAGATTAGCCATGGATGAAAAAAGCAGAATGCGGGGGGGTTGGGGACGACTGTTCAGAGAAATGGAATACTAAATGGTGGCATTACAAAAATAAGCTTTGGAACATTCATAATGTTATTGAATAATTCACTTTTTTTCAGAATAAATCACATCAAAATATCTTAAAAGTTGTAAGTATCCACTGATATAATGATATTTTACATGTGTATTCTTTATTCTTGTACTCTTCCACAATTTCAGCGTTCAAACAAAGTTAATACTTAATTATTTCTACAATAATTAAAGTAATAATAAAAATAACAAATATCTAACGTATCAATTATCTCTCTCTCCAAAAAAAAGGAAAAAAAAAAAAAAAGTAATTTCATAACTTTTGGGTTTGAAAGGGTAACGTTTTTGAAAAAGGAATGGCATTGCTGTATCATATATGTAGAAAAAGCAGATATTATGTTACATGTTCATACAGTGTTTTTAAAAGCATACAATAGACCAGGGGTCACCAACCTTTTTGAAACTGAGAGCTACTTCTTGGGTACCAATTAATGCAAAGGGCTACCAGGTCGAAACACACTTGTGACATAACAAATTTGCTCAATTTACCTTTAATTATATGTTATTATTAATAATTGATATTCATCTATGTCAGGGGTCGGGAAGCTTTTTGACTAAGAGAGCCAAAAAAAAAAAAAAAAAAAAAAAAAAAATTAAATCTAATCCCCTGAGAACCAAATATATTTTAATCCTGAGACCAGCAATTTTAGAGTATAATAGGACTCTGAATTTATTTTAAACGACATTGTCATAACGAAGTTACAGTAGGCCCTTGACCGTTCGCGGTTTTGCACTCACAGTTTGAGTATTCGCGGACTGCCAAGCAACTGACACCTCACTCAAATTCAGCCAATGGCTGTCCTCCTTCTTGCTGATTGGTTGAGATGATGTAACGCCCTTTTTCCTCATTCACGCACAAGTTGTCAATGAGCCTCTTTTTTGCGTGTGTTTTAATTATCAGTTAAGCTCTATGATGCCACTCAAACACTGTGTCTTGTCTGGCTAAGCGGTAGAAAACGCTGGATGTCTCTTCTGAAGAAATAAGACTTTCTCCTGAAGAAACGACAGTTTCCTCTGAACTGTTGTATTGAAGTCTTTTTCAATTATTATTCCAGTACAATAGTTAAGTTAATGTTTAGAATGTTTGTGCGTGAGATTTTGTGTATGGAAGCATGTTTAACAAACAATACCAAAAGGATAAACTTTATTACGCTTCATGTCCTTTTACATTGAACTTGGAGTGACGTCTTGGGAGTGACTAGAGGGCGATGTCGCGGAGTTCTCAGAGTCAAATTGTTTCTTTGTTCATTTTTAATTTGTTTTATTTGTTCATGTTTGGCATTATGCTCGTCTATGACCGGTTGACCCTACTACAGCTATGAGATAGGAGGCTTCTGAAGTTTAGCACCTTACTATCCTGAGCTAATCTGCTATGGTAGCTCAATGCTAGCCACACCCCGTCTAACAATAAGCCCAGGCGGAGTTCTGAGTCTCTGGTGCTTGGTTAGAAGTGGAAGGTTTGCACGTCCGGTCATACTGTTTGAAAATGTTCAGTCCCTGTGAAACAAGATGGACGAGCTTCATGCTCAGATTGCAGAGCAGAGGGATCTACAGGACTGCTCCATGCTGTGTATCTATGAAACATGGCTCGAGGAGAGTACACCCGACGAGGCGATTGCACCAGCCGGCTACACGGCCTTCATCCCCTGCAATCCCGAGCGCCGGAGTCATCGTTCGGCCCCTTCCCACCTGGGCTTATTGTTAGACAAATCTACTCATATAGATGGCAAGTATCCTGTGCAGCAACATTGCAACAACACATGGAATTACAAACTGAAACTTATTAACAATGTTAACAATTCTAACTAAATCTACATTTAACTAAATTAGTAAATGAAAACATAATTTCAGCAAGTTTCACAACCTCTAGTTTTTAAGTGCGTGTATGTATCCGATTTTACGGTAAAGGATCCCGCAGCCAAAAGCAGAAAGAGAAGCTGTATGTTTATGTAAAAGACATAGCCAATGGCATTTGCTCACGGAAATTACATCCTTAAAAAATAAAAAAATAATAATAACATTGGGAAATAATTGTATTAATGCGTGAGATTTTAGACACCTTGCGTGAGAGATTGAGGAGGAGATGAAATGTGTAAGTCTCACGTTTGATGCATGAGAATTGATTATGGTCCCAAGGCAATTAGCTGGTCTGTGGGTTGAAGTTTTTTCATCCTGTCCATTAGTATTTTGCCTGCCAGCTCTGCTTGGCTTCTTGCACATGAGCTGATCAAAACGAGGGAAATTTACCTCTTTACCCAAAAACAACTCACGCAGGCTGTTGCATATAATCCAATAAAATTAGAGTTTCAAGGTATCGGCCCTGCCCAAACTGGAGTACAGAAAGGATTGGCTTGCCGCTGCGCGCCACAGTAACAAATTGGCATTGAAAATAGATGTATAGATTGAAATGCGTGAGATTTATTTATGTTTTATTTGATGGCTTTTTTTCTGTATTTTTATTTAAAGGACAGCAAAATTATATACGAGTTATTCTGTTAAGAAAGGCCACCTGATTTATCTGAGAGCCAGATGCAGTCATCAAAAGAGCCAGGTCTCAAGAGTTCAACCCTTTACCCCCCCCCCCTCCCAAAAAAACCAAAAAAAACAAACTAACATGTAACGGATATGGAATAACAAAAAATAGCCTCTGGAGGTCATAAAAAGTGAATTTCCGCCAAAAAGTGGAAAAAATTTCATGCCTGTAGAAACCATTGCAGTAACATCTCTTTTACAGTACCATTTTACATTGATTTACTGTATTCCGTGACCTTGGCCCCCAAGAGGAAGTCCGAGTCATCAGATGGCAATTTTACCAAGAAAGCAAGGAAGGCACTATTGTTGACGATGAAGATGAAAGTGATATCTCCATCTCCCCCACACCACAGTGTCAACAATTTTGAAGGACAAGGACTGCATTAAGGAAGCAGTGAAAGCAGAAGCCCCAATTAAGTCAACTATCATCACAAAACAGCGTGAAGGACCGATTGCAGAGATGGAAAAGTTGCTATACATGTGGTTGGAAGATAATAGGCAAAGAGGTGTGAAAGTGATGTAGCAAGCAGTACAAAGTAAGGCTACAAGTTTATTTTGCATGTTGAAAGAACGTGCAGGTGAAGAATACACTTCACATGAATTTATAGCGAATGCTGGGTGGTTTCGGTTTCGTTCTGTTAAATATCCGACTTAAGACCAATCTAACTTACGACTGGTTGGTTGGAACCGATCTAGGTCATAACTCGGATAGTGACAGATATATCTACACCAACACGATTCCAAAAAAGTTGGAACACCATGCAAATTGTGAAAATGTATCATTTTAAGGGAAAAATATGTTGACTTTAAATTTCATGGCATCAAATCTCAAAAGTTGGGACAGGTAGCAATAAGAGGCTGGAAAAGTCAATTGCACTTAAAGAACAGCTGGAAGAGCAATTACCACTAATGAGGTCCATTGGCAACATTACGGAGTATAAAAAGAGCTTCTCAGAGTGGCAGTGTCTCTCAGAAGCAAAGATGGGTAGAGGATCACCAATTTCCCCAAAGTTGCACAGAATGATAGTGGCGCAATATCAGAAAGGTGTTTCCCAGCAAAAAAAATTGCAGAGTTTGAAGTTATCATCATCATCTACAGTGCATAACATCATCCAAAGATTCAGAGAACCTGGAACAATCTCTGTGCGTAAGGGTCAAGGCCGAAAAACCATAAGGGATGCCCGTGATCTTTGGGCCCCTAAACAGACCACAAACAAGAATGCTACTGTAAGGGAGATCACAGAATGGGCTTGACAATACTTCCAGAAACCAGTATGGCCTTGAAAAACGAGGTCATGGACATGGTCCTCTGAACTCAGTTGAGCAGGTGTAAAACTCGAGTTATATTTTAAATATAAGTACTGTGTCAATTTAGTGATCAGTCACCATCTTTTAAGACCTTTGATAAAATGACCTCAAATTGGTCTTAAAAAATTAGGTTACAGTCACAGTCCTCGAGACTCATAGGAGATAGTGTTGCTGTGAACCTGTGTATAAAACGTGAAGGTCCGATAGATTTATAAAAAAAATAAAAATAAAAAATAAAAAAATAATCAATAATCACACAGTGAAAGCCAATTTTGATAAACAGACCTTGAATAAATAGGTAAAGGTCACAGTCCTCAGAACTCATGGGAATATGCATGCTCAAAGCCTGTACCTTTAGGATTCCAGGCACACATGATGATCCTCCTGTCTTCTGGATTAGACTTGATGGTGTCGATCACTTTCTGTAACTGGTCAACACCTTGGCCAGAGTAATCTGGTAATGAATCAGAAAACAGTGCCGTGGTGAAATGAAGCATTTAATGAAATACACTGTACATCCTATTATACATCCTTGTCCACATTGTGGACTTTTTTTTCCCCAACAGTGTGTTATGTAACTGTCACATTTTCCTTGACTTGGGTGACAGACACAGGCAGTCAGCTTGTCCCACATTTATCTAAAACTTGACTATACACTTTATCAATCTTTCAGCAGTTTAATCCTTTAGATTAATTCAGAGACATATATACAGTACGCACACTCACGCACACGCACAGACACACAGATCCCTCGCTACTTCGCGTTTCAATTCATGCGGCTTCAGTGCATCGTGTTTTTTTTTTTTTTTTTTTTTAATATTCATCGAATTAAAAAAAAATAAGGAAATTACTGAAGAATAGGGGGAAAAGTTAAGGAAAATGCCACAAAAACAAGGCCAATTACACAAAAAACCCTAAACCAGGGATCACCAACGTGGTGCCCGTGGGCACCAGGTAGCCCGCAAGGACACTATAAGTTGCCCGCGGACCTGTTCACTGCTAGTTTTAGGACAGGCCCACAGCTCCATAGCGCCACTCTCCATTGAGCTGCATCTAATTTTTTTGAATATATTTTAAATCAAATCAATATCTTCACATAGATAAATATCATTAATTATTAATGATAACATATAATTAAAGGTAAATTGAGCAAATTTGTAATTTCAGAGGTGTGTTTTGACCTGGTAGCCCTTCGCATTAATTGGTACCCAAGAAGTAGCTCTCGGTTTCAAAAAGGTCGGTGACCCCTGCCCTAAACAAATAAAAACAACCCAAAGCCTCTCATCAAAACTAGTTACATTTTTGTGAGGTGCACATCTGCGTGCGCGCATCTGTATGTGTGTGTATTTATATCTTCTGCATTATTATTTAATGCTTAATTGTTATTATAAACATTTATAGCATTGAAAATGTACTTATTGATATTGTATACACATGTACGTATTCGTCAGTCGGGGGGGGGGGGGTGATCCTACATCGTGGAATTCGGTGGTCACGTGGGGATCTCTGTCCCAATTAACCATGGAAAGTGAGGGATCTCTGTATACGTGTACACACACACACACACACACACCCACACACACACGTATGTATGAACAAACTTCCTCAGGGACTCCGACTCCCAATTCGAAACATGCCGACGGCTTTGCAGCTACTCGTGACGAAAGTCAGCAATAGTTCTTTTACATGCCTCACACCATAGACAGTGAGAGACATGGCCTTTGATAACCCAGTTAGCTGCACACCTGGGCAGTGGCAACCTTGTGGAGAGTGGGACTCGAACTCCCAACCTTAGGATCAGTGATCCTGAGCCCTATAACACTAGACCAACATGCACGCACGCACGCACGCGCGCACACACACACACAGTGCTCTGCCAAAGTTTTTTCCCCTTACTGATTTTTTTTTACTTTTTTTTGCACCTTTGTCACACTCAACTTTCTCAGATCATCAATCAAATTTAAACATTACACAAAGATAACGCAAGTATTCAAAAAAAAAAAAAATGCAGTTTTCCTGTTGCGAGTTTAGTGGAGTCTCGGTACTCAAACTTAATTTGTTGGCATACGTAAATGTTGTAGAGGGAGAGAGGCGGAGGTTTCCCTTCCATAACAGAAAGGGACAGAGGAAAGCAGATTCCATTCCATTCAGGTAAATCAGCCAAAGGTATTTATTTCTCTTGCTACCACTTTGCATGGATGACTCTTCAGGATGTTCCTACTTTTCTTGAAGAACATTTCTAACGTGGCTTGTTTCTGCCCTTTTCAAAACCTTACAAAAGTGGCTCATGACCACATAGTTAAAGGTGTTCACAGCGCTGTTCGCGCTTTAGCTTACATACATACATACATACATACATGCATGCATGCATGCATGCTCTTCAGCTTCGTTTAGGCGGTTATGCCTATAAGCCGATCTGTGGGTTTTCTGTTTGGTATTCCAAGTCGTATTGGTCGCTGGAGGTGGTATATGGCGTTAGTGATTATATAGCTTTAGCACTAGCTTTAGCTTCAGGGTTTGTAATACGTACATAGTACTGTATCAACAACCTTTGGACTTCTTCAGGACAGCTTTTGTAGTATCAACAACTTCCGGACTTCCGGAAGTCGCGCACTTTTCCTCCCTCTCGGTCTTTCTTGCGTTCGACTTCCGGTTTTTATCCGGTTTCCGGGACGATAAAACTCTGTGAAAAAGTAATTGCCCCCTTATTAAAAGGTGAGGTAATTGTGATTAATCGTATTATTGGGGAAAACTGAGTTCATTTTCATGGCCACACCCAGGCCTGATTGCTGCCAGACATTTCCAATCAGGAGATACCCAACATAAAACCTGTCTGGCAAGGTGAGGTAGGCCATACTGAGCACACGTCATCATGCCTCAATCCAGTGAGCTACAAGAGCAAACAAGGAAGAAGATTATAGAAATGTCTCAGTCTGGTAAAAGGATACAAAGTCATTGGGAAATCGTTGGGACTCCAGCAAACCACTGTCAGAGCCATTATCCATAAATGGAGAAGGCATGGCATAGTGGTGACCCTACACATGAGTGGTGACCAACCAAAATTTATCCAAGATCATGGTGCAGACGAACCAGAGAAGTCACAAAGTATCCAAAAACAACTTCTAAACAAATACAAGCCTCACTTGCCTGAGTTAATGTCAATGTTCATGACTCCACCATCAGAAAGACACGAGGCTAAAGTGGTATCCATTGAGGAGTTCTGAGGTGAAAGCCACTATTGACAAAAAAGAATATCAAGGCACGACTCACTTTTGCCAAGAATTATCCTGATCATCCCCAAAGGTTTTTGGAAAATGTCCTCTGGACTGATGAAACTAAAGTTTAACTTTTTGGGAGAAATGCACTCAGTTACATCTGGTGCAAAAGCAACACTGCATTTGTTAAAAAAAAAAAAAACATCGTGCCAACAGTGAAACATAGGGGTGGAAGTGTCATGATCTGGGCCTGCTTTGCTGCTTCAGGACCTGGGCGACTTGTCACGATTGACCATGAATTCTGCTTGCTACCAAGGAATCCTGGTGAAGAATTTTCGTCCATCGGTTCAAGACCTCAAGCTACAGCGCACCTGGGTTCTGGGCTGCACACCAGCAAGTTCACTTCTGAATGATTAAAAAAAGAACAAAATGAGGGTTTTGGAGTGGCCGAATCAAAGTCCAAACCTGAACCCTATTGAGATGCTGCGGCAGGACCTTAAAAAGGCTGTTCATGCCTGAAAACCATCCAATCTGGTGTATCTTAAGCAATTCTGCAAAGAAGAGAGGGCCAAAATCCCATCACAGCGATGTAAAAGACTCATTGCCTCTTATCGTAAACGCTTGAGTGCAGTTATTGCTGCAAACGGTGGTTCAACCAGCTATTGGGTTTGGGGGGGGGGGGTTTACTTATTCACACGGGCCCTTGTAGGTTCAGATGATTTTTTTTTTGGCCCTTAATAAATGCACTTGACACTGAAAACTGCATTTTGTGTTTACTTGTGTTTTATCTTTGTATAATATTTAAAAAGAACCATTGCTGACATTCGCACAGAGTAGCTGCATAACCGTCAGTGTGTTTCTGTCCCTTGCGAAAGGTTTGTGTCAGGAAGGGCATCCAATGTAAATAAAAAAATAAAAAAACCCTATGTCAAATCAAACATGCGAATCATTCACTGTGGTGACCCCTGATGAAAGGAAAAAGCCAAAAGGAAATCTCATATATATACTGGTCCTTCTGAAAAAAAATTAGCATATTATGATAAAGTTCATTATTTTCTGTAATGTACTGATAAACATTAGACTTTCATTTATTTAGATTCATTGTACACAACTGAAGTAGTTCAAGCCTTTTATTGTTTTAATATTGATAATTTTGGCAAAAAAAGAAAAGAAAAAACAAAAATCCCCATCTCAAAAAATTAGCATATTTCATCCGACCAATAAAAAAAAAAAGTTTTAATACAAAAAAAAAAAAATCAACCTTTAAATAATTATGTTCAGTTATGCACTCAATACTTGGTCGGGAATCCTTTTGCAGAAATGACTGCTTCAATGCGGCGTGGCATGGAGGCAATCAGCCTGTGGCACTGCTGAGGTGTTATGAAGGCCCAGGATGCTTCGATAGCGGCCTTAAGCTCATCCACAGTGTTGGGTCTGGGGTCTCTCAACTTTCTCTTCACAATATCCCACAGATTCTCTATGGGGTTCAGGTCAGGAGAGTTTGGCAGGCCAATTGAGCACAGTAATACCATGGTCAGTAAACCATTTAGCAGTGGTTTTGGCACTGTGAGCAGGTGCCAGGTCGTGCTGAAAAGTGAAAATCTTCATCTCCATAAAGCTTTTCAGCAGATGGAAGTATGAAGTGCTCCAAAATCTCCTGATAGCTAGCTGCATTGACCCTGCCCTTGATAAAACACAGTGGACCAACACCAGCAGCTGACATGGCACCCCAGACCATCACTGACTGTGGGTACTTGACACTGGACTTCAGGCATTTTGGCATTTCCTTCTCCCCAGTCTTCCTCTAGACTCTGGCACCTTGATTTCCGAATGACATGCAAAATTTGCTTTCACCTGAAAAAAGTACTTTTTTCTGCCCCTGTTTCTGGTTCAAAAGTGGCTTGACCTGGGGAATGTGGCACCTGTAGCCCATTTCCTGCACACACCTGTAGCCCATTTCCTACTTCCTGATCCTCAACAGTCACCTCTTCTACTCTTTTCTCTCTCTCTCGTTTTCCTCATTCATCAGCTCTTCAAAGTACTCTTCCCATCTTCCCAGCACACTTCTTTCATCAGTCAATACATTTCCCTCTCTGTCCTTTCTCAATATAACTTGCTGCACGTCCTTCCCATCTCTATTTCTCTGCTATGCCACACTGCATAAATCATTTTCTCCCTCCTTACCGTCCAACCTAACATACAAGTCATCATACGCCATCTGTTTGGCCTTTGACACCGCTACCTTCGTCTTACGCTGTGTCTCCCTGTACTCCTATTTCCTCTCTTCGGTCCTCTCAATGTCCCACTTCTTCTTAGCTCACCTCTTCCTTTGTACACACTCCTGCACTTCCTCATTCCACCACCAAGTCTCCTTGTCTACTTTCCTTCCAGAGGACACACCAAGCGCTGTCCTACTTGTCTCCCTGATCACATTTGCTGTGTTTCTCCAGTCATCTGGAAGCACTTCCGGACCACCAAACCCTGTTTCAACTCCTCCTTGAAGACAACACGACATTCCTCCTTTTTCAGCTTCCACCACTTTGTTTTCTGCTCTGCCTTTGCCTTCTTCCTCACCATCAGTGTCACCCTACCCACCACCATCCTCTGCTGTTTGGTAACACTCTACTTTGGTAACACACTACTTTGCAGTCACTGACTTCCTTCAAATTACATCACCTACACAAGATGTAGTCTACCTGTGTGCTC
The DNA here is from genome assembly GCA_024760905.1 of Plotosus lineatus. Lineage (NCBI taxonomy): Eukaryota > Metazoa > Chordata > Actinopteri > Siluriformes > Plotosidae > Plotosus > Plotosus lineatus. Next base: position 6,171,209 of record CM045745.1, on the reverse strand, counting down.
CTACCTCCGCTTCTATAAGTCACCATATGCTCCTGTCTCTTCTGGAAAAAAGTATTCACCGCAGCCATTTCCATCATTTTTGCAAAATCTATCAGCATCTGTCCTTCTGTGTTCCTGTCCTGGATACCAAACCTGCCCATCATTTCCTCGTCCCCTCTGTTGCCTGCACCAACATGTCCATTGACGTCTGCTCCAATGACCACTCTTTCACCTCTGGGGATACTCTGCATCACTTCATCTAACTCACTCCAGAATCTCTCCTTCTGTTCTAGCTCACATCCTGCCTGTGGGGCATAAGCACTAACAAAATCGAACATCACGCCTTCAATTTCTAACTTGAGACACAAACCCCTCCCTTAAGATGACTCTTACTCCATTTATCTTCCCATCCACACCATGATAAAACAGCTTAAACCCTGCTCCGAAGCTTTTAGCCTTTCAAATTGGTCTCCTGAATGCACAGTATGTCCACCTTCCTCCTCTGCATCATGTCAGCCAGCTCTCTACCTTTTTCTGCCATAGTTCCAACATTCAAAGTCCCTACTCTCAGTCCTAGACTCATGCTTTTCCTCTTCTCTATCCGCCTACGGACACGCCTCCCGCCTCTCCTTCTTTGACCAACAGTGGTCCAATTTCCACTCACACCTTGTTGGTTAACAGCACTGATGGCGGTCGTTGTTAACCTGGGCCTCGACCGATCCCGTATGGAGGTAATATTTGTGATTTGCATATTTAATCTGGCTCAGGTTTTAAGTCGGATGCCCTTCCTGACACAACCCTCTGCATTTATCCGGGCTTGGGACCGACATGATTGAGAGCACTGCCTTGTGCCCCCTCATGGCTGCGTTATCCAAAATCTGCTGTCATAATGCATATTTCATTCATATTGTTTTCTGACCATAAAATGCTCTGCTTCATGTAGTTTTGAACTGCCACACACTGTAGTTATACATTTATGCATAAAAAAAAAAAAAAAAATGACAACATACATATACATACATACACACATATATACACACACACACACACACATATACATATATATAACACATAAATACCCACCACAATGCATATCTTTGTACTCTGCTCCAAAGTGTCTCCACTGGAAGCCATACACAGGGCCCAGGTCACCTTCCTCACGTTCAGTAAATCCATTTTTATTAAGAAATTCTCGTGAGCCATTGGCATCCCAAATTTTCACACCCTTCTCTGAAAGCTCTTTGGCATTTGTTGAACCCTACAAGAAGGATTTGGGTTAGCACAGGTACAACATAGAGCATCATTTACATTCACTGTCTGGAGATGCTATCTTTGCATGGAAAGTCAAACCAGTTTGCCTAGGGCATCATAATAACAACAACAACAACAATTACAATAATAATAATAATATAAACTCAAGTTCAGATATGCAATGAGCTGAAAGCAAAGTCAAACTTACATTTGAGACTGTGTGTGTGTGTGTGTGTTAATTTCTTAATATAACTATTAATTTCTAATGATTTATTAATGACACCAATTCCTTAATGTACTTAAAACATAAATTTTCATTACGTGTATGTATATACACACACACACACATACATACATACAGTAGGCCCTTGATATTCGCACGGGTTCAGTTCCGGCCCCTCCCGGAATGAAGATAATCCGCAAGTTCTGTACCCGGAAGTAAAACCCCATTTACCATGTCACATGCGCGAATGAGCAACCGGAAGTAAAATACTGTGTATCTATTACATGCACTAAAATATGCTTCTTGAACACATTCCATGGACAGTCTTACTCATTAATACAGTATTAATGTTGTAAAATGTAGTAATGATTAAGAAAAACTTTACAATTTTTACTGTTATATTTATTGATGATAAAATATAAACATTATACAGCATATACTGTTGTAAAGCACTAGTATTAACATCTTTTTCAACTATTATTCCAGTACAGTACCTAAGTTAATGTTTAGAATGTTTGTGCGTGAGATCTGATGTTCTGTATGCCCTGGAAAGGAGAGGAATGAAGGTTAGCCTCAGAAAATCAGAATACATGTGTGTGAATGAGAAGGACCCAGGAGGAATGGTGATGTTACAGGGAGCAGAGATAACGAAGGTGGAGGATTTTAAGTACTTAGGCTCAACAATCCAGAGCAATGGAGAGTGTGGAAAAGAGGTGAAGAAGCGTGTGCAGGCAGGCTGGAATGGTTGGAGAAAAGTATCCGGTGTGATGTGCGATAGGAGAGTGTCAGCAAGAATGAAGGGAAAAGTGTACAAGATGGTGGTGAGGCCAGCGATGTTGTATGGCTTAGAAACAGTGGCGCTGAGGAAAAGGCAGGAGGCAGAGCTGGAGGTAGCGGAGATGAAAATGTTGAGGTTCTCCCTGGGAGTAACGAGGATGGATAGGATCAGAAATGAGTATATCAGAGGGACAGCCCACGTAAGATGTTTTGGAGACAAAGTCAGAGAGGCTAGATTGAGATGGTTTGGACATGTACAGAGGAGGGATAGTGAGTATATTGGCAGTAGGATGCTGAGGTTGGAACTACCAGGCAGAAGGCCTCGAGGAAGACCGAAGAAGAGATTTATGGATGTGGTGAAGGAAGACATGAAGGTTGTTGGAGTCAGAAAAGAAGATGCGGAGGACAGGGTGAGGTGGAGGCGGATGATTTGCTGTGGCGACCCCTGAAGGGAGCAGCCGAAAGTAAAAGAAGAAGATCTGATGTTCTGGAGCACGTTTAACAAAGGATATATTTTAGCTTCATTGCACACCAACTGAAGTAGTTCAAGCCTTTTATTGTTTTAATATTGATAATTTTGGCAAAAAAGTAAAGAAAAAACAAAAATCCCTATCTCAAAAAATTAGCATATTTCATCCGATCAATAAAAAAAGTGTTTTTAATACAAAAAGAGTCAACCTTCAAATAATTATGTTCAGTTATGCACTCAATACTTGGTCAGGAATCCTTTTGCAGAAATGACTGCTTCAATGCGGCGTGGCATGGAGGCAATCAGCCTGTAGCACTGCTGAGGTGTTATGAAGGCTCAGGATGCTTCGATAGCGGCCTTAAGCTCATCCACAGTGTTGGGTCTGGTGTCTCTCAACTTTCTCTTCACAATAGCCCACAGATCCTCTATGGGGTTCAAGTCAGGAGAGTTTGGCAGGCCAATTGAGCACAGTAATACCATGGTCAGTAAACCATTTAGCAGTGGTTTTGGCACTGTGAGCAGGTGCCAGGTCGTGCTGAAAAATGAAATCTTCATCTCCATAAAGCTTTTCAGCAGATGGAAGCATGAAGTGCTCCAAAATCTCCTGATAGCTAGCTGCATTGACCCTGCCCTTGATAAAACACAGTGAACCAACACCAGCAGCTGACATGGCACTCCAGACCATCACTGACTGTGGGTACTTGACACTGGACTTCAGGCATTTTGGCATTTCCTTCTCCCCAGTCTTCCTCCAGACTCTGGCACCTTGATTTCCGAATGACATGCAAAATTTGCTTTCATCCGAAAAAAGTACTTTGGACCACTGAGCAACAGTCCAGTGCTGCTTCTCTGTAGCCCAGGTCAGGTCCTTATGCCGCTGTTTCTGGTTCAAAAGTGGCTTGACCTGGGGAATGCGGCACCCGTAGCCCATTTCCTGCACACGCCTGTGCATGGTGGCTGTGGATTTTCTACTCCAGACTCAGTCCACTGCTTCCACAGGTCCCCCAAGGTCTGGAATCGGCCCTTCTCCACAACCTTCCTCAGGGTCCGGTCATGTCTTCTGGTTGTGCAGCGTTTTCTGCCACACTTTTTCCTTCCCACAGACGTCCCACTGAGGTGCCTTGATACAGCACTCTGGGAACAGTCTATTCGCTCAGAGATTTCTTTCTGTGTCTTACCCTCTTGCTTGAGGGTGTCAATGATGGTCTTCTGGACAGCAGTCAGGTCGGCAGTCTTACCCATGATTGCGGTTTTGAGTAATGAACCAGGCTGGGAGTTTTTAAAAGCCTCAGGGATCTTTTGCAGGTGTTTAGAGTTAATTGGTTGATTCAGATGATTAGGTTAATAGTTCATTTAGAGTACATTTCATGATATGCTATTTTTTTGAGATAGGAATTTTGGGGTTTCATGAGCTGTATGCCAAAATCATCAGTATTAAAACAATAAAAGACCTGAAATATTTCAGCTGGTGTGCAACGAATCTAAAATATATGAAAGTTTAATTTTTATCAGTACATTACAGAAAATAATGAAATTTATTACAATATGCTAATTTTTTTAGAAGGACCTGTATATATTGATGGGGGCGGGGTCCACAGCAGAGCCTATTTGCTATCTACAGTTAGTCAACATATCATTTAGCATAGACTAATCGGAATATAAACAGTATTTGTAAACATATGTATTTGCAATATAATATAGACACAGAATTGAGAAATAGGTCAACCATGTCTCTATGTTGTGTGTTGTATAAATGAAAGATGAAAAAAATACACAGATATTTCCTGTAAACCACTTTATAAATTTATGAAACATTTTCAACTAACTGTCCCAGCCTGCTAGTTACTAATTAATGTTGCGATACTACTCAGGTAAATAACAATGACAGTGTATTAATTTATACGACTACCATCACCAATGTATGGAGTATTTTCAAATTGAACACAAATTACTTATATTTGGCTACAAATTAAAAAAAATAATAAAATGAAAATAAAATTCCAATACGTATTAAACTGTTATTACCAACAATGTGAGTACGTTTATTACACAATGATTTTACCAATACAGATTACTTTTATGAAGTTACATTTCAATGGGATTTCACATAATCTAAACAAAATAAATATTTAGTAATTCCCTCTGAGTACGCTTGTCTGTCGGCCATAAGTGCAATACATCCGTGAGATCCAAACCGGAATTTCCGGCATATACCGGAAAACTTGCACCCATGCAATTTGGAAACAAATGGTCTATTTTTGAATATAGAAATGGAAATGAAAAAATGTTTGTGCTCTTTCTAATTAATCAGAAAAATAATCGTCCAATTCATCAATTATTAAAGTAATCGTTAGTTGCAGCCCTACTGTGGATTAAAGCAACTGCCAAGTGCTATAAATGTAAACATAATAACTTACTTTTATAAACCACAGCAACTCCTCCAGAATCCCTTTCCAGAAAACACGCTTAGTTGTTAGCAAAGGAAACTGATCTGATTTGGGGAAAAAAAAAACAAAGAGAATGTCAGAATTAAATCAATGTGAAAGACATGAAAGGAGCTCAATCACAAGATTAATTAATAACCCATTATGTGTTGAAACAGTTACATTTCAAATCATTAAACTACCAAAAAAACATTCTGCATGCTTTTTGGAAATGACTGTCTCCCTCTATATAAATAGCAGGCTCGGCAGTATCAAGTGAATATTTGTTTGGTCAAACGCCCCTTTTCTGCCGACACATTTAATAAAACCCTGAAACATTCTCAGTGATCCTCAAAATGATATACTGAAAATATTTTATGTGGAGGAATTCTGTCAAAAATGGCCCGGGTGAAAGTCTGCAGCCGTGTCTTCAATTTAAATACGGAACCATGGCAACATGCCCCGCCCATCCACCACTCGCCGGGTGCAGAGGCGGCGTGAATGCGGAAGTAGCGTCTCGGTTCATCCTGTACTGTGAATCTACGCAATAACATCACAGTACTCGAGCCGTACCTGCCTTCGCCAGAAAGTGATTTCCGAGATAAAGACGAAGAACTCCTCTTACCTATGAAGTATGTATTCTTTGATCTAATAAAACTGGGGGTTGTGAGGTTTGGATTAAGCTTTGAAACAGGTCTCGTGATGCGAACCTTATTCTCACCTGTGAGCGACAGTACATGCAACTCATTCTTTATCTTCCGAGGAAGTTAAGAGTCATGTATGCTTACCTGTGGGTTAAACACCAGTTTCCATGGTAATCGGTGCTATTTACTCACAGATGTTTACTTTTTGCTTTGGATTCTGTTTCACAGTCAGTCCTATGAGTGCAGTGTGGGGTGAAATCTAAAGTGCCACCATGATGTGTTACAGTGTTGTATCTGGAATTCAACAGATATTTGTAGATAATTCAGCAGCAAGATCAGTGATGCCTTCAAAAATAATTATGAACTTGAAGCTCAGTCATCCACTGCAGCATGGATAATGTAGTAACGTAGGGTTCTGGTTCGAATTATTCACCTGCTCGTCTTCAGAAAGCTTCTTCAGCATGTAAACATATCCAAATTAATGGGAAAATACACTCTCATTTAAACATGTTTATAAGGCTGGGGTTTAAACTTTGAAGGTCATGTGTGGTAATTCCATAGATTTTGCAGTGGTGGTATATTCCATGTGTCAGTGCACTGCCCTTACACAGCAAGATACAGGATTTTTGAGTTAGGTTTTGGTTTCTTCATATTTTTTCATGAAATGAGGCTCACAATGAGGATGGAAAGCATACAGCTGTAATAATTATTACAAATTCAGGGAAGATACTGATGATGACGACTTGATGTGCATTAAAGTCAACATAATCTGTTTAAATTATATATAGAGACAGAGTGTTTTAAAATGAGTGCATGACCTGAAACTAAGTTCAATTTCATGGCCACACCCAGGCTTGATTGCTGCCAGACATTTCCAATCAGGAGATCCGCAACATAAAACCTGTCTGGTAAGGTGAGGTAGACCACACTGAACACAGGTCATCATGCCTCAATCCAATGAACTTCAAGAGTAAACAAGAAAGAATATTATTGCGATGTCTCAGTCTGGGAAAGGGTACAAAGTCATTGGGAAATCTTTGGGCCTTCAGCAGACCACTGTCAGAGCCATTATCCATAAATGGAGAAGGCATGGCACAGTGGTGACCCTACACATGAGTGGCGACCAACCAAAATTTCTCCAAGATCATGGTGCAGAAGAACCAGAGAAGTCACAAAGTATCCAAAAACAACTTCTAAACAAATATAAGCCTCACTTGCCTGAGTTAATGTCAATCTTCATGACTCCACCATCAGAAAGACACGAAGCTAAGGTGGTATCCATGGAAGAGTTCCGAGGTGAAAGCCACTATTTTTTGACAAAAAAAAGAATATCAAGGCACGACTCACTTTTGCCAAGAATTATCCTGATCATCCCCAAAGGTTTTTGGAAAATGTCCTCTGGACTGATGAAACTAAAGTTTAACTTTTTGGGAGAAATGCACTCAGTTACATCTGGTGCAAAAGCAACACTGCATTTGTTAAAAAAAAAAAAAAAAAAAAAAAACATTGTGCCAACAGTGAAACATAGTGGTGGAAGTGTCATGATCTGGGCCTGCTTTGCTGCTTCAGGACCTGGGCGACTTGTCACGATTGACCATGAATTCTGCTTGCTACCAAGAAATCCTGGCGAAGAATGTTTGTCCATCAGTTCGAGACCTCAAGCTAAAGCGTGCCTGGGTTCTGGAGCAAGACAATGATCTGAAGCACCCCAGCAGGTCCACTTCTGAATTGCTAAAAAAGAACAAAATTAAGGTTTTGGAGTGGCCTAGTCAAAGTCCCGACCTGAATCCCATTGAGACGCTGTGGCATGACCTTAAAAAGGCTGTTCATGCCCGAAAACCATCCAATCTGGTGTATCTTAAACAAATCTGCAGAGAAGAGTGGGCCAGAATCCCATCACAAAGACGTGAAAGACTCATTGCCTCTTATCGCAAACGCTTGACTGCAGTTATTTCTCAAACGGTGGTTCAACCAGCTATTAGGTTTTAATTAATTTATTTTTTGGAGGGGGGGCAATTACTTAATCACACAGGCCCTTGTAGATTCAGATGTTTTTATCCCCTGAATAAATGCATTCGGCACTGAAAAGTGCATTTTGTGTTTTGTCTTTGTATAATATTTAGGTTTGCTTGATCAGAAATGAACAAGTGACAAATGTGCAAAAAATGTCAAATTGGTCAGGGGTTGAAAACTTTTGCACAGCACTGTATGTGTGTGTGTTTGTGTGTGCGTGTGTATATACATATACAGTGGAACCTCGGTACTTGAACGGTCTAGATACCGAACAATTGGGAATCCGAACAAAAAAGTCGTGACTTTTATTGTCCCAGAAACTGAATAAAAACCGGAAATCGAGCGCGAGAAATGCGTGAGGAAAAAAATGAGTCAAGAAGAGTCAAGTTGTTGATACAGTGCGAAAACTAGCACTAAAGCTATCTAATCACTGATGCCATATGCCACCTCCAGCGACAAATACGATTTAGCGTACCGAACAGAAAACCCACAGATCAGTTTATAGGCATAACTGCCTAAACGAAACTGAAGAGTATGTATGTATGTATGTATGTATGTACGTATGTATGTAAGCTAAAGCGCAAGCAGCGCTGTGAACACCTTTAACTATGCAGTCATGAGCTGTAAGGTTTTGAAAAGAAGGCAGAAACAAGCCATGTTAGAAATGTTCTTCAAGAAAAGTAAGAGCATTCTGAATAAGAGTCATCCATGCAAAGCGGTAGCAAGAGAAAAACTACTGTAATGGTATTTTCTTTGTACCATAGCCAAGGTTTAATGACAATTACGTTCATGGCTTGGCTGCTATTCAGAACATTTAGCAGCAGATGTCGCCATTGAGCACGTTGTAAAGGCAAGCCTCCAGTGATGAACCGTTTGGGCTGGAAAGCCTCATCTGGTACAGCACGGAAATGTCTGATCATGTATGAAGATACTACAGCGGGCTCCCTATAACGTTAATCAAATAGAAAAAAATATGTCCTGTAATCTACATTACAAACCTTTATCCCATAAAGTAATGAATTTACAGCTCATTGGTAACAGTAATGTAGGAAGTGTCAGTATCCAGGCGGTGGGTGTATAAGACCAAATTCTGTGGAAAGTCAAAGTGTGAGTGAACATCACGAACCTCGCAGGCTGTACCGGGCCTGAAGTCCAAACACAGACACCACTCCTGTCCCTGTGCGGTCGCCCTTCTTCACTCCGTTCTGCAAGATGTACTGAATCTGATTCAGGTATCCGAGCTCATCACAAAACAGAGCGAATGGAGCTGGATTACCTGGGCTTTTCTTCTCCAGACACTCCCCGGCTGCCAGGAAGTCACTGGTGGCTGGCATGGTCTCTGGAGGGGGAAAGCGGGCGTATATACACACACACACAGAGAAAACTGAAATAAAGTGAAAAACAAACGTCTTTTGAGGCTGACTGGAAGTAAATTTCGCGGGAGTTTTTCTGATTGGACAGTTTGAAATGACGTATGTATGACAGGTACATGACGAATTTAAGTCACATCATAGTTTATTTGTGCATAATAATTTATATCAGAAGGCATGATAAAACCCCGAGCCGATTTGTAATACCAACTGGATCATTCTATGTCATTTGTTACAATCGATCGTCAACAGAAGTCTGGACGCGCGAAGAGTGGTGTGTTTTTTTCTGTACTTGAGTTCCTGTGACCCAGTGAAACGTCATCAGTCGTCGCCCAAGTACTGTTAGTGCTAACGTGCGAATTTAACCAGGTACGGTTCTCATTCCTCAAGCGTTCCAGTTTATCCGGGGTACACGAGTGGGCGTGAAAGCCAATCATGACCAACCTCGAAAAGTTTGTACTTCAGCACCTTATCAAGTTCAATCCAGCAGGAGAACAAATGGAGTAATATGCTCAAGTTAGTTCGTATAAGTGTCTCAAGAAAATGTGCATGGGTAACATTTTGTTTCCCCCGAATGCTTTTGACATACTGTGTGTGTATGTGTGTGTGTTTGTGTGTGTGTGTGTGTGTATATATATATATATATATATATATATATATATATATATATATATATATATGGGGGGGGTTGTTCCATATTTTTTATTATGAGAAAGTACAAAATTTTCACCATATTTAAAGGAGAATTAACATAATTAACATACAACATAAAATACGAAATACACAGAAACAAGTCAAACAAATCAAGACTAGCTGGAGTGGGGAGTGTATAAATAAAATGAATACAATTCATAACCACACATTATACAATATACATTACACTAAAACACAGGTGTCAAACTCATGCCACAAAGGGCCATGTGGCTGCATGTTTTTGTTTCAACCAAGCAGCAGCACACCTGACTCAGCTGATTTAAAGAATTGTTTGGTATCTGTACAGAGCACATATTTTTAAATGAGCGAGTCTGGTGTGCTGTTGCTTGGTTGAAACAAAAACCTGCAGCCCTTTGCGGCATGAGTTTGACACCCTTGCTCTAAAGTACTGTATACGACTGCCAAGAAAGAGAACCACAGATGCAGTGTTTGCTTTGAGGATGTTAATAGAGTAGTACAGAGAAGGTCAGACGGAGCTGCATTGTGCCTTTGTGGATCTGAAGAAAGCATATGACAGGGTGCTGAGAGAGGAACTGTGGTATTGTACGAGGAAGTCTGGAGTGGCAGAGAAGTATGTTAGAGTGGTGTTGGACATGTATGAGAAATGTAAGACAGTGGTGAGGTGTGCTGTCGGTGTGACAGAAGAGTTCAACGTGGAGGTGGGACTGCATCAAGGGTCAGCTCTGAGCCCCTTCTTGTTTGCTATAGTGATGGACAGGCTGACAGACGAGGTGAGGCAAGTTTTTCCATTGACTATGATGTTTGCAGATGACATTGTGATCTGTAGTGAGAGCAGAGAACAAGTGCAGGAAAATCTAGAAAGGTGGAGGTATGCCCTGGAAAGGAGAGGAATGAAGGTTAGCCTCAGTAAGACAGACTACATGTGTGTGAATGACAAGGACCCAAGAGGAACGGTGGGGTTACAGGAAGTAGAGATAAAGAAGGTGGAGGATTTTAAGTACTTAGGCTCAACAATCCAGAGCAATGGAGAGTGTGGAAAAGAGGTGAAGAAACATGTGTAGGCAGGTTGGAATGGTTGGAGAAAAGTGTCCGGTGTGATGTGTGATAGGAAGGTATCAGCAAGAATGAAAGGAAAAGTGTACAAGACGGTGTTGAAGCCAGCGATGTTGTATGATTTAGAAACAGTGGCCCTGGGGAAAAGACAGGAGGCAGAGCTGGAGGCAGCAGAGATGAAAATGTTGAGGTTCTCTTTGGGAGTAATGAGGATGGATAGGATCAGGAATTAGTGCATCAGAGGGACAGCACATGTAAGAGGTTTTGGAGACAAAGTCAGAGAGGCTAGATTGAGATGGTTTGGACATGTACAGAGGAGGGATAGTGAATATATTGGTAGTAGGATGCTGAGGTTGGAAGTACCAGGCAGAAGGCCCAGAGGAAGAACAAAGAGAAGATTTATGGATGTGGTGAAAGAGGACATGAACCTTTGTTCATGTTGGAGTAAGAGAAGAAGATGACGAGGATAGGGTGAGGTGGAGGCAGATGATTCGCTGTGGCGACCCCTGACGGGAACAGCCGAAAAGACAATAAGAAGTTCTAAAGCAGGAGTTGCCAACCTTTTTGTAACTGAGAGCTACTTCTTGGGTACCAATTAATGCGAAGGGATACCAGGTGGATACACACCTCTAAAATTACAAATTTGCTCAATTTACCTTTAATTATGTTATTATTAATAATTAATGATATTCATCTATGTGAATATATTGATTTGATTTGAAAATATATTCAAAAAAATTAGAAGCAGCTCAATAGAGAGTGGCGCTATGGAGCCGTGGGCCTTTCCTGAAAATAGCAGTGAACAGGTCCGCGGGCAACTTATATTGTCCTTGCGGGCTACCTGGTGCCCACGGGCACCACATTGGTGATCCCTGCTCTAAAGTATACAATATTCTGGAGCAAACAAAAACACTTGACAAGGCTTAAATCAAAACAACTGGATTTTATTCATTTCAATGATGAGAAAAAATACTTGAAGTCATTTATGAAACAGTAAAAGGAGTGTTTGCATTTCCTGCATTTACTGCAGTGAATATGATATTTACCCAATAGCAGCTTCTGCAATGTGTGTGTGACTGCGGCAATACGTCAGAAAATGTTGTATTTCCAGGTACCGTGAAAGCAGAGTATGTTTACAATGAAATGATAAACGATGATGGCACTACCCCCTGCAAAGTTAAATGGAAGTTACTGCCATATCTTGTTACTAGGAGATTTTGAGCGTGTGTCCAATTGTGCAAAAAAAAAAAACACCGTTCCTGCTACTATTATTAGTTGGAAAAAATATACTGGGAAGGTAACCTGCGATGGACGAGCGTCCCATCCAGGAGGAGTTCAACTCCTGATTGCTTTACGCTACGGAAACCGGGGATAAGCATCGGCCTGATGAGCCGCTAGGCTTAGGTGTAAAAACCCAAAACAGTTAATCAATCATTATTAGTTGTCATAAAAATGTGTTAAGTAAAAACTGAGAGTACATGTGGACATGCATAGTAGAACTTCAGGGCTCGTTATCTCCATTTACACATTTTGCATCAAGAAGGTCTGTGAAAATGTCATTTTGCTGTGAAGTGTGCATGTTCTATCTATGCTTGTTTGGTGTCCTCTCGATACTTCAGCTTCCTCACAAGGTACAAATACATTGACATTAGGCAAGTAGTAAAAGAATGAATGAACTCACTCATGGTTTCTGTTTTTTTCTGAACCACTTAACCTTCTTGGGTTTTGGTGGCTGGAGTCTATATCAGCCGACTCTGAACGAAGGCAGGGTACATGTGGAACAGCTCACGAGACTATCGCAAGCCTAACACAACCATTTACATTCCCGCTCGAAGAGAAATTTGGAATACCCAGTTAGCATGATGTGCACAAAACCAGTGAGCCCGGGACTCAAACCACGATACCTCCATTCCAGCCTTGAATGTAATGATGCAAATGTATTCCTATGAAAATAATGTAAAATGATTTGTTTTGTGCTTTTTATCTACAGGTTTCATTCAGATCCTAAGAGGAGGAAACAATGGGGGTGTGGTGGGGGGGGGTGGGGGGGCAAGATCTGCAGCTGACACTTCAATCCAATTCAATTCAGTTTTATTTGTATGGAATTTTTTATAAATGACATTGTTGCAAAGCAGCTTTACATAATAAAATCAAATTTTATAATGAATTTAAACCTTTCCTGGAGGTTTTCTTTGGTAGAATGTATCAGGAAACTCAAATGCCAATGGCATACTGTGAATTTTATATATATACTAGTATATATGTGTACATATTTCCTTATAGTCTAGTTATTCACTTTATATTCATTCTTATTTTCCTAAACTCTTGTATAAGCCTAATTAAATGTGTTCTGTACAGTGAGTGAAGTTGTATCCCTTATTTGTATTAATAAACTTATGGAATTAATTCTGATTTTGAGTCCAGGAATGTGTTTTGCAGTGTGTGGTATCTCACTTTTTAACCAAAATGTTATGTTGATGGTTTCTGGACATTACTGTTATACTCTATGTTGGAAGGGAATATACAGGGTGTGGACAAAATAATGGAAACACCTAACATTTTGGCATCATAAGCTTTGAACATAATTTAAACAATTAAAACTTGGCATATGTATTGATTCATACAACTTGTGAATTGTTTCTGGAATTTTAAGCCATTCTGCAGTTAGAATCCCCTCCAACTCTTTTAGAGTTTACTCTTTGGCGGACTTGTGCTTTGCTGAGGACGTTTCCCCCTCTGTTTCAAAGGCACTCATTACTTTTGAGACAGTTCCTCTTAAAACACCGAACATTTGGGCAGTTTTTGTTACAGTAGCGCCGACCATACCAGCATCAACAATTTGGCCGCTTTTAATATATGAGAGGTCTGCCATTATGGGGTATGATTAATGTTTTCAATATCTGAAAAATGTTTTCAATATCTGAAAAACGAAAAAAAAAAGAAAAACATTTATTTTGCATCAACATATCAAATAACAAAATTATTATACAAAAAATAATAACATATGCCAAGTTTTGATTGTTTAAATTATGTTCAAAGATTATGATGCCAAAATTTTAGGTGTTTCCATTACTTTGTCCACCCCTGTATGTATGGAAATATATATATATATTAGGTAGCAGAGATGAAAATGTTGAGGTTCTCTTTGGGAGTAACGAGGATGGATAGGATCAGAAATGAGTACATCAGAGGGACAGCACATGTTAGATGTTTTGGAGACAAAGTCAGAGAGGCTAGATTGAGATGGTTTGGACATGTACAGAGGAGGGATAGTGAGTATATTGGTCGTAGGATGCTGAGGTTGGAACTACCAGGCAAAAGGCCCAGAGGAAGACCAAAGAGAAGATTTATGGATGCAGTGAAGGCGGACATGAAGGTCGTTGGAGTAAGAGTAGAAGATGCAGAGGATAGGGAGAGATGGAGGCAGATCATTTGCTGTGGCGACCCTGAAGGGAACAGCCGAAAGGAAAAGAAGAAGAAGAAGATATGTACATATATATATATATATATATATATATATATATATATATATATATATATATATATATATATGTATATATATATATATGTGTATATATATATGTGTGTGTGTGTATATATATTATATATGTATATATATATATATATATATATATATATATATATATATATATATATATATATGTATATATATATATGTGTATATATATGTGTGTGTATATATATATATATATATATATATATATATATATATATAGATAGATAGATAGATATATAAAGGAGCTATCTGTTTTAGTTAAAGCAGAAGAATATATTTTTTAAATGCCTAATGTAACTTGTAACCATGGCAAACAGTTATATATTTTACTGTTGCTAACTCAGATATTCCAGATGTTACCTCCACAGCTGAAACGTCATTCTCATCTATGCCTGAATAAACATTGACTTGTGTTATTTCACATTATACAATCTGGAATGTGCTGTATACCAGTACACATTTTACAAATTGACAGATTTGCAGATTTTTACAATACCATACAGTATATATTATTTAGCTATGACATAAACACTGGTGCTTATACGTATAGCATTAAACAATATTACCTACATACTGTATATTTTTTTCTGTTACATCCTTGATTTTTAATTAAAAATGTGTTTGTATGTCATTAATTATTTTATATACTGTATGTTTTTACAGGGCAAAAGTGACCAAATCTTGTAACTTGTGATGACTTTCATCAATTTATTGAGGAGATTTTTAAATAAACAAGAATAAATAAAGTTTCTTCTTAAAAATAAACCCTGTAAGACCAGTCTTTTACAATTACATGTACATGTCCCATCATTGTCCACTGATCTCTCTAAACATTGTGTTCCCCAGAAGGTCAGCAGTTTCTGGCATCATCTAAACCATCCAATCCACCATTCCATGATTAAAGTGGTAGAAATGAAACTTTATTAAAAATTTTGAACGTTACTTGAATGTCTTGACATCTATCTGCATGATTTTACACACTGTGCTACAGAGATATTATGATTAATATGTTGACTGCATGGCTGCACAGTGGTCCAGTTTTTAGCATGAGCATGTCTACCTCACAGCAACAAGGCCTGGGTTTGATTTCAGATGACGGGCGTTTCTGTGTAGAATTTGCAAGTTTTCATCATGCTTGCATGGATTTCCTCCGGGCTTCCTTCCATTGTCCAAAAATATGTACAGTTGGCCACCTGGTTGTTCCAGTTCACCCCTGGGTGTGAGAGTGAGTGTGAATGATTGTATATGTTGTACCTGTGATGACCTGGAAAGCTGCCCAGGGTGTACTCCGTCTTCGCCTGGAGTCAGAGTCAGTTAGAAGCGGCCGAGAAAATGAATCACTGAATCAATAATATGATGGAGTGTTTTATTTGCCTCAAATAAAATTCTGGTGTTTTGGGAGTGCATTCAAATCAAAAAATATTAATTTTAGTGTGACTGATTAGACGTTAGATATTAATGTGTTGGATGAGCAATATCATCTAAGAAAAGCTGGCTTAAGTTACTGAGACACACCTCTATTCCCAGCAAACTACACCCTATAATGCTGTTCTATAAAAACAATGACATCACATCCAATTGGCAGCCAATCCTGATTCACTTATTCATAGTGTACAAGTGTGACATAATTATATTTTTAAGTACAGCAGGGGGGTTCTGGCTTGTGTGCATGATGAAAGCTCAGTCGTGGAAAACAACTGGTGAAAAATTTCCTATTAGAGAATGCAATGTAATTCAGTGTCGCCATTCTAAAACCCTGATGTAAGTCATATGCTAAAGGCATTGTCTTATAGCCATACTATTCCTGAAACGAAACAAAGGTGGCAGTGGTGGCTTGGTGGTATGGTGCTGGCTTACTCATTCCAAGGTCAAGGGTTCAAGCCCCTCCATCACCACTTTTTTACTGCTGCCCCCACCTGTGCAGTTAACTGAGTTATCAAAGTCTGGCCATGTCTCTCATAGTGAGAGGTACAGTAAGCCCAATAAGTATTGGGCAATGTAAAAATGTGCAAGTTCACCCATTTAAAAAGATAAGAGAGGTTTGTAATTTTCATCATAGGTACACATCAAGCTTGAGAAACAGAATGTAAAAAAAAAATCCAGGAAATCACATTGTATGATTTTTAAACAATTTATTTGTGAAAATGGGAGGCCAATAAGTATCGGGCAGCTAGAAAACAAACATTATTTTGGCCCCCACTCGTTAACAGTATGAATGACACCTGTTTGAACTGATTCGATGCATAAGAGACACCTTCAAACCTGCCCACACCTTCAAACTGTCAGACTGCAGTCTTCACCATGACCAAGACCAGAGAGCTTCCCAAAGACACCAGAGATAAAATTGTACAACTGCACAAAGCTGGGATGAGTCAAACTGCAATTGGTAAACAACTGTGTGAGAAAAGACCAACAGTTAGAAACATTATTAGAAAATGGAAGAAGTATAACATCACTGACAACCTCCATAGGAGTGGCGCTCCATGCAAGATCTCACCTCGTGGGGTTCAAAGGAGCCTGAGAACAGTGAGTAATCAGCCCAGAACTACACGGCAGGAACTGGTCAATGATTTGAAGACTGCAGGAACCACCGTCACAAAGATGACAATAACTAACACACGACGACATCATGAGATGAAATCCTGCATTGCCCGAAAGGTTCCTCTACTAAACAAAAAACATGTAAAGGCCCGTCTGAAATATGCTAAAGACCATCGGGATGATCCAGAGGAGGATTGGGAGAATGTGATGTGGTCAGATGAGACCAAAATTGAACTTTTTGGTTTAAACAGCACTCGCCGTGTTTGGAGGAAGAAGAATGCTGAATTGCATCCCAAGAACACCATACCTACTGTGAAGCATGGGGGTGGACACATCATGCTTTGGGGATGCTTTTCTGCAAAAGGGACAGGAAGACTGCACCGTATCAATGGCAACATGAATGGGACAATGTATTGTGAGATTTTGGGTAAAAACCTCCTTCCCTCGGTCAGAGCATTAAAGATGAAACATGGCTGGGGTCTTCCAGCATGATAACGATCCAAAGCACACAGCCAAGAAAACCAAGCAGTGGCTTTATAAAAAGCATATCAAGGTTCTGGAGTGGCCTAGCCAGTCTCCAGACCTCAACCCAATCGAAAACCTGTGGAGCGAGTTAAAACTTTGAGTTTGACCAACTAAAGTGTGTGTAGACCTGGTCAGGAACTACAGGAACCATTTGACCTCTGTCATTGCTAATCAAGGCTACATTACAAAGTATTAAAAGTAACTTTTGCTGGCTGCCCAATACTTATTGGCCTCACAATGTGATTTCCTGGATTTTTTTTTTTACATTCTGTCTCTCAAGCTTGATGTGTACCTATGATGAAAATTACAAACCTCTATTATCTTTTTAAATGGGTCAACTTGCACATTTTTACGTTGCCCAATACCTATTGGCCCCACTGTATATAGAAGACTAGGCTGCAGCATGTGTCTGCCTTGTGATGGCCTGGCAAGCTGTCCAGAGTGTACCGTGCCCTTGCCCAGAGTGTGCTGGAATGGGTGCCAATCTCCCTATGATAATTAGGATTAATTGGTTCAGAAAATGAAAGATGAACACATGATGGAGCAAACCCTATTTGCAGCAAATTTGACCAAAATTCTACTTACTGGGTCAGATTTTTTTAAATGATCAAATACATTATTGCAGATACATCACATATACAGCAAATGCATTATCCTTGGCTTGTTTTTTGGAGAAGTTATTGTTCCAGGTGTAACCCATATAAATACATGGTTACTAATTTTATTGGAGAACACCCCTAATTTCCAACGCTCCCTGAAAGCACTATAGTTTTCCTAGTCTCCTTGAACGCATCATAAGCACATGCTGCATGCACCAAGCTAAGCACAGCAGAGCATGCTGCAGAGCAGGACACACACAGAGCACTCGATAAGCTACACAAAGCCTTGTATGTGTTTTGTTCTCTCTCTCAATCAAACCGGTGGAGAGTGTTTGTTTTCTTGGAAACTCCGACTGGATTTTTAGTGGACCTGGATCTGATCTTGAAGCTGGTTTCGGACACGGATGGCGAGCTAAACCCAGTGAGAACTCTTGGCGGATCCAGAAGCAGTGTGGCCAACTGCTCTCTGGATGCGAGAGTAGATCTACAGACCCAACCACTTCAAATCACAGGATCCCAGATAAGAACAAATAAAACACCTTTATCCCAAACGGATCACAATCCTGGAAAAGACCTCCCGAATTCACACAAATCAAACCTTAAGGGTTCGAACCTTAGAGACTCTAAGCCTATTTTATTCTTATTTTTATTTTGTAAAGAGCGTTCTACACCTTGTTTGCACTATTTCTTGTGCTATTGTAATAAATCTGCCGGCTGTTCAACTTTAAATCTCCACAATTCATTCTACTCCTCTCGAACCTAGCATATAATCTAGCACAGCTATATCAAGCTGGTGTTACATCAAAGTGGCGAGCCAGCCAGGAGGAGTTTTGGCTACATTTTGCCTCTAAATTAATAATTTGGCATACAGTTTGGCAGTTTTATGACAGTTTTTGTACAACTTTCCCACAAAAGAAACATGGATATCATTGAACGTGAAGGTATCAAAGTACCAAATGCTGTATTAATTAGTGGTTTTTCTGGTACTGAAACTGATGAAGAAGTTATTAAGTTTTTCGAAAAGTATGGTTCTATTACACAAACAGCGAAGCTTACTAGTTCTGACCCTGACTTTAAAAATACAGCCGTAGTTGAGTTTGAGTATGGCACTGCTATTGAGTCAATTCAGGATGAACTACCATGTCAAAGAGCAACATCTGACCCAAAGGTTGTTCACAAAGTTCAGCTCTTATCCCCACTTTATAGTGATAAGTTAACAGCTGATCTGACCAAGTCTTTTCTCTTTGATTTAAAGGGAATTGCCAAAGCAAGCGGAATAGATTATGAGAAATTGTTGCTTGGTGAACTTAACAAACTTCAGGCCTCTGCTGCTGAAAGTGAAGGTATAGCTTCCACTGACGCTACTCCAGTAACTGAAAGTTTAACAGGTGATTCTGTTGTGACACAAACAAATATGGAAACTCTCACAACTACCTCAAACTCTGATATTCCCAGTTCTCCAATCAACAGCAGACCAACTCCTAATTTAAATCCCGAACACTTGAGCACCCCTGAAGTCCAGAGGGTGATTGTCGAGCACAATATCAAAAGTGCTGACACGTCCCAAACTTATCCGAACTCTTCCAAGTTCAGGTCGTTCTCTGGAAAATTTCCGTGCCCTAATACGGAAGTAGATTATGACACTTGGCGCAGTCATGTTGAGTTTTATCTTGCCGACTCTTCTGTTCCTGAAAGACAGGTAGTAAGAAAAATTATTGAAAGTCTCTTACCACCAGCCGCCAATATTGTCAAACAATTGGGTCCCTTGTCCAGCCCCAAAGACTTTCTGAGCTTGCTCGATTCTGCATACGGGAATGTAGATGATACTGATGAGCTGTTTGCGAAATTTTTGAGCACAAACCAAAATGCCGGAGAAAAACCTTCAACATACTTGCTCCGGCTCCAGACTACATTAAGCAAAGTTGTTAAAGGGGGAGGCGTTACAGTCAGTGATTTTGATCGACAGCTTTTAAAACAGTTCTGTAGGGGGTGCTGGGATGATAACCTAATTGCCAGCCTCCATCTAGAACAAAAGAAATCCAGCCCACCTCCCTTTTCTGAACTTCTTTTGTTGCTGCGAACAGAGGAGGATAAACAAGCGGCTAAGTCCACTCGCATGAAGCAGCACTTAGGACTTTCAAAAGTAAAGGTACAGTCCAACCCTTTAAATGTTTATGCAGACACTGAGTTTCAAGCTGCTGCTGCAGACAATTCTAGTAAGACGTCTACCAAGAAACTGCAGAAACAAATTGCTCAACTGCAAGAACAGTTAACTTCCTTAAAAGCGTCCATGGAAAAGACAGTTGAAAAGAAACCTCAGACAAAGTCCCCCAATGTTGCAAAGAAACAACAGCGGAAAGAGACACAAACACAGAACTCACAGCCGAAAAGTGAAAGCTTTGGCAAAGGTAACAAAAAGCCTCGCCCATGGTTCTGCTTTAACTGTGGCGAGGATGGCCATATAGCCCCCTCTTGTGACAGTGACCCAAACCCCAAAGCTGTTGAAGCTAAGCGCAAAGAGCTTAGGTCAAAACAAAAGGCTTGGGAGGACCAATGTAACACTGATTTAAACTAGTTCCTGTTTCAGTTGAGGGACAAACTGGAACTAGTAGCGACACAAGTCCCACTCAGAAACCCCAGCCAAAACAGAGTTGTACGCTAACGAGTAAGCACCATTCTAGCTTTCCCAAGGGCTTAATAGGCAAGAAGTGCACTGCTAATATAAACATAGCTGGCGTTAGCTGCAATTCTCTATTAGATTCAGGGTCGCAAGTTACGACTATTTCACACTCCTTTTACCAGAGACACCTGGTTGATTTTCCAATCCAGCCGATCAGTGACCTAGATGTTGAGGGTGCAAACGGTCAGGCGGTACCTTATCTAGGCTATGTAGAAGTTCCAGTTGGTTTTCCAAAAGAGTTTGTTGAGTCTGAGCCTCAAATTTCTACATTAGCTCTAATAGTACCTGATTTGCGCTCCAGCACAGACTTGCCAGTGTTAATTGGTACAAATGCCCTCGATGTTTTATATGAGGAACATTGTCGAGACACTCCCATTCTACCAGCTGTCTATGGCTATAGTCAGATTTTAAAAATCCTCGAGCACAGATACGAAACAAAGAGCACAGGGAAGCTTGGGCTAATGACACTGAGGGCAACACACCTTATGTCATTCCAGCTCACGAGAAGGTCTGTCTTGAAAGCTACGCCCACTTAAGTTCGCCACTCACAGACAAATGGGCAGTAGTAGAGCAGCCAATGTCCTCAGCCCTTCCAGGTGGAATCTTTGTTGACTGCTGTCTTATCACAGTGCCAAGTCAAAGTCCTTACAAGCACCCTGTTTGGATAAGAAATGAAACCGATCATGACATTATGCTTCCTGGCAACTGTGTCCTTGCTGAACTGCATGTTGCAGACCAAGTTTTGGAAACTCAAAACCTGTCCAATACCAACTCAGCAGGTTGTTGTCGCTTGTCTGCAGACTCCTCATCACCGAAGGACCAGTTGACTTTTGATTTTGAAAATTCACCTCTGCCTGAGGAGTGGAAAAGTCGCATCACACAGAGTCTGAGTGCTTACAGTGATGTCTTCGCATGCCACGATCTTGACTTTGGCCATGCCACTAGAGTTAAGCATAAAATCAAGCTTAAAGACGAAACACCCATAAAACAGAGATCGAGGCCTATTCACCCAAATGACTACGAAGCTGTTAGGAAACACCTCAAAATGCTTCTCGATGCCGGGGTAATAAGACCATCAGAATCCCCTTTCTCGTCCCCCATCGTTGTAGTTAAGAAAAAGACGGGTGAGGTACGTCTCTGTGTGGACTACCGTAAGGTTAACGTACAAACGGTTAAAGACGCTTACGCGTTACCAAATCTTGAAGAGACCTTTTCCGCTCTATCTGGGTCAAACTGGTTCTCTGTCATGGACTTAAAGTCGGGCTACTACCAGATAGAGATGGAGGAGGAAGATAAGGCCAAAACAGCGTTTGTATGCCCCCTAGGGTTTTATGAGTTCAATCGAATGCCTCAGGGAATCACAAATGCTCCCAGCACCTTTCAGAGGTTAATGGAGAGGTGCATGGGAGACATTAATCTTAAGGAGGTGCTCGTCTTCCTAGACGATTTGATTGTTTTCTCAGACTCCCTAGAGCAACACGAACAGAGGCTAAAGCATGTTTTGGACCGTCTTCGTGAATATGGCTTAAAGTTGTCCCCCCAGAAATGTCGCTTTTTTCAGACATCGGTTAAATATTTAGGCCATATTGTTTCAAGAAATGGCATAGAAACAGATCCTGGAAAAGTAGCAGCCATTAAGACCTGGCCAGTGCCACAAAACTTGAAGCAGCTCAAGTCGTTTTTAGGGTTCACCGGCTACTATCGCCGATTTGTTAAAGATTATTCAAAGATAGTTCGGCCCTTAAACGACCTTACATGTGGCTACCCACCTTATAGAAAAGTCCAGAAACGAACCGACACTTCTAAGTATTTCAACCCTCGAGAACCTTTTGCCGAGAGGTGGACATCTGTCTGTCAGTCAGCCTTTGAATGCATTAAGGAGAAATTAACATCCTCTCCTGTATTGGGCTTTGCAGATCCAAAGCTCCAATATGTTCTGCATACCGACGCCAGCTCTACAGGCCTAGGTGCCGCTCTTTATCAAGAGCAAGGTGGTAAAATGCGCGTCATAGCCTATGCCAGTAGGGGGCTGACACCAAGCGAAACCAGATATCCAGCTCATAAGCTAGAATTTCTAGCTCTGAAATGGTCCATTGTAGAAAAGTTTCATGATTACCTTTATGGTAATGAATTCACAGTTGTAACGGATAATAATCCGCTTACATACATTCTGACCACTGCAAAGCTTGATGCAGCTAGCTATCGCTGGTTAGCAGCGCTATCCACCTTCAACTTCCAAATCAAATACAGAGCTGGAAAGGCTAACCAGGACGCAGATGGCCTATCACGAAGGCCCCACCAAACACTAGCTGCGGATTATGTGACATTGGAAGAGGAGAACCGAATACAACAACTCACCTCACGTCTTCTCGGATCCCCTCCTCGATGTAGTGATTTATGTCCTGATACTATTGCAGCAGTATGTCACAAGCATTTTCTCAATGAGAAAACCAAAGATTCACCTCATGTCATTCTTGTTGAGTCCTTGGCTATGAATGCTGATGCAATTCCTGATGTATACAGTGATGCTGAAACATCTGGTCAAGTAACTGTTCCCTTGTTTTCTGCTCATGAGCTTAAAGAACAACAAAGATCTGACCCAAGCATCAATCATGTCATTCAGTTACTTGAAGCTGGAGCAGATGTTCCACATGACAACAGAGAAACATTTGAAATAAAACTGATGCTCCGAGAATGGAAACGTCTTGAAATGAGGGATGACCTTTTGTTCAGGAGGCGACAATGTGACCCAGATACAACTTACCAGCTTGTACTCCCTGTCTCACTTAGACCCACTGTTCTTAAGTTACTCCACGATGACATGGGTCATATGGGGTGGGAGAGGACTCATGAACTAGTGAGGGCAAGATTTTATTGGCCTAAGATGGGTCATGACATTGAGACCAAAATAAAGAACTGTGGTCGTTGTGTTCGAAGAAAGTCCTTGCCTGAAAAGGCCGCGCCTTTAGTTAACATTAAAACCACGCGACCAATGGAATTGGTCTGCATGGATTTTCTTTCGATTGAGCCCGATAGTAAGAGTACCAAGGACGTGTTAGTCATCACAGATCATTTTACGAAATATGCGGTGGCCTTGCCCACTCGTGATCAAAAGGCAACCACTGTTGCTAAAAATCTGTGGGAAAACTTTTTGGTTCACTACGGGTTCCCTGAACGCCTCCATAGTGACCAGGGGAGGGATTTTGAGTCACATGTGATTAAGGAACTGTGTGCTATTACAGGCATCAAAAAAGTGAGAACCAGTCCTTATCACCCGAGGGGTAACCCTGTAGAGCGATTCAATCGCACCCTCCTTAGTATGTTAGGTACTCTGAAGGATGACCAAAAAGTTCATTGGCGTGATTTTGTCAAGCCTCTCACACACGCCTACAACTGTTCAAAGAGTGAGGTTACTGGGTTTAGTCCTTATGAGTTGATGTTTGGCTGTAAGCCTAAGCTACCAGTTGACCTTGCCTTTGGGTTGCCCGTTACAGGGGACTCACCTGCATCCCATTCTCAGTATGTGCGCAGTCTAAAGGCTAAACTTGAAGAAAGTTACCAAATTGCCCTTGAAAACTCCAAAAAAGTTGCAGAGTGCAATAAGAGCAGATTTGATAAGAAAGTCAGAGAATCCACTCTTGAAGCAGGAGATAGAGTTTTAGTCAAAAATGTCCGTTTGCGCAATAAACATAAACTTGCCGACAAATGGGAACACATGGTGTACCGTGTTGTCAAGAAAATGGAAAATGTTCCTGTGTATGTGGTTCGACCAGAGAGAGGTGATGGTCCAAGTAGAACTCTTCACCGAGACCTTTTACTTGCGTGTGGTGACCTCTCAGACACTGAGGATGA
Organism: Plotosus lineatus; assembly: GCA_024760905.1. Taxonomy (NCBI): domain Eukaryota; kingdom Metazoa; phylum Chordata; class Actinopteri; order Siluriformes; family Plotosidae; genus Plotosus; species Plotosus lineatus. Next base: position 6,146,618 of record CM045745.1, on the reverse strand, counting down.
AGTTGAGACAAGACCAAAACCTCCACGTAGACGCAAAACTCGACAAAGTCCTTCTGAACCCCAGGACACAGATCTGTCAGAATCAGAGGAGGAGTATGAACCCATGCCAGGACAACCTTCAATCAAAACAGAGACATTCATTAAGATTTATGACAGTAATCAAGACCAATCAAATGTACAAAACCAGACAACAAACTCAGATATTTCAAATGAACCACTCTCACTCAATAAGGATACCTCCTTGCACCCAACAGTTTCAGTCGAGACAGACACAGACGAGATGGACAATGAACAGGAAAATCAGAATGAGGCCGAACTACTCAATGAGGAATCACATTCAGATGTCATGGAAGGAGGAGATGATGAAAACCAAATACAAGGAGGACCAGACGTTAATATTGTGGACACAGAGCAAAATGGTGATGTGATTGACCAACAAACAGAACAGACAATTGAAACAACAAATGAAACTCCCAATATGAGAAAATCTGAAAGATTAAAGCGAGCCCCAGGACGGTTTCATTACCCTCAATTGGGTCAACCTCTGATATTTTTGCACAAAGGTTCTTGGATAACTTTAATCAAGCCCTAGAGTCATTTAGTAGCTATGAAAACCATCAGATCTATGATGTTTAAACAAACATTTAAGTACATGACGGGACTCATGCTTATTCAAGGGGGGAGGGTGTAACCCATATAAATACATGGTTACTAATTTTATTGGAGAACACCCCTAATTTCCAACGCTCCCTGAAAGCACTATAGTTTTCCTAGTCCCCTTGAACGCATCATAAGCACATGCTGCATGCACCTAGCTAAGCACAGCAGAGCATGCTGCAGAGCAGGACACACACAGAGCACTCGATAAGCTACACAAAGCCTTGTATGTGTTTTGTTCTCTCTCTCAATCAAACCGGGTGGAGAGTGTTTGTTTTCTTGGAAACTCCGACTGGATTTTTAGTGGACCTGGATCTGATCTTGAAGCTGGTTTCGGACACGGATGGCGAGCTAAACCCAGTGAGAACTCTTGGCGGATCCAGAAGCAGTGTGGCCAACTGCTCTCTGGATGCGAGAGTAGATCTACAGACCCAACCACTTCAAATCACAGGATCCCAGATAAGAACAAATAAAATACCTTTATCCCAAACGGATCACAATCCTGGAAAAGACCTCCCGAATTCACACAAATCAAACCTTAAGGGTTCGAACCTTAGAGACTCTAAGCCTATTTTATTCTTATTTTTATTTTGTAAAGAGCGTTCTACACCTTGTTTGCACTATTTCTTGTGCTATTGTAATAAATCTGCCGGCTGTTCAACTTTAAATCTCCACAATTCATTCTACTCCTCTAGAACCTAGCATATAATCTAGCACAGCTATATCAAGCTGGTGTTACACATGGTTTAAAATAACTATTGTATATACAGTATTGTATACTATATATGGACCTCAAATCTTAGGTGATACATAATACTACTGCAAAGGGTGGAGTTCTTTTTTTTGAGTGCAACAAGGAAAGGACACCACTACTGAAATAAGTTGGCTGTGCTTGTATTATTTGTAGCCAGAAAGTTTAGTCGAACTTCACAGTAAACAGTGGTTTGTGGAAGATGGACCTTAAATAATCAAACCATTTTCAGATTACTGAGATTAATTCCTATTTTTGATGTCATCTCTTCATTTGTTAGCACATGTGCTGCCATCTTGCTATGGAGTCTATCCATTCATCCATTTTCTATACAGATTTTTTCTGTGTTTGCAGGTAATGGAACTTATCCTGGAGCAATGAGCACAAAACAGGAAAGAACCCTGTGAGGGTGACAGCCTGGTATAGAGAGTACCAGCAGAACCTCTGAAGAAAAAATCTTCCAAGCTATGCACGTGCACACACACACACACACACACAGTATATATATCTTTCTTTAGCTGTTCCCTTCAGGGGTCGCCACAGCGAATCATCTGCCTCCATCTTCATGGAAATCATATTAATGATTCGCATGTTTGACTTGGCATAGGTTTTTATGTCGGCTGCCCTTCCTGACACAACCCTTTAGCAAGGGGCAGGAACATGCTGACGACTATGCAGCTCCTCTTGATGAAAGTCAGCAATGGTTCTTTTACATGCATCTCACTATAGACAATGTAAGACATGGCCGGCCTTTGATAACCCAGTTAGCTGCACTGGGGGGGGCAGTGACAACATTGTGGAGAGTGGGACTCGAACCCCCAACCTTAGGATCAGTGATCCAGAACCTTTACCACCAGGCCACCATTGCTATGCATAAATACACAGGTGTATTTTATCAGCTTAGCATCTTTTTTCATTCAATCATTTTCTGAACCGCTTAATCCTAATTAGGGTTGTGGGGAGGCTGGCGCCCATATCAGCCCACTCTGGTTGAGGGCAAATCACACCCTGGACAGCTCGCCAGGCCATCGCAGGGCAGAAACACGCTGTCGGCTATGCAGCTCCTCTTGATGAAAGTCAGCAATGGTTCTTATACAGTCAGAGACATGGCTGGCCTTTGATAACCCAGTTAGCTGCACTGGGGGGTGGGGGGTGGGGTCGGCAGTGACAACCCGTTGATAGTGGGGGGCTTAGCTTAGGACCTTCTGTGTTTTAATTTTCCTTTTACATCTGGTCCGAATTCAAAAAATAAATAAAACATGTGGATACCTAACCATTCACACCCATATATATATTTGTTGAACATGCCACACCAGATGTCGTCCTCCCCTTTACTGACCTTCACTTTCCTCAGAAGGCTTTGCACTAGATTCAATAACATTGTGGTGGGGATTTGCTCATTTGGACTTAAGAGTATCGGCAACATCAATATCAGTCAAGGAGGTCTGGCTGACAGTCTGCATTCCATTCAATCCCAAAGCTGTTTAGTGAGATTTAGGGCAAGGCTCTGTGTGGGTCACTCAAATCCTTTTATACTGACTCTGCCATATCACTCTGACAGTTTTGGGGCTCCTTTGTTCCAATGAAAGAAAATCTTAATGATGCTCCATCCAAGGACATTCTGTACAGTTTTGCTCATGTCTGTAATGGTCAGGTGTTCATATATCTTCGGGCATGTGGTGCATATGGTTGACCAAAGACTTTCTTTAAAAGTTCCACAATAAATTCTGGAGAACCATCATTGATATTTCTATTAATTCATGCAGGTGAATTCATAAACCTACTTTGCTGTGGCAAACACTGACATCCCCATCTCCGCTTTCCCCAGCCCTGAGCACAGAGTGAATGCTGATTAGCTGATTAATGTTTTAGTGGCTGGGTTAGAATTTTGCTTCTTTTGTTTCCCATCCTGTGGGGCAGTGATGCCCTGATGGTAAAGGTACTGGATCACTGATCCCAAGGTTGGGGATCAAGCTCCACTCTCAATAGGTTGTCACTGTTCCCCCAGTGCAGCTAACTGGTCTATCAAAGGCCGGCCATGTCTCTAACTGTCTACTGTGAGATGTTCATGTAAAAGAACCATTGCTGACTTTTGTCAAGAGGAGGCTGTTTCTGCCCTGCGATGGCCTGGCGAGCAATCCAATGTGTACTCTGCCCTTGCCCAGAGTCAACTGAGATGGGCGCTAGCCTCCCCGTGACCCTAATTAGGATTAAGAGGTTCCGAAAATCAGTGAACGTTTCACATCCCAGGGCTGCACTAAGACAAGATTCTCAACACACTCCTAAAAATTTCACACACATACAGAATGGACTTGTCATCAAGTGTGAGGAGATACAAACCAAATTTCACAGATCATGTATTGGATCATTGGATTGAATCAGTGATTTCATGTTTAAATGGCTAATAACGGTCCAGTGTGAGATGATAAAATATGTTTGAAAAAAGTGGTGCATAAATTCTTCAGATCGTATTCAGAGCTGGCTGTGCAAGCATGCTGGCCGAATAAAGCTGTGTGATATATGTTGACATTGTAAACTAAGACGTGTCCATGTGGTGCACTAAAGCCAATAAAAGGGGGTGAAAACTTTTTTTTTTAATCAGGGCAAGCAGAGAGGTGAAATAACATCCATTGGGTTGACTTTATTAAAGGGGTTAGGCAATGCCACAGCATCTTATACAAAGACTCTGACTTCATATCAACCTTAAAACAGTTAAACTCTAATGGCAAACACACACACACACACACACACACACACACACACAGAGCAACCCTGAAACAATCCCTCAAGATGTTTGGCAGATCATTTGCTTTTTGTAGTTGCAGAGTTTGAAATGAAGCTGAAGTGTTTCTTCTTTGTGGACTTAAGTGTTTGTGTGTGGCAGTCTAAGGGCAGTGAAAAGGAAGTGAGAAGATAAGTGTGTTAGGAGCTCAGGAGAGACAATTGCAGTCTCACAAACATGCACGGTTAGGACACTTGAATTTCCACAGTTGAAATGCGCACTTCCTCTTACTTTCGGGATGTTTAGCCAATGTTTCTGCAGACAACTGAAAGCTTTGAAACATTTCTTAATGTTATACAGATGTTTGACCCGTGGTTGAGGGCTCCACTGGGGTTTGGTAATGTAATCCCAAGCCATACTGTGCCAAAGAACTATATCCCCAAATCCCCTCAACCTTCGTGCATTTGGCAGCTTCAGCAGTCATGTGGTCTGTCCTGTAAGGCGTCAGTGCGGTGCCGAGAAATTGCTCAGCAGTGTTGCCAGTTGCTCTTTTTCTGGCTAAAGATATTACATTTAATACTGAATTTTCAAGTATACTTACTGTGAATATAAAGATTAACGGGAAAAAAAGTTAAATAGATCAACAAGATTTATTTATTCTATCCACATACACTGGATATAAGAAATCCTTCATTCTGATTAAGTGATATATATTACGCATATATTATGACATACACCATTTGGAGATATGTCAGAAAAAATGTAAGCAGTCACAACACGACAGGCACCGAGATCAACTGGGCTGAACTTTCACACCAATGTGATTTGAGTAGTTGCCACTTAGAAGTTAAATACTGTATATTGTTGATTGGCAGATGCTACCAAACATGAAGTTCTTTAAAACATTTTTCTATTCTCTTCCATAGACTTTATAAAATAGCTGTTTTCGAATGCAGTTCAGCAGCAACGTCATTCACATGTCACTCATTGCATCCTGTGTTGACGTGGATTTAGGGTTAGCATGCTAATGCTATCCAGCTAACTTTCCACTCACGCTAAACTTATTTCACAAAAAGCAATACAATTTAGAATTTCAACAATTTTATTGAATATTATATTAGGGTTTTTATTATTATTATTATTTTTTTTTACACTAAAAGCAATTTAATCAACCTGCAACAAAGAACAGGTTCTAGTCCTTGGCAATGCCTGATGTGTGGAAAATGTGTATTTTAAAATTTTTCTTTTGAATTAAATTTGATTAAAATAATAAAACTGATTTAGTTCTCAGAATCCAGTAAGTTGAGACAACATGAGAAAGTCATTCCACTCCCTCTCATCGGAATATGAACTAATGGCTTGTGGAGCACCAACTGTTCAATGTATGTATTCATACATACAGTGCTGAGCCAAAGATTTTGCCCCCTTACTGATTTTTTTTTAAACTTTTTTGCACCTTTATCACACTTACCTTTTTGAAATCATCAAACAAATTTAAACATAATCCAAAGATAACCAGTGGGCAGTGGTGGTCTAGTGCGCTGGCTCGCTGATCCAAAGGTTGGGGGTTCGATTCCCACTCTCCACAAGGTTGTCACTGTCCATCCCAGTGCAGCTAACTGGGTTATCAAAGGCCGGCCATGTCTCTCACTGTCGATGGTGTGAGGCATGTAAAAGAACCATTGCTGATTTTCGACAAGAGTAGGCTGCAAAGCCGTCGGCGTGTTTCCGCCCTGCGATGGCCTGACGAGCCGTTCAGGGTGTACTCTGCCCTCGCCTGAAGTTGGCTGGGATGGGCGCCAGCCTCCCCGCAACCCTAATTAGGATTAAGGGGTTACAGAAAATGAACTGAACTGAACAAAGATAACCTAACTATTAAAAAAATGCATTTTTCCTGTTGTGATTTTGTTTGTTAAGAGAAAAATCCTATCCAAACCTACATGAACCTCTGTGAAAAAGTAATTGCCCCCTTGTTAAAAGGTGAGGTAATAGTGATTAATCGTATTATTGGGGGAAACCAAGTTCAATTTCATGACCACACCCAGGCCTGATTGCTGCCAGACATTTCCAATCAGAAGATCCTTAACATAAAATCTGTCTGACAAGGTGAGGTAGGCCATACTGAACACACATCATCATGTGGCGATCCAGTGAGCTTCAAGATTAAACAAGAAAGAAGATTATAGCGATGTCTCAGTCTGGGAAAGGATACAAAGTCATTGGTAAGTCTTTGGGACTTCAGCAGACCACTGTCAGAGCCATTATCCATAAATCACTTTTGCCAACAATAATCTTGATCATCACCAAAGCTTTTGGGATAATTTTCTCTGGACTAAGGAAACTAAAGTTGAACTTTTTGGGAGAAATGCATCCTGTTACATCTGGCGTAAAAGCAACACTGCATTTGATAAAAATAACATTGTGCCAACAGTGAAACATGGTGATGGAAGTGTGATGATCTGGGCTTGCTTTGCTGCTTCAGGACTTGGGCAACTTGTCACGATTCATGCAACCATGAATTCTGCTCGCTCACAAGAAATTCTGGCGAAAATGTTCATCCATCAGCTGAAGCGCACCTGGGTTCTGCAGCAAGACAATGATTCAAAACACACCAGCAAGTCCACTTCTGAATGGCTACAAAAGAATTAAAAGAGAGTTTTGGAGTCACCAAGTCAACTCTGTATTGATCATCTGCAGGAGAGAGAGGCTTCCAAAACGAGAACTCCAGCCAGCCTCACCACACCAGGACAGACCACAGGACTCAGAAGAATCAAGATCACCGGTATTCCGAAAGAGGAAGGTGTACGTAAACAAAACACACACACACACACACACACACACACACACACACACACACACACACACACACACACACACACACAGAGAGAGAGAGAGAGAGAGAGAGAGGTTGTTAGGGGGACTCATAAAAGTGGAATTGAAAATATAAAAATGTATTATTGCTGAGTGCAAGCAGAGACTCCGGCATGACTGGCTATGGCAGCATAACTAAAAGATAGAGAACCAGAAGGAAAGCAGACATGCGGGCACCATGTGACATTCAGCAATCAGCCACCCTCTGTCATTCCACCGTCATTGGAATGTCTAACAGCTTGTGGGTAAAAGCTGTTCTTGAGTGTGCAGATTCAGGATTTCCTTCCTGTAGGCTGACTCATTTTCAGTAATCAAACCTATGATGGTGGTGGCATCAGTGAATTTGATGATAGTGTTGATGGTGTGAGTGGGAACAGTTGTGGGTGAAGAGGGGGAAGGGGGGGCAAAGAACTAACACCACAAGAGTCTTTATTGAAAAAAATGGCTGTTTTGAAGAAGGTGAGAACAATATATTGCCGAAGCAAGAGGTTAAAGATGGTGGTGAAAACCCTCACTAGGTGATCTGCACATGCTTCAAGTACCCTTCTTGTTACTCCATCTGGACCAGTAGGTTTCCTCATGTTGACCCTCCACAGCGTGGCTCTGGTCTGGTGCTACTGTAGATGGATTAGGTTGTCGCCCATATCTGGAAGAGCAGGGCAGGTGCATACCTCTCCGTTGTATTTGGTCAAAGTAGTCCAGTAGGGTGCTTGTACTTGTAGACAGTGAGTTGTCTTGATCCCCTTCCACATATCCCTGGTGTTGTTTTCTTCAAAGTGCTCCTCAATGAGTTGTTTATAGTTGAACTTTGTTGATACCTTTTCATAGGACCTGGCATGCCTCTTTGTAAGCCTGCTGGTCTTCTGACTAGAAGGCATCAATCATCCCGTGCTCTAGGCAGGGTGCGCACTTCACCGTTAAACCAAGGTCTGTGCAGTAGTTTATGTAGGAGATCACAGGCCTTGGTTTAACAGTTAGGTGTGCACTGTTAAACCAAGGTCTGTGCAATAGGTTATATAGAATAGCACAGCTGATGTGTGACCCTAGAGGTCGGTTTGTCTTTTTTTCCTTTCGGCTATTCCCTTCAGGGGTTGCCACAGCAAATCATCTGCCTCCATCTCACCCTATCCTCGGGCACCTTCTGCCTGGTAGTTCCAACTTCAACATCCTACTATCAATATATTACCTATCCCTTCTCTATACATGTTCAAACCATCTCAATCAAGCCTCTCTGAATTTGTCTCCAAAACATCTTGCATGTGCTGTCCCTCTGATGTACTCATTCCTGATTCTATCCATCCTCGTTACTCCCAAAGAACCTCAACATTTTCATCTCTGCTACCTCCAGCTCTGCCTCCTCTCTTTTCCTCAGTGCCACTATTGCTAAACCATACAACATCGCTGGCCTCATCACCGTCTTGTACACTTTTCCTTACATTCTTGCCGATACCATCCTGCTGATACAAATCACACCAGACACTTTTCTCCAATCATTCCAACCTGCCTGCACACACTTCTTTGCCTCTTTTCCATACTCTCCATCGCTCTGGATTGTTGAGCCTACGTACTTAAAATCCTCCACCTTCTTTACCTTTGCTCCTTGTAACCTAACCTTTCCTCTTGGGTCCTTGTCGTTCACACACATGTATTCTGTCTTACTGAGGCTAACCTTCATTCCTCTCCTTTCCAGGGCATACCTCCACCTCTCTAGATTTTCCTGCACTTGTTCTCTGTTCTCACTACAGATCACAATGTCATCTGCAAACATAATAGTCCATGGGGAATCTTGTCTCACCTCGTCTGTCAGCCTGTCCATCACCATAGCAAACAAGAAGGGGCTCAGAGCTGACCCATGATGAAGTCCCACATCCACCTTGAACTCTTCTGTCACAACCACAGCTCACCTCACCACTGTCTCGCATCTCTCATACATGTCCTCCACCACTCTAACATACTTCTCTGCCACTCCAGACTTCCTCATGCAATACCACAGTTCCTCTCTCGGCACCCTGTCATATGCTTTCTGCAGATCCACAAAGGCACAATGCAGCTCCGTCTGACCTTCTCTGTACTTCTCTATTAACATCCTCAAAGCAAACAATGCATCTGAGGTGCTCTTTCTTGGCATGAAACCAAACTGTTGTTCTCAAATGCTGACCTCTGCCCTTAGTCTAGCTTCCACTATTCTTTCCCATAACTTCATTGTATGGCTCATCAACTTTATCCCTCTGTAACTGCCACAACTTTGCATGTCTCCCTTGTACTTAAAAATGGGCACCATCACACTTCTCCTCCATTCCTCCGGTATCCTCTCACTCTCTAAGACCTTGTTGAATGTTCTTGTCAGAAAATCTACTGCTACCTCACCGAGACACTTCCATACTTTCACCGGTATCTCATCAGGACCAACTTCCTTTATACACTTCATCCTCTTCAATGCCCTCCTCACTTCACCCTTACTAATCTTTGCTACTTCCTGGTCCTCAACAGTCACCTCACCTACTCTTTTTTCTCTCTCTCATTTTCCTTATTCATCAGCTCTTCAAAGTACTCTTTCCATCTTCCCAGCACACTGTCATCAGCCAATACATTTCCCTCTCTGTCCTTAATCACTCTAACTTGTTGCATGTCATTCCCATCTCTATTTCTCTGCTGTGCCACCATGTATAAATCATTTTCTCCCTCCTTACTGTCCAACCTAGCATACAAGTCATCATACACCCTCTGTTTGGCCTTTGACACCGCTACCTTTGCCTTACGTTGCATCTCCCTGTACTCCTGTTTACCTTCTCCAGTCTTCTCAATGTCCCACTTCTTCTTAGCTAATCTCTTCCTTTGTACACACTCCTGCACTTCCTTGTTCCACCACTAAGTCTCTTTATCTACTTTTCTTCCAGAGGACACAGCAAGTACTTTCCTACCTGTCTCCCTGATCACATTAGCTGTAGTTGTCCAGTCATCTGGAAGCACTTCCTGACCACTCAAAGCCTGTTTCAACTCCTCCTTGAAGACAACACGACACTCTTCCTCTTTCAGCTTCCACCACTTTGTCTTATGCTCTCCCCTTGCCTTCTTCACCTTGCTCACCATCAGTGTCATCCTGCACAGCACCATGCTATGCTGTCTGGCAACATTCTAACCCACGACTACATACAGTACTTTGCAGTCACTGACTTCCTTCAAATTACATCATCGACACAAGTGGTGGTCTACCTGTGTGCTCCTACCTCTGCTTTTATAAGTCACCTTATGCTCCTGTCTCTTCTGTTTCCATTCTTTTTGCAAAATCTCTCAACATTTGTCCTTCTGTGTTCCTGACCTGGATACCAAACCTGCCCATCACTTCCTCATCCCCTCTGTTGCCTGCACCAACATGTCCATTGAAGTTTGCACCAATGAACACTCTTTCACCTCTGGGGTTACTCTGCATCACTTCATCTAACTCACTCCAGAATCTCTCCTTCTCTTCTAGTTCACATCCTGCTTGTGGTGCATAAGCACTAACAACATTGAACATCTCGCATTCAATTGCTTACTTGAGACTCATCACTCTGTCTGACACTGTTTTCACCTCTTGACCATTCCTGACCAACCCCTCCTTCAAGATGACTCCTACTCTATTTCTCTTCCCATCCACACCATGATAAAATGGCTTAATCCATGCTCCTAAGCTTCTAGCCTTGCTACCTTTCCACCTGGTCTCCTGAACACACAGTCTGTCCACCTTCCTTCTCTGCATCATGTGAGCCAGCTGTCTAGCTTATCCTGTCATAGTTTCAACATTCAAAGTCCCTTCTCCCAGTCCTAGACAAATGCCGTTCCTCTTCTCTCTCTGCTTCCGGACACACCTCTCTACCTTTCCTACTTCATCCAAGAGTAGTCCAGTTTCCAAGAGCACCCTGTTGTTTTAACAGCACTGATGGCAGTTGTTGTTAACCCGAGCCTCGACCCATCGGGTTTGGAAGTCCTATTAATGATTCACACGTTTGATTTGGCATAGGTTTTACATCAGATGCCGTTCCTGACACAACCCTCTGCATTTATCCATGCTTTGGACCCGCGTGAGAAAGAACACTGGCTTGTGCCTCCACCCACCCACCATCACCATCACGGTTGCATTACCCTAGAGGTCTGTTTTTTCTGCAAATATTTCCCAGTCTGTACAATCTTGTAGTGCTGCAATGACGTCCTCAGTCAGTACCTGGATTGTTTTAACTACTGATCTTTGGCTACAGGGTTTAGGTTTTTAAGCATTAATCAGAGACAGAGAGAGGTGACCTGAGAGCTCAAGGTGTGTCACATTTTTATTGAATCTGGACAGAACAGTCTTCAAGTTTGCATGATTAAAGTCTCCTATGCCCAGCTAAAAGCCATAGGTCTACCCTCCCATGGACTTAGCACCAGTGGGATGGGCTATAGGGGTCGGGTGCAGTCTGAGTTGGGTGGCAGCTGAAGGCATGGGTTCTGCTGGAACAATGGACCGGTGACTCTGGCTTTTGGGGCATGAAATGTCACCTCTCTGGTGGGGAATTAGCCTGAGCTGGTGTGCAAGGTTGAGAGATACTGATGAGATATAGATGGGCTCAAACTGCTCAGCTCAGCTGTCAATCGATCATCACCTGGTGGTGAGGTTGCTACGATGGCGGGGGAGGCCACACTCCAGACCTAGCAGGCCCATGAATGTAGTTAGCGTCTACTGGGAATGGCCTTTAGCTTCCATCTCCAGCAAAGCTACAACCACATACCAACCAAGGCCAAAGACAGAGTCTGAATGGGCCAAGTTCCATTTCTCCATTATTAAGACGGCAGCCTGGAGCCTTGGCGGGAAAGTCATCAGTGCCTCTTGTGGGGGAAACCCCCAAAGGTGGTGGCCACCTGCATTGAGGGGGAAAATCCATCTAAATAAGGAGTCTGATATGGTCATTTTGGCATATGGAACTCACTGCAATGGACTTGTACCGACAGGCTGTCTGTACAGTTGCTGATGCAAAATCTCGAATGTGGGAGGAGTTCAGTGAGGAACTGGAAAATGACTTTGAAAAGCTTCTGGACCATCATCAGGGGGGGGAAACAGTACTCTACAAACACCACTTACAATGAAAGTGGGGAGCTGCTTATCTTGTCTGAAGAGGTTGTAGGGAGGTGAAAGGAATACTTCAGGAACTTCTTCATTCCTATCAACGCATCATCCATGGAGGTGGAAGATCATGGGGTTTCAAAGGGGTGGTCTGCCCATCACTGGTGCCGAGGTCACTGAGGTGGTTAAAAAACTCCTCAGTGGCCAGGATCTGGGGATGGACGAGATCTGACCTGAATTCCTCAAGGCCCTGAATGTTGTAGGACTGTCTTGGTTGACAAGTCTCTGCAACATCATGTAGTCATTGGGGACTGTACCTCTGGATTGGCAAACCAGGGTGATAGTTCCCCTTTTTAAAAAGGAGGACCGGAGAGTGTCTTCCAACCACCATGGAATCACACGCCTCAGCCTACCTGGGAAAGTCTATTCAGGAGCACTCGAAAGAAGGATCTGACCGATGGTTGAACCTCATATTCAGGAGGAATAATGTGTTTTTTGGCTTGGTCACAGCACTGTTGACCAGCTATACACACTCTGGCATACTGGAGGGGGCATGGGAGTTGGCCAAACCTGTTCACATGTCCTTTGTGGACTTGGAGAAGGCTTTCGACTGTGTCTCATAGGCTATCTTGGGATGTACTCTGGGAGTATGGTATACCGAACCCATTGCTATGGCCCATTCGGCCTCTTTCCGGAGTCAGAATTTGGTCTGTATTGGTAACATGTCAAATTTGTTACCAATGGGGGTTGGATTTTGTCTGTTCATGATTTTTATAGATAGTATTTCTAGACATAGCCAAGGCATTGAGGGGTTCTGTTTAGTGGCCATAGGATCTCGTCTCTGCTTTTTGTGGCTTTATCAAGTTTGAACATTCGGCTCTCACTGGAACAATTCACAGCTGAGTGAGAAGTGGGTGGGATGAAAATCAGACATATTTCTCTGTCAGAGAAGAGTTAAATTCACCTTTCAATTTTGGAATGAAGTTCGGAACCAAGCAGAGGAGTTCAAATATCTTGTGGTCTTGTTTGTTAATGAGGGAAAAATGGAACAGGAGATCAATTAGTGCAGCCTCTGCGATAAAGCAAAGCTTACACCGGTTCGTTGTGGTGACCTTGATGCTGAGCCAGAAGGATAAGCTCTCAATTTCCCAGTTGTTTTATGTTCCCACCCTCACATCTGATCACAAGCTTTGGGTAGTGACCGAAAGAACAAGATTGCAAACATAAGTGCCTGAAATGAGCTTCCTTTGCAATACAGCAGAGCTCTTAGCGATAGGGTGAGAAGAGATCCTTAGAGATAGGGCGAGTAGTTTTATCATTCAGGAGGAATTTGGAGTACAACTGCTGCTCCTCTGCATTGAGAGAAGCTAGTTGAGGTGGTTCGTGCAACTGGTTGGAATGTCTCCCGAACTCCCTGGTGTGGTGTTTCGGACATGTCCAACCAGGAAGAGACCTGGTGGTCAACCCAGAACAAGCTGGAAGGACCATGTCCCTAAGCTGGTTTGGGAATGCTATGATGTCCCCCTTAACAGCTGGAAAAAGTGGCTGGTGAGATGGACATCTAGACTCCACTGTTTAGGCTGTTTCCCCTGCGACCTGACCCTGGAACAAGAGGCGCTGTGCTCTTAATAATTAGTGGTAGGCTGCTATCTGAGGAAAATAGGTAGAATTGGTTATTAGGCAACTTATTTCCAACTTGGCCCTTTTCTTCATAGCACTGGATTTTCGACATGTTCCATGTCTAGCAGCCTTCAAACTT
>CM045745.1:6067781-6127781 GCA_024760905.1 Plotosus lineatus | reverse complement strand
CGCCTTGTGAATTTCTTAGTTGTACTCCACTTCTGCATTTGAGGAATATTCAAGCTGATTCAAAATGCGAATTTACCTCTGGGATTATAAACTGAGTCTGTCTGTCTGTCTGTCTGTCTGTCTGTCTGTCTCACTCATTTGCTGACTCGCGCATTTGCAAATCATAGTACTGTTGCAGGGAGGGTGGAGCCTATCTCTGTCAACACCAGGCCACTGGGCATAGGAGGTGTACACCCTGAACAGCTTGCCAGACCATTCCATAGCTCACACACACACACACACACACACACACACACACACACATACACACATACATAATGAGAGGAAATTTGCAACAGCCAATTAGACTGATGTGCATGTCTTTAACCGTGGGAGAAAACCAGAGTACCCAAAGGAAACCCACAAAAACATGGGAAAGCCATGCAAACTCCACCCATAAATGCACAAGTCTCACACAAGTCTTGAACCTTCAACTTTCTTGCTGTGGGGCGGATGTGATAATCACTATACCACTGTGATGTCCCTTATTCAAGCTGATGCTTTACAAGCATTTAAACACGATGGTCATCAGGAAAATCAAGTCTGATAGGGCCTTAGGTTTACTGTGAATTTTATAAAACTGAAAGGCATACAATGATGAAAAGATTTTCTTTGCTTGAAAATATTTACTTATACATGGCACGGTGGTAGTGGTGTTCCTGGGTTCAAGTCACTGGCTCTGTGTTTCTGTGTGAAGCTTGCGTGGTCTCTCGGTGCTTGCAAGGGTTTCCATCCTGTACTCTGGTTTCCTCCCACAGTCCAAACACATGTGAATTAGACTAATTGGATGTTCCAGATTGTCCATAAATGTAAGTATGAATGGTTGTGTGTGTGTGTGTGTGTGTGTGTGTGTGTTGTCGTGTGATGGATTGGTGAGCTGTTTAAGATGTACATTGCCTCTGCCCAGAGTCAGCCTCTTTGCGACCCTAGTAGGATAAAGTAGTTTGGAAAACGAATCAATGCAATATTTGTCTATGGTCTGATAAATAAAGTAAATAAGAATGAGATACATTTCATCATTTCTTTAAATTCAGTTTTCTCTCTTTTATCTTCTAGACAATTTTAGTGTGTGAAGGGTTTCCACATACCGCTTTGAAAAAAAGTGACTGTAGGTGTTGAAATTCCATAAGTAACAAAAACATTGGTTAAAGATTAACAGTATCAGTAATCCATACAGCATAATCTGTGCAAAAGCACTAAACTGGGTGAATTAATCCTGTGGATTACTAGTGAGTTAGCCGAAAGTTTGGCCCGGAAATGACATCAACTCGTTGGGTGGGGTTGTCCAGTGCAAGTGAACAAGCAGTGATTAAAACATGATCAAAAAAGCAAGTATAGCATGCAATTTAGAGGAAATGAGTGCGAATAGTTACTTATTTGAACCACAGAGGGAGGAGTCTTGTGAAGACAGTGAGATGTCACATTCTAGTGACTCTAAGGTTGAGGATGCTGCCAGAGAGGAGCGTGATGGCAAATCCAAAATGCAGGTAACATTTTGCCAGCTCGGTTTTCCTGTCGTCAGTTTGTTTGGAACACAAAAAAATGCTTTCCATGATTTCTGCACTTGCTACTTGTGCAGCTCAGCACCGACCAATAATGTGTTATGCTGCACCGGGGTCAAGTGACGTAGCCCAGACAATCCAACAAGTTCGCATCACTACCAGGCTGGAACAGCCAGTGAGGAAGGTGACATGTCTCTAAGCATGCCCACTGTCACGGAACTTGCACATCCGTTCACACGGCGCACGGACTGCCGTTGCCTGAAGGAACCGCGATGTTGTCTATGATTGTTTTCAATAGCTAATAATGCAAATTCACCACAGGTACCCTTTAAAAGATTCCCATGAATGGAAGTGTGGAACACAACTCTTAATCCATGTACCAACCAGCTTGGGATTTTATACCTTATATCTGATAAGGAAAACTTGTTAAATGCTCTGTTTTGTAATTTTTTTTTTCTGAAGGTGGCTTTTCTTTTGTGCAGATTATTATTATTAAAGGTGAATTATAAAGCTTGTGTTTGTGATTGCAGGTTTTCAGGAGGGAACTCAGTGTACTAAGTGTAAGAGTGAGTGGGTGTTGAAGGCTGTAATAGGACTGCTGTATGTTCTCTGCATCCTCCTCACAATTGCTGTAGCCATCGTGGGTTATAAAGGTAATGCACATACACCTACAGACTGTTTTTCATTTTTATTGTGTAATCTGTTAGCACTGACCTCAGACCAGGTCCTTGGCTTTGTGTAATTTATTTTGTTTCGGAGTACTATTTCACTTTTATTGGCACGTTTATGAGTTTGCATTCCAATTGTTTGTGTGTGAATGAGGTCATGTGCAGAGCTTATGTGGGGTCTCACTCCAGCCAGGAATAACGACTCCGAGCTGTTGGATTGCCATGGGTACAGAAGTGTGTTTGTTAGTCTTGTGAAGGCTGTAACCACAGTGTTTTGTGTGTATATGTGTATGTGTGTGTATGTGTGTGTATGTGTGTGTATGTGTGTGTATGTGTGTATGTGTGTGTATGTGTGTGTGTGTGTGTGTGTGTGTGTGTGTGTGTGTGTGTGTGTTCCTATAGTACACGGTGACTTTGCAAGAACAAGGCAGATGTTAGTAATCAGCACCATCAGTTCACTGTATCTGTTACTTTGTGTGGTCTTCTAGTTTCCAGGCAGTCTTATATTTTTGGCTAGTAAGTGCTAGTGTATGTGCGTGTATGAGGGAGAGAGAGAGAAAGAGAAGGAAACTGCTAAATGTTGGAACAAAGAACAAAGCCATTAGCACTGTTCCAGCTTGACTCTTTGGTGTTTAAGCCACACTAAACACAATTATAATCTCTTAGCAGCACTCCTGAGTGGAGCACCATAGGCATGGAACATGATTTGGATGGTTGTTCTGTGTCTGTGCCACAGGAAACACAGCAAGTCTGCAGCATCACTCAGTTGATGCTAATTGGCTGTCGCATCGCTTATTTGCATGAGTATGCACAGCATTTAAAAGAATATGCATGTTACCATGTGAAAACCATCGGCTGATGATGTATCTTAATCTTGTGTGTGTGTAATTTTGATACTGAAAGTAATATAAATATAAGAGGAACACAGTGAGTGCACACTGTTGGAAAAAGACCACTCATAGCAGTTAATTAAAGTGTTTTCATTACTGTGATAATTAACACATATAGTGCATTTTAAACCAAATTGTGAGCCACTCCACCGAAAGTAGGCTCTTGCATCCAAAAATTAAAAATGAGATTTTTACACAGTCAGATAGAGGAGGCCCAAAGCTGCAAAATGCAGCAAAAAGTTTGTCAATACCTTGAAAACTGACCGAGCTCTACCATTTCTTGTGTCAGCATTCAACTAAAAATTTCAAAAGACGTTTTAGAGAAAAATGAGCACAAAGATTGCACTTCTTCCAACATCATTAGTCCTTAGCAACTAAACATTTTTATGCACCTCAGCCATGTAAACTTATAGAAAACATGTCAAGGAAAAGTTTTAGGAAGAGATGATAAGAGAAATCATCCTCATTTTAATCTGACATGCCCCTTTTAAACCCATCAGTCACCGTGGTAACCCCCCAAATATGAACAAAAAAAGACTATTTTTTCATTTCTGTTTATTCCAATAAGACCAGTATGTATCTTTTCGACCATTATATAAAGATTCAAATGCCTTCAAATTATACTGATTGAAAAAAGCACTGTGAGTTTCAAACAATCACACTCAAATTAAGAAAACCATAGAACAAAACTCTCTGATCTCTTTATACAAGTAAGCTTCATCAACTCTGCCCTCATCATCATATCTATATACATCATATCTATATCATATTAATCTATATCCTGCTCAGCAGAAAGGATCACGTCATCTTCACAAACACCACTCATGCACACTTTTATTAACAGACGCCTCTTCTTCATCAACATCAAAATCAAAATCTTCGTCAACACAGTTGACATCATCATCATCATCATCAATGTTTCATTCATTTTATAGATGAACAAACTGATGAAGTATTTTTCAGGTCTCGACCAATTTTCGTACAAAACTAAATAACCCACGACCCAGCATGTCCAGTCCAGACAAGATTACACACAAATCAAATAATCAAAAAATCTCCATAATCAAATTTTGCATGCAGAGAAAAATACTCACTGGCGAAATAATCTTCAAGAACGCCAAGCATTCCGGCATCTTCAAAGCCGAATTCTCATGTCGAATTTAACATCTATCCTAATGCTGCGAGACATCACAGATGACATTTCACTCTGCTTTTCCAGAATTTGTGTATTCACAATCTTATGAATAAACTCAATGACTGTTATTGAATAAAAAGTCCGAGATAAATTCAGCATGCAGTTAAACCAGAAGCAGGAAGTAAACCGGAAGTTAACGTTTAACGGGCACTGCGCATGTGCAAGCCTGACCTGACAAATCACTGTGCTCGTTTCAGATCTTCCTTAGCAACTAGCCTGCATTGTTTACAAGCATATCTTCTTCGTAACCTTTATTTTATTCACTGAAACGGCATTTTAATATCAAAACAGTATCCAAAATGGAGTGACTACTTCACGACCATTCTTCTGGTATATGGATTATACTGTGTCTTGTACCGAACTCGGTGAATAATTGCAACGAAAACCAATAAGTTTGCTACTGTTTTTATCTAGTTTTATGAGGGTACTCGTCAGAAAAATGGCAAAAAAACTCAGACATTTCTAGTGAGTCTTAGTCGATTTCACGTGAGCTTTTTACTTTTCTGGCCTTTATCTCAAAAGTGGTCTGTGCGACAAGTGCCTACTTTCGGTGGAGCGCCTCACAATTTTAAAATGAATGGTCAGTTTTTAGAGGTTGTGATGCTATCACAATAGAAACATATGCGGACAGACAGACAGACAGATGGACAGACACCGAAGGAAACGGCAATACCCCTTTGACTAAGTAAGGGGTTAAAGCAATCCAACTTAGGTAGGCAGGTAAACTTTCATAAAGAAAAACATTAGCAGAGGTACTGAACATGATCTTGTTGATACATGTGAACAGTAAAATCAGCCAATGAAACACAGTAGAAAAAAAAAAATGAGTGGTTACCTTTCCTGTTTTCACACTTGATCACAGCTGAGAAATGCAGAGAAGTTTTATTTATTTTCTTTCAGGGTTTGATTCAGCTCTTAAAGGAGTCTCTTATAACACCAGCCTCAGACACTCATTCATTTTCTGTAACTGCTTAATCCTAATTAGGGTCATGGGGAGGCTGGCACCCATTCAGCCTACTCCGGGCAAGGGCAGAGTACACCCTGGATGGCTATGGTATACCATATTCGACGTCATAAGCGCCTTGCTCTAATAAGCCCCCCCCATACCCCCGAGATTTTTATTTTATGTCTAATAACTGCCCATGTGTACTGAGAGCAAAATAGTAGATAAATCTTACCGATTTTATTCGATCAATCTCTGTAACGGTAAAATGAGGTGTTCACTGCCTGTAAAAGTGAGTTTACACGGTATTTCAAAACCTCCTGCCACTGGGGAATGTCTATAATGTTCATCAGTAACAAACCATTTGATTGTTCTGCCGTGTTTTAAAAAACAGGAAAATATTTTGCTGTGTTCTCTTGGTAAATGTCCAACAATCGATGAACCATTAGAAATTGCTACAGCAAAACTATGGGATGCTCTGAATGACTGGAGCGATGAGCCAGATATGGACCTATCAGAAAGTGATGACGAGTATTTTTCACCCAATTCTCCTGCTCACTATCTTCATAAATTTAAAAATGTTCCTGGCCATGTGCTTGTTTGTGTTGGTTGGTTCAATGTGCCATGTGCTAAAGTTGACATTTATGTTGATTGGCTCGATTTTACATCTGGGGGGAAAATATTTAAAGAAATAGTACCGGGAGGGAAAATTAAAGGGTCTCTTTTTTCTTTTTTTTTAAATTATGCTGTTTTCTGTTTATTTTTAGCTTTCATATAAGTAATTTGGTTGATACCACAAAATGAATAACGCAAATATCAGTAAAACTTTTATTATTCGGTTATTATTCATATTTTCCACCTTGATGCTAATAAGCACTTACTGTTCCACTCCGCTGGTAATCATTTTAATAAGCGCCCTCCCACTTAAATTTTTTAAGCGCTGCTTCTCACGTCGAATACGGTGTATGTGTGTGTGTGTGTGTCTATATATATATATATATATATATATATATATATAAAACCAAACTACTCTATTAATTTTTAGAATCATCTAAATGACAAGACAAGTTAATTTTAATTAATGTTTTTTTTTTCTCTAGTGGTTCAGAAAGTGGAGGGCGTTACAAAAGGAATGCACGATTATGAGGGCAAACTCAATTCTATGGAGACAGATGTAAAAAAGATAAGTATGTGTCAGAGTAACACCACTGGAAATTAAATTTAAAATAAAGGATATATAATCCATTATTCAATTAAATTTTTTCTAGTCTAATTTGTCACTCCTATCTATCCCTTATGCCCTGTCTCAGATGACGACTCTGGTACAAAGTTGAAGAACACGTCCAGTGAGCTGCAAATGTTTCGTTCTGGGTTATCAGCACTGCGCCAAAAGTTGGCTGCAGCCTCTGACTCAGTCAACAGCAATGCTGCTGTCCTTCAGCAGCTCCGTGCCTCATCACAAGATGTGCTGTCCCTGCAAGAGTATTTGCGCTCACAGTTAAATATGCATGCCAGTGTTCTGCATTCTGCTAATGCTACTCTCTTTTCTGTTGCTGCAAACACACCAGTGCTGCAGCAGAACACGACACAGCTTCAGCACAACTTGCAAACACACATCAATGCACAACGCAGGCTCCAGCTTTCTATTGACCGTCTGAACTTCACTCATATGCAGCAGGACAAAATCACAGCAGCACTTCAGCAAGCCATGGAGACATCGAATATGAACGCACAGAGTGTCTATAGTGACGTTCTAACATTGCAGCGGGAGACACAGCTAGTGGGCAGCATCGAGGACTGGATTCGGGAAAAAATCATGAATCTGAAGAGAGCCGAAGTTAATGCATCGACCAATGTTCTGGCCATAGCACAGGGAGTCAATGGGGTAAACACACAACTAGCCAGCATCTCCAGTCAAATTGTCAACATTAGCGCACTTAACGATCATAACACAGCAAACCTAAGAGAGCTCCAGGAACAGCAGCAGGATTATGGAAACCGGACAAGTACTCGCTTTGATAGGTTGGAGGAAAGGCTGGATGCAACAGAACACCATATCGCCAGAGTGACAGGGAACATGAGTTATACTACGTGGATGCTGGGGGGAGTGAATGGAGAACTTGTTGCTCTGCGGAGCTGCTCGGACACAGTGGGGCAACATTCAGATATCTTGCTGAATTTAAACAGGACTCTGGCTGAAACACAAACAGTAGGATTTGCTCTAAAATCCCAGCAGGATGATCTGTCAGCTCGGCTAGACAAGGAAGTCGGCAATCTTTCCATTATTATGGAAGAAATGAAGCTTGTGGACAGCAGACACTCCCAACTCATCACCAATTTTACAGTACTGCAGGGTAAGCAATGGTGCAGGCAAGGTGCTTATCATCATAGATTTCTCTCAGTATTTACCGTAACGTTTTTCTTACCACAAAATACACTGCAAACACATCGAGTCTTTCCATCTCTGTGATTGTGAGCTTTTATTAACTTTCGTGTGAGCTACGCGGTAGATACTGTGATGCATCGGGTTTTTGTTCCACTGTAAACTGTGTGTTTTTGTCTGTCCGCAGTCCACGAGTGCACGTTCAGTCCTCGTAAATTGTTACTTTTTGCGTGAGTTATATATCCATCCATTTTCTAAGCAGCTTAATCCCTTCATTATTTCACTTCATGTTTGGTTTGGGGTTTCTGCCTTCGGTTTTCTCTTCAGGAAGTGAACCACGTGCTCAAATAAATTACGGTTTGGTGATTGCCTTGGTCTTCTAAAACCCATCACTTTATCCCAGTGAAGTCCTTTGTTATGCTGATAAGTGGTGTGCATCATGTTTTTATTTCGTTCTTCTTAAATAGCGGATATCTTCTGTTTGAATAGTGTGATACCTTCATGGATGCCCAGTGGAGGTTGTTGCTAATGCCGCCGACCATAGTTTTGGGGTTTTCTCAAACTTCTACAAACAAATGCTGAAATTCAAATCATCTCATGTTCATCTATTGATCTTGAAACCAAATATCTTCAGTTCAGTTCATTTTCTGTATCCGCTTCATCCTAATTAGGGTCGCAGGGAGGCTGGTGCCCATCCCAGCCAACTCAGGGCGAGGGCAGAGTACACCCTGGACAGCTCGCCAGGCCATCGCAGGGTGGAAACACGCTGACGGCTTTGCAGCTACTCTTGACGAAAGTCAGCAATGGTTCTTTTACATGCCTCACACCATAGACAGTGAGAGACATGGCCGGCCTTTGATAACCCAGTTAGCTGCACTGGGGGGGACAGTGATAACCTTGTGGAGAGTGGGACTCGAACCCCCAACCTTTGGATCAGCGATCCGGTGCCTTATACCACTAGACCACCACTGCCCCCCCAAATATCTTCAGTGTTAACCAAAAAAGATTCACCTTGCTACTTCCAGTATTCATTTTTTTTTTTTTTTTTTTTGGTTGGGGACTGTATGTCAACAAGCCCAGTTTGCCGATTGTCTCTTAAGAAAAAAGTCACCAAATGCCAGAGAAATAGATCACTATGTAGTCTTTTCCTCAGTGTAAATATAATTACTTTATACGGATATCTGTAAATCTTATGGAGGTAAAATTATTAATGTAATATTGTTACTAGAAGACAATTAAGAAAACAAATAGAGGAGCTCCCGAGGCACATTGACAAGGTGCATGACTATTAACCCAGCGATTGCAAGTTCGAAGCCGGTTTAAATGTCACAGATGTCCATGGAAACCAGTTTGCCGAGCTCTCATGGGAGGGAGGGACAGCATATGCTCACTTCCCTGTCACTCACAGCGATTGCCAGCCAATCATGGGCATCTGTGAGCTTATTCGTACAAGTGGGCAAATAGCATTTTTCCCTCCAAGTGTGCTAGATCCCCACCCCCACCCCCCAAATGTGCATGCACAGCGTTTGCATGCTTTCGCCCCCACTTGGCTGGTTGTAGTCCAGTGAGAGGGAAGGCAATACCTGATGGGTGGGAATTGGATACGAAAAAAAAAAAATAGTGAGAAAATAAAATGTTGAAAATGGTAATAAATAAAAAAAGAAAATAAATAATAGAAATAGCGTATGTTAGTCTAGTTTATTTTCTAGTGTAGACTTTAAGGTTACGCACATCACTATTATTCTATACATGCCTGTATAACTGGGACTAATTAGAACAGTCAGAGAAGGTCAGGTTGGTGCCACGGGGCAGTGGTGGTCTAGTGGTATAGGGCGCTGGATCGCTGATCCAAAGGTTGGGGGTTCGAGTCCCACTCTCCATAGGGTTGTCACTGTCCCCCCCAGTGCAGCTAACTGGGTTGTCAAAGGCGGGCCATGTCTGTCACTGTCTATGGTGAGAGGTTCATGTAAAAGAACCATTGCTGACTTTCGTCAAGAGTAGCTGCAAAGTTGTCAGCGTGTTTCTGTCCCTTGCTAAAAGGGTTGTGACAGGAAGGGCATCCGACATAAAAACCTCTGCCAAATCAAAACGTGCGAATCAGATGATTCGCTGTGGCGACTCCCGAGTAAAAGGGAAAAAAGCCGAAAGGAAGACAGACAGACAGAGAAGGTCAGGTTGGTGTATGTTTTTTTTTTTTTTTTATAGACGACCCACTAGATGTCACAGCAAGGAACTGACTAAAAGGAAATACAGTGGTACCTCACCTCATGATAGTCCCAGCAAATGAAAAATCCAGGTTACCAAAAACATTTTCTAACATTTTTTGTCTCTGTATACGAAACAAGTTCTCCTTACGAAACGTGCCAAACTCGCCATTCAAACAATGCACGAGCTGTTCTCCCATCAATGATCTTCAAACATCCTTCCCCGCTGGCCTCCCATTGGCTAGGAGGGATGACGCAGCTCCCTCTTATTGGCTATCTCCCAACATCCCGCCCCACTGACCTCCCATTGGCTAGGAGGGGTGACGCAGCTCCCTCCCATTGGCTGTTATGGAGCTTCATCTCCCATAATGCTTTTCGTGTAAAGGAAAGAGTTACTGTTGTTTCATGCTTTATTTCTTGACTCAGGCTTTTCTTCTTCTTCTTCTTTTGCTTTCGGCTGTTCCCTTCAGGGGTCGCCACAGCAAATCATCCGCCTCCATCTCACCCTGTTTTCTGCATCTTCTTTTCTGACTCCAACGACCTTCATGTCTTCCTTCACCACATCCATACATCTCTTCTTTGGTCTTCCTCGAGGCCTTCTGCCTGGTAGTTCCAACCTCAGCATCCTACTACCAATATACTCACTATCCCTCCTCTGTACATGTCCAAACCATCTCAATCTAGCCTCTCTGACTTTGTCTCCAAAACATCTTACATGGGCTGTCCCTCTGATATACTCATTTCTGATCCTATCCATCCTCATTACTCCCAAAGAGAACCTCAACATTTTCATCTCCGTCTTGACTCAGGCTTTTAACCTTCCATAAACATTTGCAAGATTAAAACTCTGTTAAAAAGACATGGTCAACACACGCGCGCGCGCTCACACACACACACACACACACACACACACACATAAGTGCGCGTGTGATTTCTGGTGCGAGTGAGAAGAAGAAACGGGCTCGAGTGATCACGCAAAGGAATATGGCCAGACCCGTCTACCATCGGTACGATATTGAAGCAGAAGGGGGTCTTAAAAGATATACTTTTATAATTTTTTAAAGGGTTTGGGGGTAGTATTGGGGGCCTTTGAACGAATCACATGTTTTACATGTAAAATGCAGTTCAATTTATGAAAAATCCAGGTTAAGAAAAAGGCTCTGGAACGGATTCATTTCGTAAGGTGAGGTACCACTGTACTCAAATAACTCCACTTAGTTGTAGAAACACGATCAAATGTATAACCTTCTGACACAACTCCTTAAAACTTCTCTTCTTTTTAGGCCCTCTAGGTCCAAGAGGTCCCCGTGGAGAAAGAGGGCCACCTGGTTCAGTTGGTTCAGCCGGTGAGAAGGGGGAGAGGGGTGGTAAAGGAGAGCCAGGTGTTTCAGGCCCCCGTGGAGAAAACGGAAGTTCTGGCCCTCCTGGTTTTTCAGGTGTTCCAGGCAAGCAAGGGCCCCGTGGTAGCTCAGGACTGAAGGGCTCACGAGGGTCAGGAGGCCGTGCAGGACCCCAAGGCACAAAAGGAGAGCCTGGCACACCAGGACTGCCAGGCAGAGATGGTATGCCAGGGCCCCCGGGTTCTCAAGGGCCACCAGGTTTTCGTGGACCACTTGGTCCTGAGGGGGACCCAGGACAGATAGGACAACCTGGGCCTGTGGGACCTCCAGGGCCTATGGGACCTCCAGGGTTGCCAGCCCAGGCAGCAGCAGTATCGGCACTATCCTCCACACCAGAAGGTGCTTCACCGCTAGTTGCTCTGACATCCCTGCCAGGTAGGAAGCATCACACATTGGCAGTATTATTGAAGAAAAGAGATTTTGACGATCACATACCGCCCAGATATAAGATGTGAATTTGCTCTAGAATTCCTCAAACGTCTTGAAGGCTAGTAGAATGGACGAAAGCTCTTTAATGACACTGAATCGATTTCTGCTCTGTATTGCTCCTGTTTGTGTATTTGTGTTTGTTTAATGTATGTTTTATTATTCAGCGATTTTCAGTTTTCATTTTACTGATACAAGATTTTGTGGCTTGATAGTTTATAGCAGTGAAATTAAGTTTATGATACAAGTTCATTATCAGGAGGAAAGCCGCTACAATCTTCCAACCAACCGAACTGAGCATTTCCTGTTAGAAAAATGGTTCGGCCTCACTGATTGGTCACTGTAACCTAATTACTACTTACTTTTTCATGTAATTCAATAAACAGATGTAACTACACACTAAGCATTACAATTAGCTTCACATAAACACACCCACGCAACGTGCTACTTCCTTTCAAACAAAACAATCATGTTCTTAGACCCATCGGTTTAGGTGATGCCGTCGAGAAGGGCAGTGTGGACACACACTGATGTAAATACACTTTACCCACATCAGAACTGTGTGTGTGTGTGTGTGTGTTACATAGGTGGTGTTGACTGCCCTGTAGGCTGGGTGTGGTTCATGAACAACTGTTATTTCTTCTCTACTGAAAAACTGACTTTTGACAATGCTTTTCAAAAGTGCAATGACATGTCTTCATCTCTGGTCATCATCAACAACAATGAGGAACAGGTGAGAGGGGAACTCAGTTAGTGAAATCTCTTGGGATGGAAGAATAACAGAAAACAAGGAAATGTTTAAACATCTGGTTTCAACTGCTACGGTTTCAGTATCATTTTGATCGTAAAATAAGTAAAATGGCTTATTAAATCAGCTTCGACTGTGGACAGCAGGTATTATTTAGTCATGGGAAGAGTATGTTACGATAAAATATGTAAAGTGTTTTATTATTTACTCAAAAGATTTTCTTGCTTCTGATTGGTAGAAAGCCATAGAGTAATTCCTAGTATTGCACCATTGTCATGGGATAACTAAATTATTACACTGTTGCCATGGCGCAAGTTAACCTGATTATTGCACAGCTGGTATTGGCAACGTAAAAATGTGACTGTCTACTTTGAAAATGTTTTGAATGAACAATAAAATAATTATAGCATTCAGCTTTCAGGCGGCACGGTGGTGTAGTGGTCGGCATGTCCGCCTCACAGCAAGAAGGTCCGGGGTTCGATTCCCAGCTCGGGCGTTTCCGTGTAGATTTGCATGTTGTCCCTGTGCTTGCGTGGGTTTCCTCCCACAGTCCAAAAACATGCACAGTAGGTTGGTTGGCTGTTTCAGATCGCCCCTCAGTGTGTGAGTGTCGGCCCTACGATGGCCTGGGTGTACCCTGCCCTCTCCCGGAGTCGGCTGAGATGGGCACCTAAATAGGAATAAGCGGTTCAGAAAATGAATAAATGAATTCAGCTTTCATGTGAATTATTCGGCCTCAGAGGAAAACCCCTCCAATGACTGCTTAATATCCTCAGGGTTGGGTACATCTTCACACAGTTGGGGGAGGCTACTTCTGGTTGGGGTTGACAGATCGACAAAAAGAGAACGACTGGCGTTGGGTGGATGGTTCCGAGCCTACATTTACGTAAGTATACCTGTCTGTGTGAGCTTTTCTTTCCTTTGAGGATTTAGCTGCTACATTGCACTTGTGTGTGTCATGTAGGAAATGGAGGCCGGGTCAGCCTGATAACTGGAGCCATGGACATGATGACGGAGAGGACTGTGCAGGAATTGCCCATGGGGGAAAGTGGAACAACTTCTACTGTGTTGACCAGCTTGGTTTTATCTGTGAAAGAGCAGAAACGAGTTGAAATCTGTGAAAACGGAAGAGTGGGTATCCCCGCAAACAGATAAATACAGTCAACTGACCTCGCAGCTTGTATCAGAGATTGGTGGTTCTCGTTGACAAGTAGACCTGACGCAGGTACGAAACGTGAGGAAAGACCATGTAATAGAAGTACAACAGCCGAATGGCGTTTGGTTCGAGGTGAATTGTTTCATGTCCGTTGTCAGCTGCGATGACATTAACGCCTTCATTTCTGGACGGTAAACTAATAACATGTAAGGATCCATTTCCGTTCAGCAGTGAACTAAACGAGGCTAAAGAAATCAGTGAACGTGCATTTCAGTACTTAAAGGAATTTGCTATGATATGTATGTAATTTTGAATCATTTTATATTACATTTCTCTTGTATTTCTCATGAACTCGAATCTGCAATTCATTATACAGTACAGTATGTCCCAAACATACGACGCTCTTTTTTTAACCTGTAAGTAAACATGTAATAGGACAAAGAATGTAATAAATATGGATTTAATTTCTATTATGTCTGTTCATCTTTAAATACTTATTTAATGCATTTTCAATAGGTAGGTTAGCAAATATGCAGGCAATTTAAAGAATTCTACACCATGCTCATCATCGAACTGACTTTTATTGTTTCCTTTCTATCATTTATTCCAGTCGATCACCATGATGGTTATTCAATACACTTAAAGCCTTGCAGTGCACTTATTTCATTGAACATATTAATTAAATAAGTATTCACATTTTTTATTGTCATTCAGGTCTGACTCCCGTCCCATTTCTTCTCAGCTGCACAGAAGAATGAAAATATGTAACGGTAGCACCTTAGAGAGAGACACTACTCGACAAACGTTTTACTGTTTAAAAAATGATTGAAGATTAAAAATAAATAAATAAAACTGAAAAGGCCATTCCATGCCAAAGCTCTTTTTCATGTTATTGTAGGAGGTTTCAACTCCAGATCTCATCATCACAGTTCTTGGAGCCATTTCATTCAGAATCATAGTAAAATTGGCTGAAAGTAACAGTACAATAAAAAGCAAAATTGAACATTTCACTCACAGTAATTTCATAAAATAATTTTTTAGACAATATACTGTTAGCCACAAACCATGCGGTCTCGATCAACCAAAGGTACAACAGTGCAGTTGTGTTAATTCTCTACTAACCAACGTTATTGATTTTGGTGAACTCTGTGGCCTGAGTGAGGCCATATAGCAACAAAAACACTTTAGATTTCCGAGCATTAGTTTTCCAGCACAAAATGAAATGTTACATTAAAAATATTAGTGCAGTATGTAAATAAAGAAAGCAGCATATTATAAGAGACGACTTTTCAGATAGAAATATAACGAAGGCTGTTACGATTTACACACAAATAAAGAATCAAGGCTAACAGTCAGCATTTCCAAGAGAACTGGGACTGGTTCTGTAAGACACCCCGTAGATATTGGACTTGTACACACAGCACGACTTTTTCATGTAACGTTTCACTTTATGCTGGAAAACTAATGTCTGGAAATCTAAAGTGGTTTTATACTAACTTGCTGATATACAAATTATAAAATAAAAAGCTATGGCAAAGTTTATACAAAAAACAAATAGGGCACAAAATACCGAATGTAAATGATCCAGTTCTGAAAAATGGCTTTGTTGATTGAGAACTGTCATTAACTAAAGTAATCAAGTCGTATGTAATTTGACAGTTTGGTTCGGAGCTTGGTCGAGAATCTGATTACATCTGATTGGGTTGTTACAAGTAAAACTACTTTAGACAAAAGCAAGTCCTTTATAAATTGGGATTTAAAGAAAATATCAGAAAACAAAGTGGAAGGCACAGACGACTGCATGCGAGTTAATAAGCTCAACCACTTGAAAGAGTATACAGTGGTACCTCGACTTACGAGAGTCTTTTATAACGAATTTTCCATTATACGAGCTTTGATCCCCCCAAAAATATGCCCCATGCAATGCGCAAAATTTTGATTTACGAGCTCTCCTTGAAATGGCCTTTCTGGGTCGATTAGCCTTGTATACTTCCACATGAACGCCTCCGCGCTCCGAGAATGCCGTATGCATTGCTTCTCAATTATTTTCTGTGATGCCCCCTGTAGGAAGACAAAAAAAAATTCACCCCCCACGCGACTATAAATAGTGTTTATAGCACTTCATATCATTTGCTCGGTGCTTTTTCCCTACACCATAGAGCGACAGTGAGAGTGCCACTGCCAACTACTGTAGAGGATTTGCAATTACACTTAATTCTAGTACAGTATGGCAAAAACGCATGTTCTCAGGGTCATACATGCCCCCCCCAGCATCACACCACCACCCCCAAGGGGCCGGCATTCGTAGCGCGCACCACAGAAAATTCTCCTCCTCTTCTGTCACACACATCTGCCTGCCCACGTGACATCTTCATCACAGTCAATGATCGGAAGGGTTAGTTGACTTATTGAATATTCATGTATTATTATTATTGTTATGAAATATTTATTGTTTTTACATGTTTATCTTTAATATATTAGGTGAACTATACCTGTGAGTCTGGGAGGGGGTTGGAACGGATTAATTGGTTTTCTGTTATTTCTTGTGGGAATAATTGTTTCATCTAATGAACTTTTTGTCTTATGGGCTCACCCTCGGAAGAGATTAAGTTCATTAGACAAGGCACCACTGTATATTTGTCACTTTGTATGTTCTGATTTAGTGGTTACAAGGTCTGTGATGAATGGCAACACAACGTAACTTGACATGGAATGAACCAAAACACAACACCATGACGCCATGCAATGAAGACTGAAAGAGCCTAGTCAGGGCCCAGGACACGTTTATTATCTCAAGCTTCATGTTGTCTCATGTGAGTTCTTGATAATTTAAAATTGTAAATTGTATAGAAATTCGCAAAGCGAGATCTTTTCTAGATATTCTTAAATGATTCCTACCAATTTTGAAACACCATTTTTGATGTAAACATTTAAGAACTAGTCGTAGTTCAGATGAAATATTAAAAATCGAAACTTTTACAACATTTTTCTTTGTCATCTTTTCACCATGCTCTATACATCTGAAACAAAAGCATTCCAATCAGGACACGATTTTATTTATATTGAAGATTCAGTGAGTAAAACGCATTTGTGGATAATGTGTGCCTTATCGTGTCTGATTCTGTTTATTATTTTGTAATAACACCTCATTCACAGGGAGGTCTTTGGTAGATGTTTCACATGATCTGAGGCTAAAACAGATTGGGGGATTTAAAGCATTATGTCTCAACGACAAATTGAAAAGGCAACCTTTCTGTATGGAGCTGGCTGTTTAGAACATTTCTTTCTGGTTCGGCATGTTAAATTTTACTTGTCATCCAGTTACAGATAAGAAAATAAAAAAACTACTAAAGGATGACTGTTTACGCTGCTATAATGATAACAGCAAACTTATTCAGTGTGTGGACTTTTATGACATTAAATGTAAGGGCATTCTAAATTCTAAATGTTTTAATTAATAAAAAATGATCAGCTTCACAGAGGTCATGGTGTTACATAACATGAATTATCATTCTATAATCCCATGCCCAATCATCTTTTAGTCCATGTATAAGACACCCGGTTTGGTTTACACACACACACACAAAGATATATATATATATATATATATATATATATATATATATATATATATATATATATATATATATATTGTAAACAAACAATGGTTCTTAATGTTAATAAAATAAAATGAATAAATAAAATGTTGTAAAATCAATCTCTGTAGTTCAAGACTGTTTTTTCTTTTTTGCATTATTGTATCATTAGCTATTATCATTTAAAAATATAATCTCCTGCACTAATGCCAGTGGTTTCTTGGGTGGTCAGAGCAAAACTTCCCGGTGGCATTTACAGTTATCAGCAAACTATTATTTCATTGTTTCTTCATAATTTCCTCCCTCTTGAATACATTACATACACAGATAAGTTCTGAGTCCAGTGAAAGCTGAGATTATATCCAAAACAAAGTTAATCCAGAATGAGATTGAATCCACTATAGACCAGCAAAAAAATTCAGAAGATGGTGTGAGGGAACAAAATATGTAATCCACAACATTTATTCCAGTAGTATTTTGTTTCATGGCAAATCACATGAAATGTATAAAAAAAAAATCACTGCTTTTAATACAGTATACCATATTTTTGATGTGTTCGGGAATAATGAGATCATTTCCATCCAAGTGAAGAGCACCCAGTTCTCACTATTGGAAAAATGGTTGGAGGAGAGATTGGGCATTGGAGAATTTCCAGTGTGTAATTAGTAATTTGGGTTGCCGATCATCCTGTTTGTTGTTACCTAAACTTCTTCGTTATGTACAGCTTTGCGTATTGATTGCTGTGGTGGTCAGTACAGTGCAGTGTTTTTCTACTCGTCCTTCTCTACTATTACCTCCCCATGAAGCACCTTTCTCCTTTGACGCAGCATGTGAAAATATAGCTGGGGAAACACTAACACAAAAATTGATAGAAATTAGGATAACCTGTCTCATACCCTGCAAAAATACAACATTGAATCTCGAAACAGTGCATCAGAAAAATATTAACTTGTCTCTGAAATATGGAGGTAAATAGGGGCCTAAAACTAGACATTGCATGCATATTTCGAAGTTTATATGTAATTCCATGTTCAAAGGGGATAGTTTAGTAAAAAACATTCAGCAATTGGCCTCCAAAATAGAATCCCAAAAACTATACACACACACACACCACTACACCCCATATACGAGTGTGGTTAAATTCCAAGAGTAGGACTTCAGAAGCTAACTGATCAAATCCAGATGATTTCCTGGTTTCTAAACCACATTGGGGAAAAAAAAAAATCAGTGTTGCAATCTATACGCCAAGTATAAACATACCAGCATACCAAATTTGCCAGTCATACTTTTCAGAAGCAAACACATTTTAGTACTTTAAGATCGTGATAATAGAATTTTGATCCTTAATAAAAAGGTAAACAAAATACAACTCGTATATGAAGTGGCATATAAATAACACACACACACACAAAAACACAAAACCATTTCAGCCATAAGATTAAAAACATTATATCCACTGACATGTCAAGTGATTACCGTATTTTCCGGACTATACGTTGCTACGGAGTACAAGTTGCATTGTCCAAGAAAAGCATATACAAGTCGCACTTGACTAGAAAGTCGCAAACTCAGGGAAACTGTCTAGCTTGGCTTGGGCAGTTTTTGTGACTTTGTGGTCCTTGCTCAGATAGAGAGGCGGTTGCGTCGCATGAAGCGGTAACACCAAGAAAGTCCTCATGCAAAATCATTTCTTTTCGTCTCCTTGACAACTACCTGGACGTGGAGATGCAACTGCATTGTTGACAAACCCCTCCATGAGGCATGTTGCTCAAGCACCCATGTATGAGCTCGTTCCTCTAGCTGTGGCCATCTAGCTTTTAGCCCGTAATTAGCTTTTTTGTTGTCTCCATTGCAGTAAGAATAATCTCCGCTTTTCTGCAGTCCCTCGCAAGTTTCTTGTTCACACCAAACTTTCTTTCTGCTGCTGGATTACCATTTTCTGCTGCATATTTCACTACTTGCAGCTTGTAATCCGCAGAATAGGATTCTCTTTTTGGGGACATTTCTTCAGTGGTACAGGATGAGCAGGTACTGGTACACAAGCCTAGAGTGCCCTCTTGTGTTTGTGATTGTAAAAATAACAAACGTGAAATTATCTTCTTTTTCTTTCGGCTTTCCTCCCCCCCCCTTTTTTTTTTTTTTTTCAGGTCAGCAATGGTTCTTTTACATTACCTTCTCACCATAGACAGTGAAAGGAATGGCCAGCCTTTGATAACCCAGTTAGCTGCACTGGGGGGGACAGTGGTAACCCTGTGAAGAGTGGGACATGTGAAATTGTGAAACATGAGAAATTATGCCTTATTATTATGACGAACAGAATTACATGTAATAATTTCATATATAAGTCGCTCTGGAGTACATGACACGGCTTCAACCAAAGTATGGAAAAAAAGTGCAACTTATAGTCCGGAAAATATGGTAATATGATTACTTCAGTACAGTGGCTCTGCCAAGCAGTAAGATTTAGTAGACAGAAAGTTGAAGTTGTTGGAGGACAGAAAATTGAGCAAGCACAATAGTCTGATTGACTTTAACAATTTCCACATTGTGATCGTCAAACAACTGGGTCTATTTATCACCAAAACAAAAGCTCTTGTAGGGCTGTTCCTGGTAGGCAGTGATCAGTATCTACCAAATGTAGTCTCAGGAAGGACAGCCATTGAACCAGTAAAAGTGTTATGAGTGCTCAAGACTTCCTGATAAAAATGAAGAGCAAAGGCTAGTACATCTAGTCTAATCCCACAGAAGACCTACTGTAGCACAAACTGATAATCTTCTTCTTTTACTTTCGGCTGCTCCCTTCAGGGGTCGCCACAGCAAATCATCCGCCTCCACCTCACCCTGTCATCCGCATCTTCTTTTCTTACTCCAACGACCTTCATGTCTTCCTTCACCACATCCATAAATCTCTTCTTCGGTCTTCCTCGAGGCCTTCTGCCTGGTAGTTCCAACCTCAGCATCCTACTGCCAATATACTCACTATCCCTCCTCTGTACATGTCCAAACCATCTCAATCTAGCCTCTCTGACTTTGTCTCCAAAACATCTTACGTGGGCTGTCCATCTGATATACTCATTTCTGATCCTATCCATCCTCGTTACTCCCAGGGAGAACCTCAACATTTTCATCTCCGCTACCTCCAGCTCTGCCTCCTGCCTTTTCCTCAGCGCCACTGTTTCTAAGCCATACAACATCGCTGGCCTCACCACCATCTTGTACACTTTTCCCTTCATTCTTGCTGACACTCTCCTATCGCACATCACACCGGATACTTTTCTCCAACCATTCCAGCCTGCCTGCACACGCTTCTTCACCTCTTTTCCACACTCTCCATTGCTCTGGATTGTTGAGCCTAAGTACTTAAAATCCTCCACCTTCGTTATCTCTGCTCCCTGTAACATCACCGTTCCTCCTGGGTCCTTCTCATTCACACACATGTATTCTGATTTTCTGAGGCTAACCTTCATTCCTCTCCTTTCCAGGGCATACCTCCACCTCTCTAGATTTTCCTGCACTTGTTCTCTGCTCTCACTACAGATCACGATGTCATCTGCAAACATCATAGTCCATGGAGATTCTTGTCTCACCTCGTCTGTCAGCCTGTCCATCACCATAGCAAACAAGAAGGGGCTCAGAGCTGACCCTTGATGCAGTCCCACCTCCACCTTGAATTCGTCGGTCACACCGACAGCACACCTCACCACTGTCTTACATCTCTCATACATGTCCTGCACCACTCTAACATTCTTCTGTGCCACTCCAGACTTCCTCATGCAATACCACAGTTCTTCTCTTGGCACCCTGTCATATGCTTTTTCCAGATCCACAAAGGCACAATGTAGCTCCCTCTGACCTTCTCTGTACTTCTCTATTAACATCCTCAAGGCAAACATTGCATCTGTGGTGCTCTTTCTTGGCACACAAATGCTGACCTCTGCCCTTAGTCTAGCTTCCACTATTCTTTCCCATAACTTCATCGTATGGCTCATCAACTTTATCCCTCTGTAGTTGCTGCAACTCTGCACGTCTCCCTTGTTCTTAAAAATGGGCACCAGCACACTTCTCCTCCACTCCTCCGGCATCTGCTCACTCTCTAGTACCTTGTTGAATGTTCTTGTCATAAAATCTACTGCTACCTCTCCTAGACACTTCCATACCTCCACAGGTATATCATCAGGACCAACTGCCTTTCCATTCTTCATCCTCTTCAATGCCCTTCTCACTTCACCCTTACTGATCTTTGCTACATCCTGCTCCTCAATGGTTACCTCTTCTACTCTTTTTTCTCTCTCATTTTCCTCATTCATCAGCTCTTCAAAGTACTCTTTCCATCTTCCCAGCACACTTCTGTCATTAGTCAATACAGTTCCCTCTCTGACCTTTATCAATCTAACTTGCTGCACGTCCTTCCCATCTCTATTTCTCTGCTGTGCCAACCTGTATAGATCATTCTCTCCCTCTTTACTATCCAACCTATCATACAAGTCATCATACGCCCTCTGTTTGGCCTTAGCCACTGCTACTTTCGCCTTACGTTGTGTCTCCCTGTACTCCTGTTTACTCTCTTCGGTCCTCTCAATGTCCCACTTCTTCTTGGCTAACCTTTTCCTTTGTACACACTCCTGCACTTCCTCATTCCACCACCAAGTCTCCTTATCTACTTTCCTTCCAGAGGACACACCAAGTACTCTCCTACCTGTGTCCCTGATCACATTTGCTGTGGTTGTCCAGTCATTTGGAAGCACTTCCTGGCCACCCAAAGCCTGTTTCAACTCCTCCTTGAAGACAACACGACACTCTTCCTTTTTCAGCTTCCACCACTTTGTCTTCTGCTCTGCCTTTGCCTTTTTCACCTTTCTCACCATCAGAGTCATCCTGCACACCACCATCCTATGCTGTCTGGCAACACTCTCACCCACGATGACTTTGCAGTCACTGACTTCCTTCAAATTACATCGCTTACACAAGATGTAGTCTACCTGTGTGCGCCTACCTCCGCTTTTATAAGTCACCCTATGCTCCTGTTTCTTCTCAAAGAAAGTATTCACCACAGCCATTTCCACCCTTTTTGCAAAATCTATCAACATCTGTCCTTCTGCGTTCCTGTCCTGGATACCAAACCTGCCCATCACTTCCTCGTCCCCTCTGTTGCCTGCACCAACATGTCCATTGAAGTCTGCACCAATGACCACTCTTTCACCTCTGGTGGTACTCTGCATCACTTCATCTAAGTCACTCCAGAATCTCTCCTTCTCTTCTAGCTCACATCCTGCCTGTGGGGCATAAGCACTAACAACATTGAGCATTACACCTTCAATTTCTAACTTGAGATTCATCACTCTGTCTGACACTCTTTTCACTTTTAGAACATTCCTGACAAACTCCTCCTTCAAGATGACTCCGACTTCATTTCTCTTCCCATCCACACCGTGATAAAACAGCTTAAACCCTGCTCCTAAGCTTTTAGCTTTGCTACCTTTCCACCTGGTCTCCTGAACACACAGTATGTCCACCTTCCTCCTCTGCATCATGTCAACCAGCTCTCTACCTTTTCTGTGCATAGTTCCAACATTCAAAGTCCCTACTCTCAGTCCTAGACTCATGCCTTTCCTCTTCTCTCTCTGCCTACGGACACGCCTCCCACCTCTCCTTCTTCGACGTCTTCGACCAACAGTAGTCCAATTTCCATCAGCACCCTGTTGATTGACAGCACTGATGGCGGTCGTTGTTAACCCGGGCCTCGACCGATCCGGTATGGAGGTAATACTTTTGATTTGCATCATCAATAATTGGCATTGGTTTTACGTCGGATGCCCTTCCTGACACAACCCTCTGCATTTCTCCGGGCTTGGGACCGGCATGAGGGGGAGAGACACTGGTTAGTGCCCCCCCCCCACCTCATGGCTGCATTGTAGCACAAACTGATAATGATGATTGTAATAGAATAGGTGGTTTTAATGTTATGGCTGATCAGTGTAGATTTTATTAACTACAAAAGATTTCCATTTTCATTAATATACTTATAATTGAATTACCAGACATATTGGAGGGAATGAGCAGTAGTAAATAATTCTTACATGGTATGTAGGAGAGCATCACAATGATGAGAAAGTAGTAATAGTCGAAGGAGACATTGTATTTGTTTGGGAGTCTTAAAGAGTACATGCCCGCTTTCCGAACATATGGCAGTGCAGCATATATGGTCATCAGTTCACCAATCACACCCAAAGGATACATGACAATGAACATATTATATCTGAAAAGAAGACACAGTATGAGAGATTTTAATCAGATCATATTCAGAACAATTTTTCCACAAAATAA
Source organism: Plotosus lineatus (assembly GCA_024760905.1). Lineage (NCBI taxonomy): Eukaryota > Metazoa > Chordata > Actinopteri > Siluriformes > Plotosidae > Plotosus > Plotosus lineatus. The sequence continues at coordinate 6,104,307 of CM045745.1, read as the reverse complement.
ACAAAATGCAGGCAGCACGGTGATGTAGTGGTTCGCACGTCCACCTCACAGCAATAAGGCCTGGGTTTGATTCACTGCCTGGACGTTTCTGTGTGGAGTTTGCATGTTCTCCATGTGGTTGTGTGGGTTTCATCAAGGTGCTCCAGTTTCCTCCCACAGTCCAAAAACATGCACAGTAGGCTAATTGACTGTTCCAAATCTCGCCTAGGTGCGGGTGTAAATGGTTGCATAAGTGTTGGCCCTGCAATGGCCTGGCGAGCTGTTTAGGATGTACCCCGCCCTCGCCAGGAGTTGGCTGAGATGGGTGCCAGTATCCCTGTGAGCCTAATCAAGATTAAGCGGTTCAGAGAAACTGGATTCATAATTTTGTTTAAAATCATACTTATTTACATTGTATTAACAAGCTTACACACTGTAGACAAGATTATTGTCCTGTTTTATGTAGTCCGTGAGTTAAACACAAATTAATCCCTGATAAAAGGTTCTGATCTGAGAGTGCGGTCAGTACAGGTAAATTCCAGACAAAGGTATGATGTAACATGATGTAAATTTCCTGCACTCATAGAATTAACAAGTTTATTAATAATTTATTATATAGCATTTTTGTTATATCCTCTGGAAAAAATAGAAATAAAGGAAAAAAAGAAAAAAACACCTGGAGGTTGGCACTTACATCCAGTAACCAAGCGATATGCAGGGAAGGTGCAGCTCTCCATATCAATCCTGTTATTACTATCCGTAAAATGCTTGTACGGCTGAGTGCTCGCCGAACTCGCCAAAAAAAAAAGAAAAAAAAAAAAAAAAAGAAAAAACTGCAATGGTACAGAAAATAGCCACCAGCGTCCTTTCTCAGGTGTGGTACAAACACAAAAACTGTCAGAGTTTGTGAGCCTGTAAGTTTAATATCTTCATGTTCTCTTTGTGCACAGTAATGAGTGAAAAGTATTCATGTCACTTTGTCATTTTAGGTCTTATATGGTCCAGGATAAACTTTATTAACTTCATGACTGTTGCTCTTTTTGTCGCAAGCCACACTAACAGAGTCGTTTTCTGCTTCAAACGCTTCACAATAGTAGAATTCACTTTCTGAATACTCATCGTCACTCATGTTATAAAGCCACCAAGAGTGAATCTAATGTGATGTTTGTCGAACAAAGAAAGAAACTAAAAAGAGAAAACATTAACTGTATTTTAAATTCAAGTTTTAGTTGACTGCTGGTGGAGCTTCAAAAAAAATGACCGACTAGTCTGTACGGGGGAAACATATATAAGAAACCAAAAATATGAAACATATTTCTAACTTTGCTAGTTATTAGCGCTGATCATTGTACTTTTTTTATTATATGGCACCACCGTAGCTGCCATCTGATTGGCTGTTTGAATTAATTGTAAATTCTCTATATGGCAGTGGTCCCCAAACCCCGGTCTGTGGATCAATTGGTACCAGGCGGCACAAGAAATTAGTAATAAAAACCCAAGCTCGTAATGAGTAAAAAAATGCCACATTTCCTTTCGGCTTTTTCCCTTTATCAGGGGTCGCCACAGCGAATGATTCGTACATTTGATTTGGCATAGGTTTTTACGGCGGATGCCCTTCCTGACACAACCCTTTAGCAAGGGGCAGAAACACGCTGACGGCTCCGCAGCCTACTCTTTACGAAATTCAGCAATGGTTCTTTTACATGAACCTCTCACCATAGACAGTGAGAGACATGGTTTTAATAACCCAGTTAGCTGCACTGGAGGGGACAGTGACAACCTTGTGGAGAGTGGGACTCTCCTAACCTTTGGATCAGCAATCCAGCGCCCTATAATCACTAGAACACCACTGCCCCCTAGTAAAATAAATAAATAAATAAATAAATAAATAAATAAATAAAAAGTAAAAAAAAAAATGCCACAACAGCACTGAAAACCCTGTTGCCATTTTTGACATCCTATCTGTGTGATGCCAGGCTTTCTGCAATGACAGCAACAAAAACAAAACAACTTGACTGGACAGAAGCAACACACTTTGAATGTCATTGTCTCCCATCACCCAGAAATGAAACCGTCTCATCGCAGGAAGACAAGCCCAGTACTCCCCCATTGATTTAACGTTTTAACTTTTATGAACTTTCTATTCATTTTTGTGGTGTTTCTGTATCTTATTTTGAAGGCATGTTGAAACGTTACCATAGTGACCAGAGTCAGAGAGCAATTAGGACAGCGGTCACCAACAGAGGAAGGTGAGGGAGAGGGGAGCAGAGAGGGAGGAGATTGTGAGTCTTAGCGGGTACAAAAACATGCAGAAGCTTTATCTGACTTTTCAAACTGGCAAGTTTATTTCAGCTTTGAAAAATAACATTCGTGGAGTGTTTAATAAAAAATAGAAACCGGATTCCAAAAAAGTTGGGACACTATAAAAATTGTGAATAAAAACTGAATGTAATGATGTACACTTGCCAAATTTCAATATTTTATTCTGAATAGAACATAGATGACAGGGTCAAAAGTTTAAACTGAGAAAATGTATCATTTTAAGGGAAAAAATATGTTGATTTTAAATTTCAAGTTGTCAACCAATCTCAAAAAAGTGGGGACAAGGCCATTTTCACCACTGTGAGGCATCCGCTCTTCTTACAACAGTCTGCAAACGTCATTCGACCGAGGAGACAAGTTTCTCAAGTTTGGAAATAGGAATGCTGTCCCATTCTTGTCTAATAAAGTCCTCCAACTGTCTTGGGCCTTCTTTGTGGTACCTTCCTCTTTATGATGCACCAAATGTTCTTTATAGGTGAAAGCTCTGGACTAGAGCCTGGCCATTTCAATACGTTTTCAATGCTTTTCTTACGCAGTTATGATGTAATTAATGCTGCAATGTGGTCTGGCATTATCCTGTTGAAAAAATGCAAGGTCTTCTCTGAAAGAGGCGGCATCTGGATGGGAGCATAAGTTGTTCTAGAATCTGAATACACCTTTCTCATTGACGCTGCCTTTCCAGATGGGCAAGCCGCCCATGCCAGACGCACGTCTGCAAACCTGATACCATCACAGATGCAGGATTCTGAACTGAGCGCTGACAACAACTTGGGTCATCCTTGTCCTCTTTAGTCTGGATGACATGGCGTCCCAGTTTTTCATAAAAAACTTCAAATCGTGATTCGTCTGACCACAGAACAGTTTTCCACTTTGCCAAACCCCATTTTAAATGACCCCTGGCTCAGACCTGACACCTGTGCTTCTGGGTCCTGTTTAGAAATGGCTTCTTCTGTGTACTGTAGAGTTTCAGCTGGCTACAGTGAAGGGCACGATGGAATGTGTTCACCAACAATGGTTTCTGGAAGTATTGCTGAGCCCATTCTGTGATTTCCCTGACAGTAGCATTCCTGTTTGTGGTGCAGTGCCGTTTAAGGGCTCGAAGGTCACAGGCATCCAGCATCGTTTTTTGGCCTTGACCCTGATGCACAGAGATTGTTCCAGATTCTCTGAATCTTTGGATGATGTTATGCACTGTAGATGATGAGACCTTCAAACTCATTGCAATTTTTTGCTGGGAAACACCTTTCTGATATTGCTCCACTATCTTTCTGCGCAACATTGGGGTAACTGGTGATCCTCTACCTATCTTCGCTTCTGAGAGACACTGCCACTCTGAGAAGCTCTTTTTACATTCCGTCATGTTGCCAATGGACCTCATTAGTGGTAATTGGTCTTCCATCTGTTTGTTAGAAGTGTAATTAACATAGATTGATATCAACATATTTTCTCCTTCAAACGATACATTTTCCCACTTTAAACTTTTGACCTGTCATCTATGTTCTATTTAGAATAAAATATTGAAATTTGGCACTTCCACATCATTGGATTCAGTTTTTATTCAGAATTTGTATAGTATCCCAACTTTTTTGGAATCCGGTTTGTAAATAAAAATGTTGTGTAGGTATACTTAGATAATAAATAAATAAATTACACGAACCAGCAATTCTACGTTTCTTTCTCTATTATATCACGTGAAATTTGTTTATAATTTTTTTGGGGGGCAGAGAGGGTGTTACTAGAGATTTTGTTGTTTTCCTCATATTATGTTGTTGGTGCAATGTAAGCTGCCAGTGGCATACGAGCATACAATGGATTCACATTTATGATTATATGTACAAGATAAACAATCTATGCCCCCGGTAAAATTGTCAAGCGTTGACCGGTGCATGGTGATAAAAAGGTTGGGGACCACTGCTATATACTACTGGGAATATTACAATCCATTTAAACAGCCAATCAGATGGCACCTAAAGTGGTGCCATATAATCAAGTATAATGATCAGCACTAATAACTAGCAAAGCAAGAAATATGCTACACACTAATGCAGTTTTTTTTTATAACAGTCTGATATTATAAAACCTTAAAGTGATGTTTTAAAACATTGTATTTCAGAGTGCTCAAATGGTTAGTTACATGCTTGAGACTACTTTCAACTTTTAATTGTGTCAGTAGTTAAAGTTAGAAAATCAAGTCCTTATTACTCCATGCATATCTGACAAGTATAGAATAATGCTATACAACAGGGGTGTCAAACTTGTGCCACAAAGGGCCATGTGGTTGCAGGCTTTTGTTTCAACCTAGCATCAGCACACCTGACTTGGCTCATTCAAGCAACTGATAAGAGTCTTCAGGCATTTGATTGGTCAGTCTCTGGACAGAGCACACAAATTGACCAATCAACTGCCTGAAGACTCTTATCAGTTGTTTGAATGAGCCAAGTCAGGTGTGCTGCTGCTTGGTTAAAACAAAAACCTGCAGCCACATGGCCCTTTGTGGCACGAGTTTGACACCCCTGCTATACAACATAGAGGACTATCCATAAATATAAATGGCTTTAATGTCCATCAGAAAATAGTAAAAAAAAAAATGATTGTTAATAGTTTCTAATAATAATTTACTATTGTCTAGGAATTATTTATTATTTGTGGCAAAGCATCTCAATTATATATACATGGGTGCAGGTTGGAAATTTTGAAAAACTAGAAAAGTCTGAAATAGTTAGACAGCATGGCGAAACCATGCTGGGGAGTTTAAAAGGGGGTATACCCTCCTTTGGGCTTGAAAAAAATATTAAATCACAAGTTAAAATGGTTGTGTCTCATGCAATCTTTTACCAACATTTACAGTAATATACAATCTACAAATTCATATATAGTAGGCCCTTGACTATTCGCGGTTTTGCACGCACGGTTTGAGTATTCACTGACTGTCGAGCAACCAGCACGTGATTCAAATTCAGCCAATGGCTGTCCTCCTTTCTCCTGATTGGTTGTCTGATGTCCTGCCCCTTTTTTCTCATTCGCGCACAAGTTGTTAATGAGCCTTTTTTTTTTGTGTGTGTTGTAATTACCAGTTAAGCTCTATGATACCACTCAAACGCTGTGCGTCTTCTTTGGCTAAGCGATAGAAAGAAAACGCAGGATGTCTCTTCTGAAGAAATAAGACTTTCTCCTAATGGTTTTCTCTGAACTGTTGTCTTAAAATCTTTTTCAATTATTATTATTCCAGTACAGTACCTAAGTTCATGTTTATGCGTGAGATATTATGTTCTGTAGAATGCAGCCATGAGGCGGGGGGGCACTAACCAGTGTCTCTCCCCCTTATGCCGGTCCCAAGCCCGGAGAAATGCAGAGGGTTGCGAGAGGAAGGGCATCTGGCGTAAAACTTTTGACAAAATGCAAACCAGAAAGACTAAACTCATACCGGATCGGTCGAGGCCCGGGTTAACAACGACCGCCATCATTGCTGTCAACCAACAGGGTGCTGATGGAAATTGGACTACTGTTGGTCGAAGACGTCGAAGAAGGAGAGGTGGGAGGCGTGTCTGTAGGCAGAGAGAGAAGAGGAAAAGCACGAGTCTAGGACTGAGAGTAGGGACTTTGAATGTTGGAACTATACAAGGAAAAGATAGAGAGCTGGCTGACATGATGCAGAGGAGGAAGGTGAACATACTGTGTTCAGGAGACCAGGTGGAAAGGTAGTTTCTGACAAGCTAAAAGCTTAGGAGCAGCGTTTAAGCTTTTTTTTTCATGGTGTGGATGGGAAAAGAAATGGAGTAGGAGTCATCTTGAAGGAGGGGTTTGTCAGGAATGTTCTAGAAGTGAAAAGAGTGTCAGACAGAGTGATGAGTCTCAAGTTAGAAATTGAAGGTGTGATGGTCAATGTTGTTAGTGCTTATGCCCCACAGACAGGATGTGAGCTAGAAGAGAAGGCGAGATTCTGGAGTGACTTAGATGAAGTGATGCAGAATACCCCCAGAGGTGAAAGAGTGGTCGTTGGTGCAGACTTCAATGGACATGTTGGTGCAGGCAACAGAGGGGACGAGGAAGTGATGGGCAGGTTTGGTATCCAGGACAGGAACACAGAAGGACAGATGTTGATCGATTTTACAAAAATGATGGAAATGGCTGTGGTAAATACTTTCTTCAAGAAGAAACAGGAGCATAGGGTGACTTATAAAAGCGGAGGTAGGAGCACACAGGTGTGTGTAGGCGATGTAATTTGAAGGAAATCAGTGATTGCAAAGTAGTAGTGGGTGAGAGTGTTGCCAAACAGCATAGGATGGTGGTATGCAGGATGACACTGATGGTGAGGAAGGTGAAGAAGGAAAAGGCAGAGCAGAAAACGGAAGATGGTCGTGTTGAAGGAGGAGTTGAAACAGGCTTTGGGTGGTCAGGAAGCGCTTCCAGATGACTGGACAGCCACAGCAAATGTGATCAGGGAGACAGGTAGGAGAGTACTTGGTGTGTCCTCTGGAAAGAAAGTAGATAAGGAGACTTGGTGGTGGAATGAGGAAGTGCAGGAGTGTGTACAAAGGAAGAGGTTAGCTAAGAAGAAGTGGGACATTGAGTGGACCGAAGAGAGTAAACAGGAGTATGGGGAGACACAGTGTAAGGCGAAAGTAGCAGTGGCTAAGGCCAAACAGAGGGCGTATGATGACTTGTATGATAGGTTGGATAGTAAAGAGGGAGAAAATGATCTATACAGGTTGGCACAGCAGAGAGCTAGAGATGGGAAGGACGTGCAGCAAGTTAGATTGATAAAGGACAGAGAGGGAAATGTATTGACTGATGACAGAAGTGTGCTGGAAAGATGGAAAGAGTACTTTGAAGAGCCGATGAATGAGGAAAATGAGAGAGAAAAAAAGAGTAGAAGAGGTGACCATTGAGGAGCAGAAAATAGCAAAAGATTAGTAAGGGTGAAGTGCGGAGGGCACTGAAGAGGATGAAAAATGGAAATGCAGTTGGTCCTGATGATATACCTGTGGAGGTATGGAAGTGTCTAGGAGAGGTAGCAGTAGATTTTCTGACAAGAACATTCAACAAGGTCTTAGAGAGTGAGCAGATGCCAGAAGGATGGAGGAGAAGTGTGCTGGTGCCCATTTTTAAGAACAAGGGAGACGTGCAGAGTTGCGGCAACTACAGAGGGATAAAGTTGATGAGCCATATGATGAAGTTATGGGAAAGAATAGTGGAAGCTCGACTAAGGGCAGAGGTCAGCATTTGTGAGCGACAGTTTGGTTTCATGCCAAGAAAGAGCACCACAGATGCAATGTTTGCTTTGAGGATGTTAATAGAGAAGTACAGAGAAGGTCAGAGGGAGCTGCATTTATGCCTTTGTGGATATGGAAAAAGCATATGACAGGGTGCCATGAGAAGAACTGTGGTATTGCATGAGGAAGTCTGGAGTGGCAGAGAAGTATGTCAGAGTGGTGCAGGACATGTATGAGAGATGTAAGACAGTGGTGAGGTGTGCTGTCGGCGTGACCGACGAATTCAAGGTGGAGGTGGGACTGCATCAAGGATCATCTCTGAGCCCCTTCTTGTTTGCGATGGTGATGGACAGGCTGACAGACGAGGTTAGGCAAGAATCTCCATGGACTATGATGTTTGCAGATGACATTGTGATCTGTAGTGAGAGCAGAGAACAAGTGGAGGAAAATCTAGAGAGGTGGAGGTATGCCCTGGAAAGGAGAGGAATGAAGGTTAGCCTCAGAAAATCAGAATACATGTGTTTGAATGAGAAGGACCCAGGAGGAACAGTGATGTTACAGGGAGCAGAGATAACGAAGGTGGAGGATTTTAAGTACTTAGGCTCAACAATCCAGAGCAACGGAGAGTGTGGAAAAGAGGTGAAGAAGCGTGTGAAGGCAGGCTGGAATGGTTGGAGAAAAGTGTCCGGTGTGATGTGTGATAGGAGAGTGTCAGCAAGAATGAAAGGAAAAGTGTACAAGACAGTGGTGAGACCAGCGATGTTGTATGGCCTAGAAACAGTGGCGCTGAGGAAAAGGCAGGAGGCAGAGCTGGAGGTAGCAGAGATGAAAATGCTGAGGTTCTCTCTGGGAGTCAAGAGGATAGATAGGATCAGAAATGACATCAGTCAATACATTTGATCAACATCAGAAGGACAACCCATGTAAGATGTTTTGGAGACAAAGTCAGAGAGGCTAGATTGAGATGGTTTGGACATGTACAGAGGAGGGATAGTGAGTATATTGGCAGTAGGATGCTGAGGTTGGAACTACCAGGCCGAAGGCCGAGAGGAAGACCAAAGAAGAGATTTATGGATGTGGTGAAGGAAGACAGCTCGTCCATCTTGTTTCGCAGGGACTGAACATTTTAAAGCAGTATGGCCGGAAGTGCTAACCAAGCGCCGGAGAATCTGAGAATCTGAGAACTCCGCCTGGGCTTAATGATAGCATAGCATAGCAGTTCAAGATAGGAGTTGTTACGTGCTTAGTTGCCTGAAACTGAAGCCGCTCATAGCTGTAGTAGGGTCGACCGATCACAGACGAGCATAGTGCAAAACATGAACAAACAAACAAAAAAATAAAAACGAACAAAGAAACAATTTGCCTCTGAGAACTCCGCGACGTTGCCCTCTAGGCAGCGCCATCTTGGACACGTCACTCCAAGTTCAATGTAAAAGGACATGAAGCATAATAAAGTTGATCCTTTTGGTATTTGTTAAACATGCTACAGAACATAAAATCTCACGCACAAACATTCTCAGAATTAACTTAGGTACTGTAAGTCTGTTGGGTTTTTACACTCGAGCCTAGTGGCTTAGCCATGTGGCTCATCAGGCCGGTGCTTATCCCCGGTTTCTGTAGCGTGAAGCGACTAGGAGTTCAACTCCCCCTGGATGGGACGCTAGTCCATCGCAGGTTTACCTTCCCAGTATATTTTACTGGTTCCCATTTATACTGCTGGGTGAACAGAGGCACAACTTGTGACCCCTTGCCCAGGGGTCTGAGCACAGTGAGGGTCTCAGTGGGATTCGAACTCACAACCTCCTGATCATGAGTGCATCACCCTAACCACTACGCCACCGGCCCCACAGGCACTGTACTGGAATAATAATTGAAAAAGACTTTAAAACGAGTGCTTTACAACAGTATATGCTGTATAATATTTAGTAATAAAATATATAAACATCACCATACAAAATTAAAAAGTTTTTCTTAATCATGACTACATTTTACTACATTAATACTGTATTAATGAGTGAGACTGTTTATAGAATGTGTTTAAGAAGCATATTTTAGTGCATGTAATAGATACATAGTATTTTACTGTCGGCTGCTCATTCGCGCATGTGATGTCATACATGGGGTTTTACTTCCGGGTACAGAACTCGCGGATTATCTCAATTCGCGGGAAGGCCCGGAACCGTACCCCCGCGAATGTCAAGGGCCTACTGTATACAGACAGGGATCTCTTGCTCCTTCGCGCTTCAATTCATGCGGCTTCAGTGCATTGTGTTTTTTTAAAAAAATATATAAATCAGTATTCATCGAATTACAAAATAATGAAATTAAGGAAGAATGGGGGATAAGTGAAGGAAAATGCGACAAAAGCAAGGCCAATTCTGCAAAAAAAAAAAAAAAAAAAAATCCGAAACCAACACAAATCAAAAACCAACCCAAAATCTCCCATCAAAACTAGTTACATTGTTGCATCTGTGTGTGCACGCGCATCTGCGTGCATGCGTATGCATGTCTGTCGTCTTCTTCTCATGCAATACCATCTGTATGTGTGTATTTAAATTTTATTGACATATTATGTTATTTTTTAAATGTTTGTTATTATAAGCATATATAGCATTGAATATGTATTTATTGATATTATATATACATACAGTAGGCCCTTGTTATTTGCGGGGGTTTGGTTCCGGCCCCTCCCGCGAATAAAGGCAATCTGTGAGTTCTGTACCCGGAAGTAAAACATGTATTATATTCAATGCGTGAATGATCATCGTAAGTAAAATACTATGTATCTATTACATGCGCTAAAATATGCTTCTTAAACACATTCTATAGACAGTCTTACTCATTAATACAGTATTAATGTAGTAGAATGTAGTACTGATCAAGAAAAACTTAATTTTTTAGTGTGATATTTATTGATAAAATATAAACATTATACAGCACATATATATATATATATATATATATATATACACACACACACACACACACACACACACACACACACACACACACACACACACACACAGGTCCTTCTCAAAAAATTTGCATATTGTGATAAAGTTCATTATTTTCTGTAATGTACTGATATTCCACATATTTTAGATTCATTGCACACCAACTGAAATTTCAGTTCTTTTATTGTTTTAATACTGATGATTTTGGCATACAGCTCATGAAAACCCAAAATTCCTATCTTAAAAAATTAGCATATGATGAAAAGTTACTCTAAACGAGATATTAACCTAATCATCTGAATCAACCAATTAACTCTAAACACCTGCAAAAGATTCCTGAGGCTTTTAAAAACTCCCAGCCTGGTTCATTACTCAAAACCACAATCATGGGTAAGACAGCCGACCTGACTGCTGTCCAGAAGGCCATCATTGACACCCTCAAGCAAGAGGGTAAGACACAGAAAGAAATCTCTGTGCGAATAGGCTGTTCCCAGAGTGCTCGATCAAGGAACCTCAGTGGGACGTCTGTGGGAAGGAAAAAGTGTGGCAGGAAATGCTGCACAACCAGAAGAGGTGACCGGACCCTGAGGAAGATTGTGGAGAAGGGCAGATTCCAGACCTTGGGGGACCTGTGGAAGCAGTGGACTGAGTCTGGAGTAGAAACACCCAGAGCCACCGTGCACAGGCGTGTGCAGGAAATGGGCTGCAGGTGCCGCATTCCCCAGCTCAAGCCACTTTTGAACCAGAGAAGCAGCACTGGACTGTTGCTCAGTGGTCCAAAGTACTTTTTTCAGAAGAAAGCAAATTTTGCATGTCATTCGGAAATCAAGGTGCCAGAGTCTGGAGAAAGACTGGGGACAAGGAAATTCCAAAATGCCTGAAGTCCAGTGTCAAGCACCCACAGTCAGTGATGGTCTGGGGTGCCATGTCAGATGCTGGTGTTGGTCCACTGTGTTTTATCAAGGGCAGGGTCAATGCAGCTATCAGGAGCTTTTGGAGCACTTCATGCTTCCATCTGCTGAAAAGCTTTATGGAGATGAAGATTTCATTTTTCAGCACGACCTGGCACCTGCTCACAGTGCCAAAACCACTGGGAAATGGTTTACTGACCATGGTATTACTGTGCTCAATTCCCCATAGAGAATCTGTGGGATATTGTGAAGAGAAAGTTGAGGGACACCAGACCCAACACTGTGGATGAGCTTAAGGCCGCTATCGAAGCATCCTGGGCCTCAGTAACACCTCAGCAGTGCCACAGGCTGATTGCCTCCATGCCACGCCGCATTGAAGCAGTCATTTCTGCAAAAGGATTCCCGACCAAGTATTGAGTGCATAACTGAACATAATTATTTAAAGGTTGACTTTTTTGTATTAAAAACACTTTTTATATTGGTCGGATGAAATATGCTAATTTTTTGAGATAGGGATTTTTGGTTTTAATGAGCTGTATGCCAAAATCATCAGTATTCAAACAATAAAAAACCTGAAATATTCGAGTTGGTGTGCAATGAATCTAAAATATCTGAAAGTTTAATTTTTATCAGTACATTACAGAAAATAATGAACTTTATCACAATATGCTAATTTTTTGAGAAGGACCTGCATATGTATTAGGATAAAAATGCTTTAACACCATCTCTTTACATGGCAAATTAAAATACAATTAGCTGTGCATGCTGAACTCATGAATAAATTGAACATCACAAATTAGCAAAGGTTATTATTTACATTTAGTATACTTGACGTGCACGGTTTTTGTACCTGGCCCATTTGATGAAATAAGGCAGATGGTTAAGCAAACTGAAAGTGTAAAAGGAGTAACGCGTGATCTCAGTGACTGTCCACACCACCAAAAACAAGATCACACTCTCTTGATTCTGGACCTAAAAAAAGCAAAACATAGAACATGGCAGTAATAAGTAAAACTTGCCTCCCTGAGGGAGCACATCAGGAGAAATTATACAATTATTTGGCTGTACATTTCACACTAAATATACATAAGACCTCTCTCTCTCTTTCTAATTGTGACAGCTAGAGAGACAGACAAACAGATAGACAGACAGTCAGACACACACTCACACACACCCACGCACACACCCACACACTCAAGGGTTTGAGGTCACTTAGGAATCTACTTGCTTTTGAAAGAAAAGCACCTTTCTTCCGTTTTTACTATATTTAATTGTCCAAAAAGACAGTCTAGTTGAATGTTGTGCATGACAATTATAAAACGAATTGCTGGATTTTTAAGAAATATCAAAGTTAGTTGTAAACCGCCCATATTCAGCAAATATCATACTTGTCTTCCAGAGGCACAGTGTGTCAACTAATTCATGTTTGTCATGATAAAAGCAGAACTAATAATTCGTCAAGCATTTTTGCAATTATGATTATCAAAGTATGTATCAAATTAAAACTGTAATGCTGATTAAAGAAGGAATAAAATTGCCTTCTTTAGATTAGTTGAATATAAGCCAAATTTTGGGATGGCACGGTGGCGGAGTGGTTAGCACATCCACCTCACAGCAAATAGATCCTGGGTTTGCCTCCCAGCTCAGGTGTCTCTATGTGACGTTTGCATGTTCTCCTTGTGCTTGCGTGGGTTTCCTGCGGGTACTCCAGTTTCCTCTCATGGTCCAAGAACGGGCACAGTAAGTTAATTGTCTGTTTTAAATTCCCCTAGGTGTGAGTGTGAATGGTTGTGAGTGTTGACCCTTCCATGGCCTGGCCAGCTGTCTAGAGTGTACCCTGCCTGCCATAGGCTGCATAGCCATCAGCATGTTTCTGCCCTGTGATGGCCTGAGTGCACTCTGTCCTCTCCCAGAGATGGCTGAGATGGGCGCCAGCCTCTCTGGGACCTTAATTAGAATTAATCGGTTCAGAAAATGAATGAATGAATGACCAACCCAAAATCTGTAGGTTTGGGTATCCTCTCAAACTAGCCAGGAAAATAACTTACTTCTAAAATTTGTCAAGTCTGTTTTTGTTTTGAGAAATGAGGGCAGTTCCATGAGGGAAACTGGCAAGAAATGAAAGATCTCACACAACAGCATGTACTACTTCCTTCAAACGACAGTACAAACTGGCTTTAGTCAGGACAGACCTGAGCAAGAGGACAAAGACACCAGAGTCCCTAGTTTGAGGAACAGATGCCTGACAGATTCTCTACTGGCAGCTTCATTAAAGTGTACTGTACCTGCAAAACACCAGTCTCAACTTTAACAGTGAAGGAGCCACTCCCGGGCTCTAGACTTCCAGGTGGAGTCTCAAAAAGCCATATCTGAGACTGGCCAAAGAAATGAAAAGCTTAAGATGGGCAAAAACAAAATTAGAAAAAAAGTGCTATGGACTGACAACTTTAAGTTTGCATTGTTTGGATCACAAAGAACAACATGTATAAGGTGCAGAACAAATAAAAAGAAGCTGAAGGAGTGCTTGATGCCACTTGTCAAACATGGTAGGGGAAATGTGATGGTCTGGGGGTGCTTTGGTGGTGGAAAGGTGGGAAATGTGTATAGGGTTCAAGGGAGCTTGGACAAGCTATACCTGTTGGATTGTGATTGATTAGACATGGCGTCCTCCTACAACAGGACATTGACCCAAATTATGCAAGAACTATTTAAAGAGAAATCAGACAGCTCTCATTCTGTCAATAATAGTGTGGACACCATAGTCAATGTAGGGCAGTGGTGGTCTAGTGGTATAGGGCGCTGGATCGCTGGGCGCTGGATCGTCAGCGTGTTTCCGCCCTGCGATGGCCTGGCGAGCTGTACAGGGTGTACTCTGCCCTTGCCCGAAGTTGGCTGGGATGGGCACCAGCCTCCCCGGGACCCAAACTAGGATTAATCGGGTACAGAAAATGAACTGATGAACTGAACATAGTCAATAGGATCTCAATCTGACTGACATGTTGTGGGAGCTGTTAGACGGTATGGTACAGAAGAAGTGCCCATCAAAGCCAGTCCAACTTGACAAACTAGCAAGTAGAGGTCCAAAGGCTGTAATTTTTTTTTTTTTTTTTTTTCTTTTTTTTTTCCAAGATGGCGCCGGGTGACCTGCAGCCAGTTACAGGAGCTCTTCAGTTTATTTTTCTTTTTTCTCTTTTCTATTGTATATAGGCGTGTTTCTTTATCTTTTTCAAATTTTCTTTTTCTTTCTTCAATCCTGCATCTGGAAAACATACTTTCATGATGCTTTTGTTCTTCTGTGCACTTTTATTTTCACTTTTTGGATCGGCGTCAGGAAACTCATTCACCGACGGCTCTGAGCAACGCAGGTCTTACACACGTGAGACCCTCCTCGGCCTCTGCGCCCCGCCCTCCTTCACGGAAAAGCCCGTTGTTCCTTTGGAAATACGGAGGAAAAGGAGAGGCTGCAGAGGGGGACTAAAACGCGGAGGACATGTGTTCCCTCTGTCATCATGGGAAATGTCCAGCGATCGCCAACAAGACGGAGGAGCTGGCGGCGCTGACCCGGCAGCAGAGGCAGTACCGGGACTGCAGCCTCATGTGTTTCTCAGAGGCGTGGCTGAATGAACTCACACCGGACTCTGTGGTTTCTCTTAACGGATTTACACTCGCGGCGTGCAGATCGGAGTGTAACGGAGAGCGGTAAGAAGAAAGGAGGGGCGTGGTGGTCTATGTGAATGAACGATGGTGCCACCCGGCAAAGCGTGCGTGAAGGAGCAGCTATGCACGCGGGGCGTGGAGCTGCTCACGGTAAGCCGCGGCCATATTATCTACCGAGGGAGTTTTCACACGTGATTGTGTTTTGCGTGTACATTCCGCCCTCGGCTGATGCGGCGGCCGCGTGTCTACACAGCGCCGTTAATCAGACACAGACTCGTCACCCCCGCGCCATGATTCTGATCAGCGGGGATTTTAACCACGCCCCTCTCTCCGCCTCTCTTCCGACTTTCACGCACACGTGAAGTGCGCCACAAGAGACAATAAAACACTGGACTTACTGTATGCAAATGTGAAGGACGCTTACAGCTCCTCCCCCCTCCCCCCACTGGGACGCTCAGACCACAACCTGGTCTACCTGCTCCCCCAATACACACCCAGGGTGCGAAAGGAACCTGCACAGAAGAGGTCTGTGAAAGTGTGGACCGAGGAGACCAACGAGAGGCTTAGGGACTGTTTCCAGACCACAGACTGGAGCATGCTCTGTAACTCCTTTGGTGATGACATCGACGGCCTCACACACTGTATCACCGACTACATGAATAGTTGCAAAGCTCACATCCATCCTGTTCAACATCTATCACCCACTGCACCAGACTGTAGAGGAGCTGAGTAGCTCCTTCAGTGGACGACTGAGGCATCCTCAGTGCAGGAAGGAGCGCTACCGCAGGTCGTTCATTCCCACCGCTATCAGACTGTACAACGCCACTTTGTAACTGTCTGTGAAAATACCGGTTATGTGCAATAAAAACCCCCGCGCACTTTAATCAACCACATCTACCCCACTGACTGTGAACCATATCAACCCATCTCTGCCCTCAGATACATTACACTTTAATATAGGCCAGTCTATAAAGTTGCTCCATTCTTTTCTTTTATTGTTTATTAATTTATACTATTTATGTATCTACTTATTTATTTACTTATATAATATATATGTACGTGTGTATGTTTGTATTTGTATCTATTTTTGCACCCCCTACTGATGGTACCTCAAGAGCCTGTAACAGTGAATTTCTCCATTGTGAGATTAATAAAGCTGTATCTTATCTTATCTTATCTAACTTCTGCGTGGACAGCACCGTGCCAACACGGAGAGTACGGTGCTTCTCCAACAACCACCCATGGGTCACCCCTGAGCTCAAAGTCCTCCTGAACCAGAAAAAGAGGGCTTTCATCTCGGGGGACAGAGAGGAGCAGAAGAAGGTCCAGCGTGAGCTCCAGTGGAGGATCAGGAGGGCAAAGAAGGACTATGGGAAGAAGATGGAGGAGAAGCTGGCTCAGAACAACGTGCGGGACGTCTGGAGAGGACTAAAGACCATGTCTGGATTTGGGCAGAGTGTCAGAGGGACAGCTGATGGTGACCAGCGCTGGGCGGATGAACTAAACTGCTACTTCAACAGGTTTGATTCTCCCCTCCCCTCTGCACCCCTCCCGTTCCCCTCCTCTTCACACGTCTCCAGACCAGCTGACACCTCCCCCTCCCCAGGCCAACTTCACTTGACTGCTACAGCCCGACAGACACATCCCCTCCCTCTGCAGCCCACCCCAGCCCCCTCTCCCTCACATCAGACCAGGTGAGGAGACAGCTGAGGCGACTAAATCAGAGGAAATCTGAAGGACCTGATGGCATCAGTCCCAGGCTGCTGAGGACCTGCGCAGACCAGCTCTGTGTGGTACTATGCTACCTGTACAACCTGAGCCTCAGCCTGGAGAAGGTTCCAGTCCTCTGGAAGACCTCCTGTGTGGTTCCGGTTCCCAAAACAGCACAAGCGAAGGAACCAGCCCACTACAGACCTGTCACCCTGACCTCCCACCTCATTAAGACCATGGAAAGGCTCCTCCTTGAACACCTCCGCTCTATGGTGAGCCCCACCCTAGACCCGCTGCAGTTTGCCTACAGGCCCAACATCGGAGTAGAAGACGCCGTCATCTACCTTCTGCAGCGGGCACTCACCCACCTGGAGATCGCCGGCAGCGCTGTGAGGGTCATGTTCTTTGACTTCTTCAGCGCCTTCAACACCATCAGGCCAGCGCGCCTGCGGGGGAAGGTGGAGGAGGTGGGAGGGGACGGGCACCTTGCTGCCTGGATTATTGAGTACCCTACTAACCGTCCACAGTCCGTGCGGCTGCGCGGCTGTAAGTCAAAGGTGGTAGTCTGTAGCACGGGGCACCGCAGGGCACCGTCCTCTCACCCTTCCTTTTAACATCTATACCTCGGACTTCATATATAACACAAACAGCTGCCACCTCCAGAAGTTCTCGGACGACTCCGCCATCGTGGGCCGTGTGTCAGAGGGGAACGAGCTGGAGTACCGGTCGGTCATCGTCGACTTCGTGGACTGGTGTGAGCGCAACCACCTGTGCTTGAACACTAGGAAGACGAAGGAGATGGTGGTCGACTTCAGGAGAAGCACTCAAACACACACACACACACACACACATTTACTAGTGAACATCCAGGGACAGGACATTGAGACAGTGGACAGTTTCAAGTACCTGGGTGTTCACCTTAACAATAAACTGGACTGGTCCCACAACACCAACGCCCTGTACAAGAAGGGCCAGAGTCGCCTCCACCTTCTGAGGAGACTCAGGTCCTTCGGCATATGCAGACCTCTGCTCAGGACATTTTATGACTCTGTGGTAGCCTCTGCAATCCTCTACGCTGCCATCTGCTGGGCCCCGGGCAGCACAGAGCGGGACAGAAAGAGACTGAACAAGCTGGTCAGGAGGGCCAGCTCTGTCCTCGGCTGCCCACTGGACTCTGTGGAGGAGGTGAGTGAGAGGAGGATGGTAGCAAAGCTCACATCCATCATGTTCAACAGCTCTCACCCACTGCACCAGACTGTCGAGGAGCTAAGCAGCTCCTTCAGTGGACGACTGAGGCATCCTCAGTGCAGGAAGGAGCGCTACCGCAGGTCGTTCATTCCCACCGCTATCAGACTGTACAACGCCACTTTGTAACTGTCTGTGAAAATACCGGTTATGTGCAATAAAAACCCCCGCGCACTTTAATCAACCACATCTACCCCACTGTGAACCATATCAACCCATCTACTCTGCACTCAGATACATTACACTTTAATATAGGCCAGTCTATAAAGTTGCTCCATTCTTTTCTTTTATTGTTTAGTAATTTATACTATTTATGTATCTATTTATTTATTTACTTATATAATATATGTATGTGTGTATGTTTGTACTTGTATCTATTTTTGCACCCCCTACTGATAGTACCTCAAGAGCCTGTAACAGTGAATTTCTCCATTGTGAGATTAATAAAGCTGTATCTTATCTTATCTTATCTTATCTGAAAATTATTTGATGAAAGCAAAGTTTGAAGGATAAAATTATAACTTCAAGTAAACGCCATGTGCAATCTAGTCAATGCTTAACCGTATTGTACATTAATTTTGCAACTCATTTGATGAGCGTTATATTTTCATGTAAAATGTGAAAGTTTCTGGGTGTCCCCAGACTTTTGAATGGAAGTGTTCATTAACTATAACGTGTTGTATGTAATGAATACCTTGTTTGACTCTATTGAACGTTCAGATTGCATCATTACAGTTGGTATGAATGATAATATGGTTTCTGTAAACGCTTACTTAGGGTCACGGGGAGGCTGGCACCCATTCCAGCCGACTCCGGGCGATGGCAGAAAGCACCCTGGACAGCTTGCTAGCTGGGGTAGTAGCTGGCGTAGTGGTTAGGGTGGTGCGCTCATGATCAGAAGGTTGTGAGTTCGAATCCCACTGAGACCCTCACTGCGCTAAGACCCCTGGGCAAGGTCTCAACCACAAGTGTGCCTCTGTTCACCCAGCAGTATAAATGGGTACCAGTAAAAATATACTGGGAAGGTACCCTGTGATGGACTAGCGTCCCATCCAGGGGGAGTTCAACTCCTAGTCGCTTCATGCTACGGAAACCGGGGATAAGCACCGGCCTGATGAGCCACGAGGCTCGGGTGTAAAAACCCAACAGACTTACCTTACAGCTCGCCAGGTCATCGCAAGGCAGAGGCACGCTGACGGCTATGCAGCTCCTCTTGTCGAAAGTCAGCAATGGTTCTTTGACATAAACCTCACACCATAGACAGTGAGAGACATGGCCGGGGGGCCTGAACCGCCAACCATAGGAGCCACCAGACCACCACTGCCAATAATATGATTTTAAACTATAAAATCAACTCTCTGTTGAATGGGACAATTTTTATTATATTTAACGCACTTTAAGTATTTGGTCTACTGGATGTTCTGTGTAATCAGGACTTGTCTGCAATGTATAATTCATTAGCTGAGATGGAATAACAACACGAGGTTAGTTAAAGTTTAAAATACGAAATTCATTAATTTTCTAAGCTGCTTGATCCTAAATAAGGACATTGGGAGGCTGGTGCTCATCTCAGCTAACTCTGCGCAAGGGTGGGTACACCCTGGACAGTTTGCCAGGCCATCACAGGGCTGACACTCAGACAATCCTCCACATACACACTCACACTCAGGGGGGGATAAATTGGATTACCCGGGGGAAACCCACACAAGAACGAACATGACTATTACTACAGCTGCTTTAATGGCAAATCAAAAGTAAAGTCACCAGTGAAAACCCGACATCAATTTCTACTAGGGTCAAAGAAACATTCTGATTATTCATAACTTTTAGAAACTAATTTAAACCAATTACAAAAGCAGGTAATTATGTACTTGACTGATCCCAGCAAGCCTGAGAATCCTCACCAAATAAACTTGAAAATACATTTCTCATATCGGCCACTCTCTGAAACTGCTATCATATAAAGTCACACTGGCGTGAAAAGTTCACACTCCCCAGATTACAATTGTAGTCCAGCTCTATATCGACCATAAATTCATGAACCATTGTTCAAGAGACAGTGAGAGAACTAGTTCATGCACATAACTGCACTTTTATTAGTGACAAACAAGACCAAATCCTATGTAATATGAAATTCACATTCAAATTCATTCGTGTATGGATGCAGAATTCATATCATTTGATTTTTGGTGAATAAATTAATTAGCACTTGACTATATGTCAAATAAATCTACTTCAGGAGGAACTTAATTGTTTCGTGATTGTCGTAACCTGGATCCTCACCCCTCACAGGAGAAATATTTTGGTTCTGTATGTAACTGGCATGTGACACCACTGGTTACACACAGAACAGTAAACTAATGTGCACTTCTCAGTCCACAACGTAAGATATTTGGATATAACTTCAATGAGAGAACTTTATAGCTGTACTGTTGATACTTTGAACTAATAACGTGGCAATAGCACAGCATGAAACACAAGGAACAAAAAGGTCACAATTTTCGTCCACACTTTACAACCAAAAATCTTTTCTATTTTTATTTTTCTGCTGCATATATCTGAATTATTTTGTCTGACACTTTGCATGTGTCCATGTTTTGGGTGGGATTACTCTTCTCCCTTAGGGTGAGAAGCTCAGCCATTCGGGGGGGAGCTCGGAGTAAAACCGCTGTTCCTCCATTTTGAGAGGAGCCAGTTGAGGTGGCTCGAGCATCTGGTGAGAATGACTCCAGAACACCTCCCTGGTGTGGTGTTTTGGGCATGTCCTACTGGGAAGAGAGCCCTGGGTTGACATAAAACCCATTGGAGGGACTATGTTTTTCAGCTGGTCTGGAACCGCCTCTGTGACCCCACCCAAAAGCTGGTGGAAGTGGCTGTGGAGAGGGACATCTGTACCTCACTGCTTAGGATGCAGCCCCTGCGACCTGACCCCAGATTAAGCGAAAGGTGATGACAGTTTTTGGAAACTATTCGATCCAAAATGTGAATTAGTAAATTGACTGAGTTTCAGAGCATGATCCGTACATGGACCATTATTTTAGTTGTATCTTTCTATGATCACACTCACCTGTCTGATACTATGTGTGATAAACCAAACCATGAATATTCGCGAGCATACTTGGACCCCAGTCACAATCACAGATGTCCGTACAATTCCTGCAAAAACACAAATGTGCATCTTTAAAGTCCTTGACATACATACAACAGCTACTCTAAGGCTTGTGTTTTTGTAACTGTACATACCAATTGCACAGTGTCCAACCTGATATATAAGGATGGAAAGAAAACAGAAAAGAAAACGAGGAATGAAATAGAAATGTAAAGTAGAGAAAACCAAACATGTCTGGATGAAATATGAGACAACAAATCAACTGGACATTTTTATCCCTAAAATCAAACAGAAGCACTGAAATGGCTGAAAGAGAGAGAGAGAGAGAGAGAGAGAGAGAGAGAGAGAGAGAGAGAGAGAGAGAAGTAAAAAAGTCAGAACGAAAGACAAAAATAGAGAGATGAGGGAAAACAGAGAGACCCCTTACCTCCAGAAGAGCAAAGGTCTGGAAAAACTTCAGTATCCGTGCTATACTTTTGTACAAGCCCTTATGTGTGCCTCTCTGGAGATAGTAGCGAGTCATTGCAACAGCCAGCACCAGCCACCTAGATCACACATATTACATTTAATATACTTAAAAAGGATTGAAAGAAAATGAGAAATGTGTAACTCATTATTTTTAAACAGTAATAGATTCAGTCCCAACCTCCACAACAAAAATTAAAATCTCAACACTCAGAAATAAGTTTTCTAAAACTTTAATAATGCACTACGGCAAGAGATGAGGTATCCTGGTAATTGTTTGTAATGGGGCATACCAACAAATGAATCGTGAGAAAACACGTCCGTCTCAGGACTAGACATAGCGTTTCACTCGTTAATGGCGATGCAGAGCAGACAATGTACAGATCGATGTCTATGCTGTGCTCAGATGAAAGTAGTGATTATGGGAACTTCACAACTTGTCACCAAAAACACAGGTTACAAAGTTGAGGGTATTCACTGTCAATATCACTAGTTTTCGACCTGAAAATCAGTTTACTGTGCTTGACCATGGCAAATACTGACATTTTTATGTTATACAGAAAATGCTCATTAGATTAGGAACAATCTGAAATGAGATTCTTATTCAACATGTCCTACTGAAATGTATTGACTTACAAAGCTTCGGGTCAAAGACACTGTCAGGCAGCCAGCTCATTGAAAATGTGTTTATCTCAAACGGGTCTCCAGTGATTTTTTTCTTGTAGCCAAACTTGAATATTTACTATTATTAATATTAATTAGTCTGTTGACAGTGGGCAAATGGTTATGCCGAGCCCTGCACCTCGTGTGCTGTGCATTGTTACGATTATAGACAAGTTGTCTCTGGGTGCTGACTTTTACATTTTTGCAATATGGAGTGGTACCTCAACTTACGAAATTAATTCGTTCCGAGGGCGAGCTCGTAAGTCGAAACCACAGAAAACCAATTAAACAGTTCCAACCCCCTCCCAAGCTCATATAACATGACACAAACATGCATTTTTGACGTGATATTTTTAAGATAAACATGTAACAATAAACATTTCACAACAATAACGCATATACAGTAACATTAATAATACTGTAATTAACAGTAAATAATACAAGAATAAACAATAAGTCAATAAACAATACAGTACGTATGTCTGAACTTAAGAATATCACTTAACATTAACTTACACTACTACTTTTTTTTACTTTTTGTTTATTTGATCATTTTTAACTGTTTTAATGAGGCTAATTGGCACATATGACCCTGGGGAACATCATCATCATCATCATCATCATCATCATCTTCTCCCGCTTAGTCCAGGGTCGGGTCGCGGGGGCAGCAACCTCAGGGGAACATGACTTTTTTTAACATAGTGGACCAGCCTTAACTGTGATTGTGCATCCTCTACACTAGGTGACAATGGGGCTCTCACTGTGTTCCCTATGGTGTAGGGAAAAAGCACTGAGCAAACGATATGAAATGCAGCAATACCATTTATAGTCGCACGTGGCGCGCTGTGGTGGGGATCGAAACTTGTATCATGGAAAACTCATTATAAGGGACACTCGTTAGACGAGGTACCACTGTAATTTTTATTTCTAGCTGTACATTTATCAGGAAGACAACAATCTCAAACCGTTACATAAAAGGTGAAGAGATGAGTTGAATGAGAATACAGTGGCGGCCTCGTGGTAAAGGGTGCTGGATTGCTGATTCTAAGGTTGAGGGTTCGAGTCCCACTCTCCACAAGGTTGTCACTGTGCCCCAAATGCAGGTAACTGGGTTATCAAAGGTCGGCCATGTTTCTCACTGTCTTTAGTGAGAGGTTCCTGTAAAAGAACCATTGCTGACTTTCGACAAGAGTACCTGCAAAGCAGTCAGCATGTCTCTGCTCTGTGATGGCCTAGTGAGCTGTCCAGGGTGTACTCCGCCCTCGCCCAGAGTTGGCTGGGATGGGCACCATCCTCCCCGCGACCCTAATTAGGATTAAGCGGTTACAGAAAATGAACTGAACACTGCACAAGGCTTTCTCTGAACACGGAGGAATACATGCGGAAGAATACAAGGATAATCAACCCAGAAAAGCCATTTCAACAGCAGAGCTCAGAAGTCGAAAATGTTTTGTTGGACGGATCAGATCTTTGTCGGGATCGAAGCTTGTATCATGGAAAATTCGTTATAAGGGACACTCGTAAGTCGAGGTACCATTGTACTTATCAATACCAGTGTTCAAAATAAGAATGAAAAACTTGGGCCTATCCACCGGACAACCTCCTAACTGTAAATAGGTTAGATTTTAAATCGGTTGTCCATAATCAACTATCATTAATACTTGCCTGTAATGTTCAAACAAACTGCAAACTTTTTTAATCTGCCGTAATCAGTAACATCAAGCCAACTAAAGCCAGCCTGACACTAGTACGCATTCATGGTACGCCACGGTACGCCAAAATGAGTACCTTCGTGGGAATTGTGAGAGCCATCATGGGAACAATGTGGAAACTATGAGCGAGATGAGTGCCATTGAGGGGCATTGCTGACCCAAAAAATGAAACATGTTCATTAATTTTGTCAGGCACTCTTTTGCGCACCTTTCCGCGAACTGTGAGGAAACAGTGAGGGCACGTGTAAATGCCCACCTTGTCACACACGTTATATGGTAATCAATGCCGCGCAACGTTACACCTGTATCCTCAATGGTGCTCTTGTGTCCTCCATGGTGTTCATTGACTGCTAGGCATTGTCCAACATTAACTGTTGGCGGACCAGGGAGTGAGTTGTGGACAGAACTGTGTTTCTCAGTTTCCTCAAAGCTAATCATAGTCTACTCACCCTTAAGTTTGGGTGAGCACTCAAACCACTGTATTCCGCAACACCACGCACAAACGGTTAACCAATCAGCAATGTCCACATTGACTTGCCCTGTATCTTAAAGGGAAGGGTGTTTAGTTGCATGATATTTACATATTCAGAATGCCATGCAACTGAACACCCTTCCCTTTAAGATACAGGGCAAGTCTGCTTACATATAGTGGCAATGTCATAATGCAGTTGATTTAATGCCATTTTCTCTGCATCTCTAGAGTTCATCATCTTGACGACTACGAATGGTGGATGAATACAGTTACCTGATATATATACTAGTATACACGTACACTTGTGAGGCGTGACAAGGCGTGTCATAAACGGAAGCGCGGTCACCTTTTTACCGTGATGTGGAGCAAACTTGTCTGGCCATTGAGTGACGTTGAGGAACTTGGAGCACCCCAGCACAAACAATTCGCAAAAATACCGCAATGGTGAGGAATCGAGTGGAACGTCGATGAACATCCTCAATGGTACGAATGAGCAAGCTATGAGCAAAGCTTATTCCTCTCTGGCACGAACTGTTTGACTGACAGGTGAAATAAACACAAACTCATTCCGCCATGGTACACATGAATGAGTGCCATTGAGGATTTAAAATGCGTACTAGTGTCAGGCTGGCTTAACATTACTAGTATGTTAAAACTGTTGTCTCATTCAAGTATGCTACAAGCTAATTTGGGGTATTTGGGGAGTAAATGTGGGGGCTATTATTTATACATTAAAGGAATATTCTTATAGACTTATGACAGAAGTGTGCTGGGAAGATGGAAAGAGTACTTTGAAGAGCTGATGAATGAGGAAAATGAGAGAGAAAAAAGAGTAGAAGAGGTGACTGTTGAGGACCAGGAAGTAGCAAAGATTAGTAAGGGTGAAGTGAGGAGGGCATTGAAGAGGATGAAGAATGGAAAGGCAGTTGGTCCTGATGACATACCGGTGGAGGTATGGAAGTGTCTAGGAGAGGTAGCAGTAGATTTTCTGACAAGAACATTTAACAAGGTCTTAGAGAGTGAGAGGATGCCAGAGGAATGGAGGAGAAGTGTGCTGGTGCCCATTTTTAAGAACAAGGGAGACGTGCAGAGTTGTGGCAACTACAGAGGGATAAAGTTGATGAGCCATACGATGAAGTTATGGGAAAGAATAGTGGAAGCTAGACTAAGGGCAGAAGTCAGCATTTGTGAACAACAGTTTGGTTTCATGCCCAGAAAGAGCACCACAGATGCAGTGTTTGCCTTGAGGATGTTAATGGAGAAGTACAGAGAAGGTCAGACAGAGCTGCATTGTGCCTTTGTGGATCTGGAGAAAGCATATGACAGGGTGCCGAGAGAAGAACTGTGGTATTGCATGAGGAAGTCTGGAGTGGCAGAGAAGTATGTTAGAGTGGTGCAGGACATGTATGAGAGATGTAAGACAGTGGTGAGGTGTGCTGTCGGTGTGACAGAAGAGTTCAAGGTGGAGGTGGGACTGCATCAAGGGTCAGCTCTCAGCCCCTTCTTGTTCGCTATGGTGATGGACAGGCTGACAGACGAGGTTAGACAAGATTCCCCATGGACTATGATGTTTGCAGATGACATTGTAATCTGTAGTGAAAGCAGAGAACAAGTGCAGGAAAATCTAGAGAGGTGGAGGTATGCCCTGGAAAGGAGGGGAATGAAGATTAGCCTCAGTAAGACAGAGTACATGTGCATGAATGCCAAGGACCAAAGAGGAACGGTGAGATTACAGGGAGCAGAGATAAGAAAGGTGGAGGATTTTAAGTACTTAGGCTCAACAATCCAGAGCAATGGCGAGTGTGGAAAAGAGGTCAAGAAGCGTGTGCAGGCAGGTTGGAATGGTTGGAGAAAAGTGTCCGGTGTGATGTGTGATAGGAGGGTATCGGCAAAAATGAAAGGAAAAGTGTGCAAAACGGGGTTGAGGCCAACGATGCTGTATGGGTTAGAAACAGTGGCCCTGGGGAAAAGACAGGAGGCAGAGTTGGAGGTAGCAGAGATGAAAATGTTGAGGTTCTCTTTGGGAGTAACGAGGATGGATAGGATTAGGAATGAGTACGTCAGAGGGACAGCACATGTAAGACGTTTTGGAGACAAAGTCAGAGAGGCTAGATTGAGATGGTTTGGACATGTACAGAGGAGGGATAGTGAGTATATTGGTAATAGGATGCTGAGGCTGGAACTACCAGGCAAAAGGCCTAGAGGAAGACCAAAGAGACGATTCATGGATGTGGTAAAGGAGGACATGAAGGTCGTTGGTGTAAGAGAAGAAGATGCAAAGGATAGGGTGAGATGGAGGCAGATGATTCGCTGTGGCGACCCCTGAAGGGAAAAGCCGAAAGGAAAAGAAGAAGAAAGGAATATTCTTATAGAAACTGCATGTATTTAAAATATATTTCAGTAGACGCTGTTACTGGGATTTAGATTATATTACACTCATGGTTGTTCACATTTGACTATATTAAATGTGGTGAAAATTTTTAAATGTTTCATCAAAAACAGATCTGTCAGTGGTGGCTCAGTGGTTAAAGCTCTGGGTTACTAATCAGAAATCAGGGGTTCAGACATAAGTACCACTAAGCTACTGCTGTTGTGGCCATAAGCATGGCCCTTAACTGCTCATTTTTGTAAATAAAATAAAATAATGTAGTCATTCTGGATAAGGGCATAAGGTAAATGCTGTCACTGCAATATCTGTTGAATTTGTAATAAATTTGGGTTTTCTGTGCAACATATTCGTGCATATATGTGCATAATTTGGAGAGTTTTTTTTTATTAACTCCTCGTCATCATTCGCCAAACTGCTTAATCCTACCACACCCAGGAGCAATTTGGAACAGTTAGCCTACTGTAAATGTCTCCACTCAGAAACACTCAAACCTACGGCCCAAACCCAAGGTCTTCTTGGTATGAGGTGGATGTTCTAACCACAGGAACAAAAAACCCCGTATAAATAGACTTAAAGATGTAAACAATTAAGTGCCAGCATATCTTGCTGTTCTACTGGAGCAGTGTATCACATCCAGGCTCTTTCCTCAACTCATATCTGTCTGCTATTAGGCACAAGTTGAACAAGCAGAAAACGCAGTCCCAATAACTCTGGAATTTAGTTTACTGAATATTAGGAGTGATCGAAAACTCCCATTTTTATCATCCTGATCACAGGCCTTGCATCTTTAATATTGTTTTTTTTAATATATATAAGGAAGTCAGTGACTGCAAAGTAGTAGCGGGTAAGAGTGTTGCCAAACAGCATAGGATGGTGGTGTGCAGGATGATGCTGATAGTGAGGAAGGTGAAGAAGGCAAAGGAAGAGCAGACAAAGTGGTGGAAGCTGAAAAAGGAAGAGTGTTGGGTTGTCTTCAAGGAGGAGTTGAAACAGGCTTTGGGTGGTCAGGAAGTGCTTTCAGATGACTGGACAACTACAGCTAATGTGATCAGGGAGACAGGTAGGAGAATACTTGGTGTGTCATCTGGAAGGAAAGTAGATAAGGAGACTTGGTGGTGGAATGAGGAAGTGCAGGAGTGTGTACAAAGGAAGAGGTTAGCTAAGAAGAAGTGGGACATTGAGAGAACCGAAGAGAGTAAACAGGAGTACAGGGAGACACAGCGTAAGGAAAAGGTAGCGGTGTCAAAGGCCAAACAAAGCACGTATGTTG
Source organism: Plotosus lineatus (assembly GCA_024760905.1). Lineage (NCBI taxonomy): Eukaryota > Metazoa > Chordata > Actinopteri > Siluriformes > Plotosidae > Plotosus > Plotosus lineatus. The sequence continues at coordinate 6,076,236 of CM045745.1, read as the reverse complement.
ATTTGTATGCTCGGTTGGAAAGTAAAGAGGGAGAAAATGATTTATACAGGTTGGCACAGCAGAGAAATAGAGATGGGAAGGACGTGCAGCAAGTTAGATTGACAAAGGACAGAGAGGGAAATGTATTGAATGATGACAGGAGTGTGCTAGAAAGATGGAACGAGTACTTTGAAGAGCTGATGAATGAGGAAAATGAGAGAGAAAAAAAGAGTAGAAGAGGTGACTGTTGAGGACCAGGAAGTAGCAAAGATTAGCAAGGGTGAAGTGAGGAGGGCATTGAAGAGGATGAAGAAAAGAAAGGCAGTTGGTCCTGATGACATAACGGTGGAGGTATGGAAGTGTCTAGGAGAGGTAGCAGTAGATTTTCTGACAAGAACATTCAACAAGGTCTTAGAGAATGAGAGGATGCCAGAGGAATGGAGGAGAAGTGTGCTGGTGCCCATTTTTAAGAACAAGGGAGACATGCAGAGTTGCGGCAACTACAGAGGGATAAAGTTGATGAGCCATACGATGAAGTTATGGGAAAGAATAGTGGAAGCTAGACTAAGGGCAGAGGTCAGCATTTGTGAACAACAGTTTGGTTTCATGCCAAGAAAGAGCACCACAGATGCAGTGTTTGCCTTGAGGATTTAATAGAGAAGTACAGAGAAGATCAGACGGAGCTGCATTGTGCCTTTGTGGATCTGAAGAAAGCATATGACAGGGTGCCGAGAGAGGAACTGTGGTACTGCATGAGGAAGTCTGGAGTGGCAGAGAAGTATGTTAGAGTGGTGCAGGACATGTATGAGAGATGTAAGACAGTGGTGAGGTGTGCTGTCGGTGTGACAGAAGAGTTCAAGGTGGAGGTGGGACTGCATCAAGGGTCAGCTCTGAGCCCCTTCTTGTTTGCTATGGTGATGGACAGGCTGACAGACGAGGTTAGACAAGATTCCCCATGGACTATGATGTTTGCAGATGACATTGTGATCTGTAGTGAGAGCAGAGAACAAGTCGAGGAAAATCTAGAGAGGTGGATGTATGCCCTGGAAAGGAGGGGAATGAAGGTTAGCCTCAGTAAGACAGAATACATGTGCATGAATGACAAGAACCCAAGAGGAACGGTAAGGTTACAAGGAGCAGAGATAAGAAAGGTGGAGGATTTTAAGTACTTAGGCTCAACAATCCAGAGCAATGGAGAGTGTGGAAAAGAGGTGAAGAAGCGTGTGCAGGCAGGTTGGAATGGTTGGAGAAAAGTGTCCGGTGTGATGTGTGATAGGAGGGTATTGGCAAGAATGAAAGGAAAAGTGTACAAGACGGTGTTGAGGCCAACGATGTTGTATGGTTTAGAAACAGTGGCCCTGGGGAGAAGACAGGAGGCAGAGTTGGAAGTAGCAGAGATGAAAATGTTGAGGTTCTCTCTGGGAGTAACGAGGATGGATAGGATTAGGAATGAGTACATCAGAGGGACAGCACATGTAAGATGTTTTGGAGACACAGTCAGAGAGGCTATATTGAGATGGTTTGGACATGTCCAGAGGAGGGATAGTGAGTATATTGGTAATAGGATGCTGAGGCTGGAACTACCAGGCAGAAGGCCTAGAGGAAGACCAAAGAGACGATTGATGGATGTGGTGAAGGAGGACATGAATTGTCGTTGGTGTAAGAGAAGAAGATGCAAAGGATAGTGTGAGATGGAGGCAGATGATTCGCTGTGGGAAAAGCCGAAAAGAAAAGAAGAATATATTGTATTCTTCACACACACACACACACACACACACACACACACACACTATAGCACAGGTGTCAAGCTCATGCCACAAAGGACCATGTGGCTGCAGGTTTTTATTTCAACCAAGCAGCAGCACACCTGACTCGCTCATTTATACCCCAATTTCACTGGAGCACGGCAGACTTACAGAAGCAAAAATGTTGTCATCCGCAAATGTTTCAATGAATTATATGCAATACGCAAATACGCAATTATTCCCTCATCTTCTGTGTCATTCCGTAGTTATTCCTTGAGTGCTCCTCCACTTCCTTATGCTTCCGGCAGGCCAAAATATTCCGTGACCGTGCTTTTGAACATATTCAAAAGCACGTTCACGGAAAAAAATTCCGTGAGTGTTAAATGCTCGAAACACCACACACCATCAGCACCATCGGCAGCAGCAGCATCAGACCGAGAGTTAGGGATGTCATTGACAACCGGAATATCGAAATATCGCCGATATAATTATGTCGATCGATAATCGATACCTATAAAAGGGGTATCGATACTTCTAACGTTATAGCTTTCCTGTGTTCATGACAGCGTCTGTAGTAAATGCCATTTTCAATGACACACTGAGTAAATGGTACGTCCCGCCTCTCTGTATGGTAAATGGTACATCCTTGCTTTTAGTGTGCCGTTTAGTGTGTTCTCAACAGCGCGGAACATTTTGAACAAGAAGAGACACTTATCACCGGATAATGCAGATATGTGCATCTTCTGAATTTATACATCTATTTTCGATTCCAAGTCACTGTGACACGCAGCGGAGAGCCAATCCTTTCTGTACTCCACTGTGTGGGTGGGTCCGATAGGTTCATACTCCAATTTTATTGGATTATAACAACAGCCACACACTGCATATGTTGTTTTTGAGTAAAGAGATAAATTTCTCTCGTTTTTATTAGCTCATTTCCACGAAGCCAATCACAGCTGGCAAGCAAACACAAAAGGACAGACATGGAAAAACTTCAACCCGCAGAGCTGATTGCCAAAACTTGGAACGCGCTTCCTGTCACATAAACACTGCAGCATGCGAGTCCAATAAAATTAGAGCTTCAAGGTATCGGACCCGCCCACACAGAAAGGATTGGCTCTCAGCTTCACGCCACAGTGACGTGGCATTGAAAGCAGATGAACGAATTTGCTCTGAGCAGTTAGAAAGTGAAGCTGCACCAGCTCCTGCTTGGCCTTTTAAGATGCTGGTGCTGCCGGCAGCACAAACAACCGTCATACACAACACTCGCGCTGCACTGCCATGAATCATGCTTCAACACTTTTGCAGTCGTAAAGTCGATCAGACGAAACTCGCATAGGTCGTAAGCCGACGACTCACTGTATTCAATGCATTATACAAACTACTGTAATATATCTTAGTCTGTTCTATTTAATGCATTTAAGGAACAGTACAGCAGTATTCCAATGTATCGATGCATCTGAAATTTTTTTAATCAATATATCGATACCAATAATAGGGTTTCAATGACACCCCTACCGAGCGCTTGTCGGGTGCTTTGCCCCTCACTTTAAGACATGGCCCCTGAAGACCGATCGATGGCACACTGCGAATATTTTACCTTCTTCTGATTCACTGATCTACTGCTGATTGTGGTTTGCTTGAGACTTCGGTCGGGTCTGCATGATCATCCTCCTCATGCCGATGATCACGTGCACGCGGACGGAACAGAGAGCGCGCCGCACACACAGCCATGTTTAAACCGCCTTATAATAAATGATCAAGCAAATACAAAGCTGGGTTCAGAGATCAGCGCGTCTTAAACACGGGCTCAAACGCATGCTTTCATCCAGCACAGACCTGATCATAGGAAGTTACACTTTTCCGTGGGGTTTTCACCCATTTTCCGTGTAAAAATGCCGAAGCTCTTCCGTAGACTGCATTCCGCGCCTTTCCGCTTTGATCGATGCATTTCGTGCTCCAGTGAAATGGGAGTATTAAAGAACTGATCTGAGTCTTCAGGCAGTTGATTGGTCAGTATCTGTACAGAGCACACAGATTGACCAATCAACTGCCTGAGGACTCAAATCATCTGTTTAAATGAGTGAGTCAGGTGTGCTGCTGCTTGTTTGAAGCAAAATCCTGCAGCCACATGGCCCTTTGTGACACCCCTGAATAGGGTGAAAGGGTTGAGGGCGAGGGTGAAGTAAAATTGTGAAAAATTAAGTTTTTGATTATTTTTACTTGGAATAGCAATAAAAAGATGTAGAGAGGTGTCATCTAAAAGATTGTAAAAGTTTATCTTGATAAGTTGATACCTTAGGCTCCCCCAATAGTGATGAAAATGACCATATTTGGGCATTTTTACTGAAAAGGTTTAATTCTGATATAGTGATCCAATTTGCTTCTATATTATCAAAAATATATATTTTAGGCAGTTTGGCACAGTGCTAACATATATTGTCTCAAAAAACATTTGTCACAAGTACATTTGCCAGGACACTTGCAGCTGCAAATGTCAAACAAATGGTCTGCACATCGAAATGTGTCAATTTGGCTGATGTAGCTGTCGCTGTCTTTTCTACTCTCGTATGACTTGAGAAGATTCGTGAATTTTGTGAGGTACACCTTCAATAACCGGACTGCTCGTTTGTATGACACAGTTGGTATCGAGGCTTCATCACATTCAGCACATCAGTGATCACGATATCGGCGACATCAGTGAATGATGCCCTTTTGTTTCTCTGCGAGTGTATGTGCAGACAGGAGGTAGAACTTCATAACATCGCTGTACGTAGGACGAACATTGGCTGGAAGTTTTACAGGAGCGTCGAATACCGGGCAGACTGGTGGCGTGCTTTTCTCTCTCGTACCTTATAAAACCAAAACAAGAAAATATTAAATAAAACAACGTCATGGTGATCAAGATATGGTCCACAAGTGTTACTAGTACATTAGGCCTAGTTGTGACACAACCTAAAAACCGTAAACCAAATATTTAGGGCTAAAAAAAGGCAGATTTGACCTAATTTCACAAAAAACGGAAAAGACAGTTCAATCTTCTTTCCAGTATGGTGCTGTCGTCACCTGGCAATAGTTTCCTCTACTAAACCACTGAGTCCTGACCTTTCCAGTCATACCAAATCTGTGGACTGTGAATGTTCTAATTACAGTATTTAGATTAATTCCCTTTGTCTGCAATCGCGTGCTCGCATGCTCTCAAAATCGACTCGACATACCTTATTTCGAGTGAGTTGGGGGAACTGATTTTTAATATTTTTCATACGTTTATAACTGGTATTGCTACATCTTTTCTACACTATTCTGAATTGATTGTGAAAAACTATGTTTCACTCCACCCAATTGAGGACATCTTACCATCACAGAGTTAAGTGGGGTGGGGTTAGGGCTCTGTATAGGAAAGGCAAGTTCTTCCTCCCCACACAGGGGCATATCCATGTTGAAACTGGTTTGATCCCCTTAGTTTCATCCACTCATTATCTAAACAATTATCCTTCAAGGTTGCGGTGGAAACTGAAGCCAAGCCCAGATAGAACAGGCTGCCAATCAATCATAGGAAAACACAGAGCTAAACAACTATTTATACACACACACACACACATTCACCAGGTAATTTACAGTAGCCAGCTGACCTGGATATCTTTGGAATAAACTAGAGTACTCAAAGATAATCAACACTGGCACAGTGAGAACATGAAAACCCCAAAAAAAAAAAAAAAAAAAAAAAGCACCCAGTCAGTTATGAAATTCGAACTGAGAACCTTCTTGCTGTCAGGTGACAGTATTAACTACTCAGTGTCATTCATTCATTTTCTGAGCCGCTTAGGGTCACGGGGAGGCCCATCTTAGCCAACTCTGCGCAAGGGTTGAGTACACCCTGGACAGCTCACTAGGCCATGGCAGGGGAGAAACACGCTGATGACTACTACTATTGATGAAGGTCAGCAATGGTTCTTTTATACCGTCTCGCCACAGACAGTGAGAAACAGGCTGGCCTTTAGTAAACCAGTGAGCTGCACTGGGGGAGGGACAGCAGTGACAACCCATTGACAGAGGGGCTTCAACCCCCAGTCTTAGGATCAGTACCCCAGCACCTTACCATCGGGGTCACACACACACACAGACACACACACACAGACACACACACACAGACACACACACAGACACACACACACAGACACACACACACAGACACACACACAGACACACACACAGACACAAACAGTGTGCACACTCTGAGCAGTGGGCTGCCACACACTTTGGAGCGCCTGGAGAGCAGTTGGGAGTTAAGTGCGTTGCTCAACAGCACTCCAGCCATGAATGTAGAGGAAATGCGGCCGCAAGCTGCTTTTCTAACCATTATGCTACAGATGGCCAATATTTACACAAAATCTATCATTTATAACCATATCATAATGTGTTTGTACAAACTGACAAATACAATACAAGAAATGAAAACGACGCTCGCCGGATATTGTTTCTCAAGCTGGCAGGAGAGGATGATGTAGACATAGGACTACATGCTAAAATGGGACACAGGCCTGCACAGCATTGAAGAACTTGACTACCATGCTGGACAGACTGGCATGGAAGGAATATCAGGGATAGTAGTAATAGTAATGTATACCATGCTTAGCAATTTTTATTAGAACACCTGCCACAACTGACAGAAATACAGTGATACCTCAGCTAAAGAATTTGATCCGTTCCGAGGGCAAGCTTGTAAGCCGTAAAGTTCATTAGACAAAACTATTACTCCCATAAGAAATAACAGAAAACCAATTAATCCATTCCAACCCCCTCCCAAACTCATAACCTGCCACAAAAAAATGAGGTATATTTGACCTAATGTATTAAAGATAAACATGTAAAAATAATAAATAGTCCATAATAATAATAATAATAATAATAATAATAATAATAATAGTAATAATAAAATGTACATTAACATTAATAATAATTAATAATAAATAATAATAAAACCATACTAGAATTAAGCGTAATTGTGCATCCACTACAGTAGATGGCAGTGGCACTCTCATTGTCGCACTAGGGTGTAGGGAAAAAGCACCGAGCAAACGATATGAAGTGCCGTAAACACTATTTATAGTTGTGCACAGGACGCTGGGGAGGTAGTGAAATGTTTTTCTTTCTTCCTACAGGAGGCGTCACAGAAAATCATTGAGAAAAATTACACAAGGTGTTCTTAGAGCGCAGAGGAATACAAGCAGAAGGATACGAGGCTAATCGGCCCAGAAAAGCCATTTCGAGGAGAGCTTGTAAAGTGACTTTTTACTCGTTGGGTGGAGCAGATTTTTGGTGGGATCGAAGCTCGTATCATGGAAAACTCATTATAAGGGACACTCGTTAGACGAGGTACCACTGTAATTTTTATTTCTGGCTGTACATTCATCAGGAAGACAACAATCTCAAACCGTCAGATAAATGGTGAAGAGATTAATTGAATGAGAGGACAGTGGTGGCCTCATGGGAAAGAGTGCTGGATCGCTGATCCTAAGGTTGAGGGTTCGAGTCCCACTCGCCACAAGGTTGTCACTGACCCCATCCCCCCCAATGCAGCTAACTGGGTTATCAAAGGCCGGCCATGTCTCTCTCTGTCTATGGTGTGAGGTTCATGTAAAAGAACCATTGCTGACTATCGACAAGAGTAGCTGCAAAACCGTCAGTGTGTCGCTGTCCCTTGCTAAAGGGTTATGTCAGGAAGGGCATCCGACGTAAAAACTATGCCAAATCAAACGTGCAAATCAGATGATTCGCTGTGGTGACCCCTGAAAAAGGGGAAAAGCCGAAAGGAGAAGAAGATGATCTCATCTCATCTCATCTCATCTTCTTCCGCTTAGTCCGGGGTCGGGTCGCGGGGGCAGCAACCTTAGCAAAGAGGTCCAGACATCCCTCTCCCGAGCCACTTCCTCCAACTCTCCCGGGGGGACACCAAGGCGGTCCCAGACAAGCCGAGAGACATAGTCCCTCCAGCGTGTTCTAGGTCGACCCCGGGGTCTCTTCCCGGTTGGACATGCCCGAAACACCACACCAGGGAGGCGTCCGGGGGGCATTCTAACCAGATGCCCGAGCCACCTCAACTGGCCCCTCTCAATGCGGAGGAGCAGCGGATCTACTCCGAGCTCTCCCGGATGGCGGAGCTTCTCACCCTATCTCTAAGGGAGAACCCGCCACCCGGCGAAGAAAGCTCATTTCAGCCGCTTGTATCCGTGATCTTGTTCTTTCGGTCATTACCCAAAGCTCGTGACCATAGGTGAGGGTTGGAACGTAGATCGACTGGTAAATTGAGAGCTTCGCCTTGCGGCTCAGCTCCTTTTTCACCACGACGGACCGGTACAGGCACCGCTTAACAGCAGAGGCTGCAGCGATCCGTCTGTCGATCTCTCGCTCCATCCTTCCCTCACTCGTAAACAAGACCCCAAGATACTTAAACTCCTCCACTTGGGGCAGGACCTTATCCCGACCCAGAGGGTGCATCCCACCATTGTCCGACTGAGAACCATGGCCTCGGACTTGGAGGTACTGATCTTCATCCCGGCTGCTTCGCACTCAGCTGCGAATCGCTCCAATGAGAGCTGGAGGGCCCGACTTGATGAAGCCAAAAGGACAACATCATCTGCAAAAAGCAGAGATGATATCCGATGGCCACCGAACCAGAACCCCTCATCGCCTCGACTGCGCCTAGAAATTCTGTCCATAAAAATTATGAA
>CM045745.1:6000281-6057781 GCA_024760905.1 Plotosus lineatus | reverse complement strand
AACACTCAGTTGCCTTTACTGACCTAACGCCATGTGTTTCTTATATGACAGTTTCAGTTAGTTTGACTTATCTATAGTTTGACTCACTTTCAAAAAGCATTTGATACAGTACCACATGAGAGACTAATTTTTAAAACGAGGTCAGTTGGAATTGTAGGAGGTATTCTGGAGTGGATTAAGAACTGGTTACAGGACAGAACACAGAGAGTTGTGGTTGGAGGGATTTCATCTGAGCAAGGAATTGTGGGAAGTGGAGTCCCTCAGGGATCTGTGTTGGGACCCTTGCTCTTCCTCATCTACATTAATGACCTTGATAGGGACATTGAGAGCACATTGGTGAAATTTGCTGACGATACTAAATTGGGCGGTTTGGCAAATAGTCTGGAGTCTACTAAGGTTATTCAGGACGATTTGGATAGACTTCAATTTGGGCAGATACATGGCAAATGAAATTCAATGTCGCTAAATGTAAAGTTCTACATGTAGGGAATAAAAACATTAGACAGGAGTATTTCATGGGAGGTTTAAAACTAGAATGTTCCTCTCAGGAAAAGGATCTGGGTGTGATGGTTGACCAGTCCCTCACTGGTACTAGCCACTGTGCGTTAGCAGTAAAAAGGCAAATAGGATGGTGGGTTACATAGCCAGGAGTATTGAGTATAGATCTAAAGATGTTGTCCTTCTCTTGTATAACACATTGGTTAGACCACATTTAGAGTATTGTGTACAGTTCTGGGGACCATACTTGAAAAAGACATCGAGACTCTCGAAAAAGTTCAGAGAAGAGCAACAAAGCTAATTCGGGTATAAAAAGGAATCCTATGAGGAGAGGCTGAGGATCCTAAACCTTTTCAGTCTTCAAAAAGGAGAATTAGAGGTGATCTGATTGAGGTCTTTAAGTATCTTAAGGGGATTAATAAAGTCAACTATGCCCGATTACTTAGGCCAAGTTCTGTAAGTAGAACTAGGGGTCATAAATGGAAGTTATTTAAGGGTAAATTTAGCACAAATATTAGGAAATATTTTTTCTCGCAGAGGGTAATTTCAGTGTGGAATAGATTGCCTAACCACGTTGTCGAAGCAGAAACCTTACAAGTCTTCAAAAGCAGACTTGATCTAGTGCTGGATACCATCTAGTCATGAAAAAAAAAAAAAAAGTGCGTCTTTAAGGTTAGAGTGTGCATCTTTAAGGTTGGAGTCACTTTAGAATAGGACAATGGTGAGCTTAGTTGGGCTGAATGGCCTGTTCTCACCACTCATGTTATGTTATGTTATGTTATGTTATGTTATCTGTTATTACCTGTCAACTTCCACTGGCAACAATTATCCTTGTTCTACAGACAGGATTTGACCACTGGTTTCACTGCATTCCTAAAGCTAGATCTCAAGTCATTGGGCATCAACCTCATGAAATTTGTTGTCCAAGCTATTGGAATGCAGATGGTTTAGAAACAGTGGCGCTGAGGAAAAGACAGGAGGCAGAGCTGGAGGCGGCAGAGATGAAGATGTTGAGGTTCTCTTTGGGAGTAACGAGGATGGATAGGATCAGAGTACATCAGAGGGACAGCACATGTAAGATGTTTTGGAGACAAAGTCAGAGAGGCTAGATTGAGATGGTTTGGACATGTACAGAGGAGGGATAGTGAGTACATTGGTAGTAGGATGCTGAGGTTGGAACTACTAGGCAGAAGGCCTCGAGGAAGACCAAAGAGAAGATTTATGGATGTGGTGAAGGAGGATGAAGGTAGTTGGAGTAAGAGAAGAAGATGCAAAGGATAGGGTGAGATGGAGGCAATGGTTTGCTGTGGCGACACATGAAAGGAAAAGAAGAAGATACAATTTTTTTTTTTAATTTTAAAAAAGGGCAGCATTTATCACCCTTTTCTCATCGCTGATCAACATTCGTAATATTGACTTTCCCATCGCTAATAACATCTCAGCTGGTTTCAGGATATGCGGCGCAGTGGTGGCCTGGTGGTAAAGGGCGCTAAATCATTGATCCTAAGGTTGGGGGTTCGAGTTCCACTCTCCACAAGGTTGTCACTGTCCCCCCCCCCCCCCCCCCCATTGCAGCTAACTGGGTTATCAAAGGCGGGCCATGTCTCTCCCTGTCTATGGTGCGAGGCATGTAAAAGAACCATTGCTGACTTTCGTAAAGAGTAACTGCATAGCTGCCAGCGTGTTTCCGCCCCTTGCTAAATAGTTGTGTCAGGAAGAGCATTCGGCTTAAAAACCTATGCCAAATCAAACGTGCGAATCAGGTGCGCTGTGGCGACCCCTGAAAAAAAAAGAAAGGAAAAAGAAGATGTACCTATATGTAGAATATTCACAATTCTCACTTCTGGTGGGTCTAATAGTGGCACCTGATCTTCACACTTATATGAGGACCTTTCCCTAACGGTTGTAACAAAGCTGCAAGCACATACTTATACAGGATGTCTTTTTATTTGGTGGCAAAACAGTTTCACTTCACTGTAACTAAAGGACCTTGCCCAAGCATGACCACAATCCCAATGAACTTGTTATGCAAACAGTGTGTTGAAATCTGTGTCTGACTTCAATAGTACTCCTGTGGGTAATTCATTTTGTAGGAAATTCCTTTACTGCAGCCAAATGGAAAACATGTAATGAAAAGTCTTCACAAAACAGGTTATAGGAGGGCTGATACAACTGCAAAAAGGGATGTTTCATTATGGAACGGAAAGTTCCATTGCCTTCAGGTCTATGACATACAACCCAGGTGAGAATGAGTGTTCAGAGAGAGAGTTTGGGGCTATGGCTTGGCACATGTGCCCTTATGGACAACCATTTACATTTCACAGAGACCATCTGGACTTTTGGTGCTATGTACTTGGTACATCAGATCCTGGGCAGAGGCTTATTGAGATTCAACAACAAGTTTGATAGTCTCCATTATAATCTGAATCCGAAGAACTGACAGAAGCTTGCTGTCTTTTGCCTGGACTTACATCTGGACTTACTTATGTCTGTAATTTTAGCACCTGTTGCTATGCTATTTCACAGCATCATTTCAAACTGATACTTATGATACATTAAGAGGAATGCCTGAGCTCTGATTGGGCTATTGTTGCCATTATTGACAAGGGAGATATCATGTACAGTGGTACCTCACCTTACGATAGTCCCAAAATACGAAAAATCCAATTTACAAAAAACATTTTCCTAAATTTTTGTCTCCGTATACGAAACAAGTTCTCCTTACGAAACGCGCCATTCAAACATTCAAACGCACGGTTCAAACATTCAAACAATGCATGGCTTGCTCTCCCACTGACTACATGTCCCAACATCCCACCCCGCTGGCCTCCCATTGGCTATCTCCCAACATCCCGCCCTGCTGACCTCCCATTGGCCAGGAGGGATGATGCAACTCCCTCCCATTGGCTATTGTTGAGCTGCATCTCCCATAATGCTTTTTGTGTAAAGGACAGAGTTACATACTGGCTTTTAACCTTCCATAAACATTTGTAAGATTATAACTATGCTAAGAAGACATGGTCAACACACGCGCACACACACACACACACACACACACACACACACACAAACACATGCACATGCATGTGTGATTTCCGGTGCGAGTGAAAAGAAGAAGCGGGCTCACGGCATGCAGTTGAGTGATATCGCAAAGGACTATGGCCAAACCCGTCTACCATCGGTACGATATTGAAGCAGAAGGAGTCTTAAAAGGTATACTTTTATAATTTTTAAAGGGTTTAGGGGGTAGTATGGGGGGCCTTGTGGGGCCGGTGGCATAGTGGTTAGGGTGCTGCGCTCATGATCAGGAGGTTGTGAGTTCAAATCCCACTGAGACCCTCACTGTGCTAAGACCCCTGGGCAAAATCTCAACCACAAGTGTGCCTCTGTTCACCCAGCAGTATAAATGTGTACCAGTAAAATATACTGGGAAGGTAAACCTGCGATGGACGTACCATCCAGGGGGAGTTGAATTCCTGGTCGCTTCACACTACGGAAACTGGGGATAAGCACCGGCCTGATGAGCCACAAGGCTAAGCCACTAGGCTCGGGTGTAAACACCCAACAGACTTACCCATGGGGGGCCTTGGAATGAATCACACGTTTTACATGTGAAATGCGGTTCAATTTACGAAAAATCCAGGTTAAGAATAAGGCTTTGGAATGGATTAATTTTGTAAGGTGAGGTACCACTGTACAATGCTTCCCACCCAGAGATCACAGTCACTGTGGTTTCTAGAACTCCTAACCATGAATGACTGCAATGACTCAAGAACTGTAGGGATTCAATCCTGCAAAGTTTTGGCAATATGGTGAATGTGAAATATTTAGTACAGATTACAAAATATTTTGGGGACTATTCCCAACCTAAATTAGTTCAAATTAGGCCTATATTGTCAACACTGAATACAACGTTTAGGAAAAAAAAAAAAAGTATTCTCATCACGTGATGTTATTACTGCACTTGTTACATAGGTAGGGTTCAGCATTCCCATCGGTAAATCATCATCATCATTTTCTGTAACCGCTTAATCCTAATTAGGGTCGCAGGGAGGCTGGCGCCCATCCCTGCCAACTTCGGGCGAGGGCAGAGTACACCCTGGACAGCTCGCCAGGCCATCGCAGGGCGGAAACACGCCGACGGCTTTGCAGCCTACTCTTGTCGAAAGTCAGCAATGGTTCTTTTACATGCCTCACACCATAGACAGTGACAGACATGGCCGGACTTTGATAACCCAGTTAGCTGCACTGGGGAGGACAGTGACAACCTTGTGGAGAGTGGGAATCGAACCCCCAACCTTTGGATCAGCGATCCAGCGCCCTATATCACTCGACCACCACTTCCTCCCCATGGGTAAATATCAAGTGGTTATATTTGTAACACAGTTTAAGGTGTTTTAAATCTCTCTCTCTCTCTCTCTCTCTCTCTCTCTCTCTCTCTCTCTCTCTCTCTCTCTCTCTCTAGGTGCAGATTAGAAATAATATGCAATTTGATACTTTCACTGAGCTACCTGTGTCTTTGGTCTTGTTTTCTCTAATCCTTATTGACATTGTGGAAAGAATACGCCACTGCAGACTTACTGGCCGAGGTAAAATCACATTCTTTACTTGAGTAAACATATACAGTATAATAAAATTTGTTAGAGCACCATTGGGTATTTTTTTTTCTTTTGTTGTGACTGAAGAACATTTTCTAGTCCAAACTATATATATAAAATAATACTAACTTACTAGTCCGGTGTTTGTGGGCTCATGACTACATGTCCCCTCCGTCCATCTCTGTCTTCCTGCCGATTTGTGCATCAGCTGAAGATTTATGGTTATAGAGTGTGTAGTTGTCCAAATCAATGAATCAGTCATAGACTGATTAGGTCTCAAGGCTTCACCAGCGCTCATATTAACCTACCGGTAATTTATCCAGATTTTCCACTTTCTCATAACAATAACTTGAGAAAGCGATTAAAGATACTATGAATAAGTTTAGCTTGGGACCTGATTTATTTACTAAGATTTTAAAAATAAAACAGTACCCACCTTCACGGTTTTCCCATTTCTTTATTCTTACAGAAATTTAATCTCAACTATAGTCTTTGTGTTGTGCAAGTCAGTGTAAAAGGTTTGTTTATTGGAATTGAATCCACAGGCAGTGGTGACTGGGTGATAAGATGCCCGATAACTGATCCCAGGGTTGTGGGTTCAAGCCCCACTCTCAGTAGTTGTCACTGCTGTCCCATAAGTGCAGCTAACTAGGTTATCAAAGGCTGGCCATGTCTCACACTGTCTGTGGTGAGAGGTGTAAAAGAACCATTGCTGACTTTCGTAAAGAGTAACCGCATAGCCGTCAGCGTGTTTCTGTCCTGCGATGGCCTGGCGAGCTGTCCAGGGTGTACTCTGTCCTCACCCAGAGTCGACTGAGATGGGTGCCAGAATCTTCACGAGCCTAATTAGGATTCAGTGGTTCAGAAAATGAATGAATATAATAAATTTAACCTTAATCATACATATATATTGCACCCTAGTATGTGAAAAAAAAAGCGTATCTTGGAAAGTTATATAATGTTCATAACAGACATGTAGAAGAACCACTGCTGACTTTTAAGCGTAGGTTGCACAGACGTCAGCATTTCTCTACTCTGTGATGGCTTGACCAGCTGTCTAGGGTGTACTATCCCTTGCCTGGAGTCGGCTGGGATGGGGGCACGGACCCTAATTGGGATTAAGCGGCTCAGAAAACGAATGAATGAACAGTACATGAGTTGACAGCCTCGCACCACGTCAATCCAGTGCGTGTGGATAGCATGTTATTCCACAGTATGGATCCAAGATATTTTAAATGGACAATGCCAAGCACATTATGTACACCAAGATATGATTGCAGAAGAAGAGGGTCTGTCTGCCTGTACAGTGATACCTCAGCTCACGAACATAATTGGTTCCCAGAAAGTGTGTGTGAGGCGAAAAGTTCGTCTTCCGAACATTTATTTCCCATAGGAAACCATTAAAATGAGAATAATCCATTCCCAAGTCCCCATAAAACATAATTTTCTACTAAATAAGCCTTAAAAATACACAAAAATATACCTTATTTTATGTATAATAAATGTGCTATTGTATTGTAATTAAAGAAATAAACTGTACTGTATAATAAAGTCGTTTTATTTACCTTTGTGATGGTAGTTGATGGCTTGATGGAATGGAGTGGGAGGAGGAGGGAGGGAGGGACTTACTGTTTGGAAGGAGAGTTTGGAAACGCCTACTGTTTGGAAACACCCTTAGTCACACACGCACCCTTAATAGCTTCCTTGTTCTTAAGGATGGTGGTAGACTTAGCGTACTGGTACTGGGACGCTGAGTCACACAAACGCACACCTCGTTTGTGTTTTTCAATGATCTCCGCCTGTGGTGGGGTCTTTTTCAGTCCCATAATAGCAAAAGTACACTCAATATGGTCCAAAATGTCGATCAAACACAAACCACGTCCGCACTCAAAAAAAGGGGGTGACGAACTGTGACGCCGTGAGCGTGCGTCAGCTTCCCGTGGCCGCCACCGTGGCGCTGTTCGACCGCGTGGTTTGGTTCGTCCGCCGAAAACTAGTTCGTCAGCAGAGACTATATGCTCGCAAATTTAATGTTCTTGAGGCGAAAAGTTCGTGAGCTTAAGCGTTCGTCAGCGGAGGTTTTACTGTACTTAGTAAAAAAGAGTGAACATTGAAATAACAGAAAAATAAACAAAAAAAAATTAATAAATAAAAAAAAATTGCAAATGCTGAGCCCGTACTGTTCTTTAAGATTTGTAATACAGGACAGACAATAACTCCTGAAATGGGTTTTTAGTCCCTAATTACATTGTAAGTACTGTGCCAAGAGATGGTAACATTTAACAAGGTGGTGAATGCTTTATCATCCCAACTTTCTTATCAGGAAATATCAGTATTATATTTCATTTAAAAAATTACACAGCTTATATAAGATTTTTTTAATTTGTATGTCTTGCATTTGTGTGTGTGTGTGTGTGTGTGTGTGTGTGTGTGTGTGTGTGTTTAGCGAGTGAATTACATCGCAATGCAGACATCCCAACCCTTAGCCACATTGACATGATGATGCCAATATCTGGTAATCCCACTGGACCATCTCCTGCAGCAGCGAGTATCAGTGTGGTGCCACAGAATGGAGCAAGAACAGCGAATGGGTCCTCTTCAAGGTTACCTGGAAGAACTACAGTTACCGGCTTGTCAGGCAACGGGATGGTGACTGGGTTGGCTGCCGGTGGGGCAATCCCAGGAATTCCAGGCAACATGACAGGCTCAGCTGTGCCTAGCAACGGAGCAGTGCCTATTCTACCAGGCAATAACCAGAGGCAGCCATATACGATATCTGACACTGGCCTGCCCTTAAGAAATTTCCCATATGCCACTGCATACACAGGCCCACTCCGTTTCTTGCTGGCAAGTGATGTGCGTGCTGAAGCCTTCGCTGATAGCTTCCTGTTCTGGTTGGACACAGCTGAAATGGTGCGAGTAACAAATCATACTTCTGTCTACTTCTCAGGATGGGCTTTACCTGTGTACCTCTTCAGCTTTCTTTCAATGCTGCGATTGGCTATAATGCCTCACAGTCCTCTTCTGTCACCACTGGGTGTCGCCCTACAGGATCTCCCCTTCCTCATTTTGAGAGTGGCCCTTCTCGCCATCTTTGGGTTCGTCACACCAGTCCTGTTTGTGATGAAGAACCTCTTGGTGTGTTTGGCTTTCATTTACTTTAACTTTATGACCAAGCTTAAAGTGTTCAACACTGAAAGGATGTTCTGACTAATCAAACAACTACAACGACAGTAAACAAAGACTGCTACAGTTACTGGAAAAGGATCTGGGTTCGAATCACACTATTTGTGTATGAAATAAGAACAAGACTAATGCTGAATGTTTTCTCCTCATAACGCCTCCTCAATGTCCCAAATAATATATTTACTTATTAAGTTAATTACGTTCTTGTATGATTTTAAGGAATGGAATGGTCCATGAGACCTGAGTTAATAAGAGACATAAAAAGTCAGCTGAAATGGGCACCAGCCTCCCAACAGCCTCCCCGCGACCCTAATCAGGATTAAGTGGTTCAAAAAAAATGAATGAAAATGAATGAGAAAATGAATAGGATAATCACCTAATGCACTTTAACTAAAGTTTAGTTTATAATTTTTTATTTCATGTTACTTTATTTTAATTGTCATTTATATTGATTGTGTGAAAAACAAATCAGAGATCACTGTAAACATTCATTATTTTTAATGATGACTACGACTGTTATTATTTTTTTTTACACATCTCCTTTATAATATGATTCACCTTAATGCACAAAAAGCTTTGGGGTACTTTTCTTGATACAATAAAATAAACACGTATATTTTGAAATTGAAAGTGGTTTTGTTATGAAATAAAATGTGCCTCTTGTGTATAAACTTTATATACTTATACTTGTTCATATACTTCATGCCTCATGATGGGTTGCTTTTTAGCTTTGAATGTTTATTTTAGGGAAACAACCAAATTACCTTCATAGGATTAGGAAGACCAAAGAGACGATTCATGGACGTGGTGAAGGAGGACATGAAGGTCGTTGGTGTAAGAGAAGAAGATGCAAAGGATAGGGTGAGATGGAGGCAGATGATTCGCTGTGGTGACCCCTGAAGGGAAAAGCCGAAAGGAAAAGAAGAAGAAGAAGAAGAATCTTGTTTGTTGCATGAGGAAGACACACACACACACACACACACACACACACACACACACACGCATGTGTGATTTCCGGTGCGAGTGAAAAGAGGAAGCGGGCTCATGGCATGTGGTTGAGTGATATTGCAAAGGAATATGGTTGCGCAATAAAACCAGTTTATCTGTTTAAACCGGCGACCGCAGAGGTCCCCGCATGTAAACCTGACACAATCGTGGTTCCATCCTCTTATCTACAGTCATTCAGTGTGTGGAGAGCCAGGTATAATAAGAGCCATGACGTGATAGGGCAGTGTGGATGTCACGAAGGTCTTCAGCCAATAGAATTTGTTTTAATACAGGTTATGGAAATGCTCGCTAAAACAAAACCACTGTTCAGTTCATCATCATTCATTTTCTGTAACCGCTTCATCCTAATTAGGGTCACGGGGAGGCTGGTGCCCATCCCAGCCAACTCAGGGTGAGGGCAGAGTACACCCTGGACAGCTCTCCAGGCCATCGCAGGACGGAAATACGCTGACGGCTTTGCAGCTACTCTTGTCGAAAATCAGCAATGGTTCTTTTACATGCCTCTCACCATAGACAGTGACAGACATGGCCGACCTTTGATAACCCAGTAAGCTGCACTGGGGGGGACAGTGACAACCTTGTGGAGAGTGGGACTCGAACCCCCAACCTTTGGATCAGCAATCCGGTGCCTTATACCACTAGACCACCACGGCCCCCTAAAAAAAAACCACGGTTCATGTTGCTAATTGCTCAGAAATTTACTGACCTACTGCATCTAAATTTT
The DNA here is from genome assembly GCA_024760905.1 of Plotosus lineatus. Taxonomy (NCBI): domain Eukaryota; kingdom Metazoa; phylum Chordata; class Actinopteri; order Siluriformes; family Plotosidae; genus Plotosus; species Plotosus lineatus. Next base: position 6,047,767 of record CM045745.1, on the reverse strand, counting down.
TAATAAAACATTTATTTTAAAATGAGCAAAATAGAGAAGCGGGCCCATGAACCCGATGTCCTACAAGACGCATTAACCATGCATGTTTTTTTTTTTTTTTTTTTTTTGCTTAACGCCGCACCAATATCTGTCGACTCTGAAAAAAATGACGTCACACAACTTGCGGACTCAGCCTCAGGCTCAACATCCTCCGAATCGGTCCAGATTCCAGGAAATTATATTCCACTTCTCTCCAGCATAATGAGGATATTAATGTGATTTATATGATCAACGATATTTCATGTTATTATTGTAAAGTTCTAAAGTTTGATGGACTTTCCTGAGCCGTCAGTGTCACTGTAAGTGTTATACGTGTGGCATCTGCCCAGCAGGCCTATGGGCATCACTATGATGGCATTAATATACAGTATATACATGTGATGTTAATATTGTTATACTGCTCATAGGGTCACAGGTCTGATGAGGACGAGTCGTGCATGATACAGTTATGCGCATGCGCGGATGATGCTCCACCTTTAATCCCGCCTTAAAAATGTTATATGCATAAATTAACGATTAAGGCTTCACAATATGCTAACAAAAGCACTTGATGCACTTATACTATTCTAATGTTTATATGTATTTAATATGTTTAAATAGCTTATTTTGCAGTATAAAACATTAAATTTTCAATCAGTAGATTTTTTCTGATGCTTAGAATTTTTTTTTTAATGTCTAAAAACAAATTTTAAAGTTGTTGAGTTCTCTTTTTGAAATAAAGAATAAATACAGTCAAGAACAGGCTCACTTTTAATTTAAAATTCTTCTTGCAATATATCGCAATACATATCGCAATACATGGTAGAAATCGCAATATATCACAATACAAAAAATCTAGGCAATGCCCACCACTAACACACACACACACACACACACACACACACACACACACACACACACACACACACACATACATACAAAACCATTAATGCCAGGAGTGGGCAATTTTTTTATATATTTTTTCAAGATACGATAAAAAAAAAAAAAATTAAACAGTACCGTGCTGATCCCAGATAAGAAACATGTAGAGGTCCCGAAGCATGCATTGCTATTCATAGGAATGGATCGCACCAAGTATTGCTTAATACAGGTTAATATGTGTTGATAGGTGTTATGACACGTCTGTAAGGCTTGTTACGGGTTTTTATGAATCAAATAACCCGATGCTTGGCTGAGGTGGTAACTCAGCTGGAGTTATGATTTGAATCAGGTTACGGATCATTCAAAATCGTCCACTTCTTCTTTTCCTTTCGGCTTTTCCCTTCAGGGGTCGCCACAGCGAATCATCTGCCTCCATCTCACCCTATCCTTTGCATCTTCTTCTCTTACACCAACGACCTTCATGTCCTCCTTCACCACATCCATAAATCTTCTCTTTGGTCTTCCTCGAGGCCTTCTGCCTGGTAGTTCCAGCCTCAGCATCCTACTACCAATATACTCACTATCCCTCCTCTGTACATGTCCAAACCATCTCAATCTAGCCTCTCTGACTTTGTCTCCAAAACGTCTTACATGTGCTGTCCCTCTGATGTGCTCATTCCTGATCCTATCCATCCTCGTTACTCCCAAAGAGAACCTCAACATTTTCATCTCTGCTACCTCCAACTCCGCCTCCTGTCTTTTCCCCAGGGCCACTGTTTCTAAACCATACAACATCGCTGGCCTCAACTCCGTCTTGTACACTTTTCCTTTCATTCTTGCCGATACCTTCCTATCACACATCACACCGGACACTTTTCTCCAACCATTCCAACCTGCCTGCACACGCTTCTTCACCTCTTTTCCACACTCTCCACTGCTCTGGATTGTTGAGCCTAAGTACTTAAAATCCTCCACCTTTCTTATCTCTGCTCCCTGTAATCTCACCGTTCCTCTTGGGTCCTTGTCGTTCACACACATGTATTCTGTCTTACTGAGGCTAATCTTCATTCCCCTCCTTTCCAGGGCATACCTCCACCTCTCTAGATTTTCCTGCACTTGTTCTCTGCTCTCACTGCAGATCATAATGTCATCTGCAAACATCATAGTCCATGGGGCACGATCCAGAAAAATGTGACAGAGACTTCAGATTGCTAAACCTGGACCATTTGAAGCACAAAAATGTTTGAGAAGTCTGATGTAGACAATTAAGGTCTGACTGGAAATTGTACCTGATGCTGAGGAAAATTGAATGTCTGTAGTGATGGCACATCAGATAGTTCACTACTATTCGTCAAGTTATTTTGTTGATCTCTGTTGTAATGTCATTTAGAGGGTGCACGTGCAGAATGGGAATCTTAGTGTCACTGCACCCGGACCACTTTGGGTTTTACAACGGGGCATGTAAACGCTGACAGACTTGAAGGGAGAGGCAAATTTTATGCTGAAAAAAATGACCTGCACATATTGCCTCTACAGAGTGAGGTGTTGTGTATGTAGATTGATCAATTCCTTATTTTAAGTCCCAGATATGTGAACCCAATGTGCCTCAAAAAAAAAAAAAAAAAAAAAAAGTCACGAAGTGCCTGTTTTAGTTCATTTAACCCTTTCATGCATGATGATTACATTCGGGATGCAAAGATACCTGAGATGTGTTTTTTTTACAGTATGGTTACACTTTAATAAAAGAAATGTCTTAATGAAAAGAAAGAACTGCATTTCCTTATCTCCTCACTTTTATAGGTTGTTTATGAGAAAATACCCATAAAACACGGTAGCCAACTAAAATACAATTTGCAAGTTGCGACCCTTATGGGTACAAGCTAAGACCTTGTTCAGCTCCACACCCAGCCCATATGGTGCCCACCTAGTCTGAGCCACAGATGGGAGACACCTGGGTTGCTCACATGAGCCTTAATCATGGGCTAGCACACATTTGGCCACTATGAAACCCCTAGACAAAATAAACTGGGGTCTAGCTGGGCCTCCCAGATAGGGTCCACTTGCTAGCCATTTCTAACAAACATTGGTCCCACATGGGTGTGTTAACAGTGCTAAGATCAGCTGACCAGTAATGTCACTGATAAATGGGTCTATAGTTGGATAACTTTCTTTCGAAAAGTTTGTTTACAATGGTGCTTTAGCTGCAGGAATTCATAAACTGCTTCTTTGATAGCACATCTGGCTGCTCAAATAAAGCTGGATTTCTCAGCATTGAAAGAAAATGATATTTGTTATCACTTACTCTTTACGAGAGGTACACAAACGCTATTTATCACTAAAATATTAAGAATCTGTCAGTAACGGAAATGAAAAAACAAAAAATGCTGTGGTTGTTGCTTCATGACCTTTCTGGTTTACTGTATCCTGTATTGAGAGCATAAATCTGGGGTCAGTACAGGAAAATCAAGTCACATACTTCCTTTTATGTTATTTCCTCTGTATTTTTATGTGCAAATGCAGATGTACATCAAGTGAATTTTTGGCATTGAACATAGAACAATATTACCTTTAGTATTTTATTTATACAACGGAGCAGTTGAGGCTTAAGTATTGGCTCAAATAGAAGCAGCCTGGTGATACTGGGGCTGTATCCAGCTTCATCTAGAAGGGTTGGATTTATGAGGCATGACAGCATAGTGGTTCGCACATCTGCCTCACAGCAGCTATGTTCAAGCCCCACTCTCAGGCATTTTTGTGTGGAGTTTACGTATTCTCTCTAGGTTTGTGGGGGTTTCCTCTGGGTGATCCAGTTTCCTCCTACGGTCCAAAGACATGCACATTTAAATAATTGGCTCTTCTAAATTTCCCCAGGTGTGAGAGTGAAATGTGGACAACAGGGTTTACCCAACCTTCAGTAAAGGTGTATCCTGCGCTCCCCCAGTGTCAGCTGAGATGGGCTCAGCAGCCTCCCTGCCACACCAGTAGGATTAAGTAAGTAAGAATCAGTGAGAAGTTTTTCCGTGTCACCTCTTGTACTTTGGGCAGTGATGGTCTAGTGGTATAGGGCGCTGGATCGCTGATCCAAAGGTTGGGGGATCGATTCCCACGCTCCAAAACGTTGTCACTGTCCTCCCCAGTGCAGCTAACTGGGTTATCAAAGGCCGGCCATGTCTCTCACTGTCTATGGTATGAGGTGTAAAAGAACCATTGCTGACTTTCGACAAGAGTAGGCTGCAAAGCCGTCGGCGTGTTTCCGCCCTGCGATGGCCTGGCGAGCTGTCCAGGGTGTACTCTGCCCTCGCCCGAAGTTGGCTGGGATGGGCGGCAGCCTCCCCGCGACCCAAATTCGGATTAAGCGGTTACAGAAAATGAACCGAACTGAACTCTTGTACTTCGGGGAATAAATTGAAAATCTATGTCTATAGATAGCTTGTGACATTGTTTATTGTCAAAGAGTGTGGAAAAATAAATAGAATAGTATAGAGTAGAATAGAATAGAATAGAATAGAATAGAAGCAGGGCTGCTCAGGGGCACGATTGGTAGTACGTACTTCAACCTCATATCAGAAAGTCCTGAGTTCAAGCCCCGTGTCTGGTGAATATGTTCACTGGTACGCTACCCACTGAGTGCTGTTTGGGTTAAAAGCCCCTATTCTTCCCTGCTTCCAGAGATGGCACTGCTGGATCACCTCCAGTGATGTTGCCAGGATTTAAGCAAGACCCTTGTTTTGAGCTGCAAAATGCAACTGTTGTATTTCGTACTGATATCAAACCCTGACATTCAATGACAAGCCAGGCTGAAAGGTCTAGTTTTCATCTCATAACATCCCCCAATAAGCTGGACTAAAGGAGACTCATTCACATTTTTATTGGTCCATGTAAAATTTAGCACGTCATTGACCTTATGATGTCCTGCATGGCATTATAAATCATTTTGAAGAAATTTGTGAAAGCCTAGTGGTCATAAATGGAGTACAAAGCAAACCAAGTTGTGCCTAATGCCTGCATTGAGTGAGTGAGTGAGCGAGCGAGAGAGAGAGAGAGAGAGAGAGAGAGAGAGAGAGAGAGAGAGAGAGAGAGAGAGAGAGAGAGAGAGAGAGAGATAGAGAGAGCAAAAAGAAAAGAAAAAGGATTTAGAAAAAATTACAGAAACTAAGAAAATTGGTGATAGGAAAAAAATAGAGTATAAAAATAAATCAACTAATTTAGAAGATTAAATAAAAGTGATGGTAACAGAATGAGACACTGACCAGTCTGTCAGTTTGAGTTGATCTGAGAGCTCTTCCTGTGAATGTTCATCTTTCACACTGCTGTCAGAGTTGCTTTCATAAGGTTTGGAATTGTACGAGCTTAGAATATCATTTGTCTTCTCTGATGTTTCCTCCAGAGCCACAGAATGATCAGGATAGTTTTAAACTGTCACTGTCAGATATAATTTTAGCAATGTAAAACTTCAGATGACTGCATCATCACCCATAAGTCTCACAGCGTCTCGCTGTCTTTTTTAAATGTTCATTACCATCATTCCGCGACACACCAAGTAAATGTGAATATTCATCCTGCTACTAATGAAAACATTTTAATTAAAAACGTAATGTTTCCGAGCTTTAACAGGAAAGACAGATGGCATAGGGTCACTTCCCTGTCACTCACAGAAATTACCAGCCAATCATGGACGTCTGTGATCTCATTTGTACAGGGGCGGATAGTGCTTTCCCTCCCATTGTGTTAGGTTACTTCCAAATTTGCATGCGCAGCAGTTCATAAAGAGTCGGGTGGCAGCATCGCATGTCACAGAGGGAATGCTTATGTTCCTCCCTGGTTGGTGGTGGTCGTGCGATCAGGAAAGCAATACTGGACAGGTGGGAATTGGATGTAACTAAATTAGGAGAGAAAATGGAGAGAAAACAAAAAAAAAAAACCCAACAATACCGCATTCCTTTTAGTTATTGCACAAACCTCTGCACCATAACTCCTTAAGCACATAATTTTACAAGATCTGAGTTTCCCAAGTTCCAAGCAAGGCTTGGGAGGTATGTATTAGGCGAGGTCACTGAACACAGCCTCCTCCTTCCCAGCAATAGGAAACACAGCCTGTGTGTTATTAACATGTGTTCAGGATGCCAGGCCATCTGCATGCACCCATGGTCAAAGCATTGGCAGTTGACTAACTGCACTTGAAATTGTACATCATGATATCAGAGACATTTGAGTGTGACCCATGCCATGAGAGGTTCTGAAGGTTGGCTTGACCATAGGTTAGCTAGGACAACAATCAGTCTGTACATTTCATTGCTATACAGCAGGGACATCTAATCCTACCCGCAGATGGGCAGTGTGGATACAGGCGTTCACTTCGAGCACTAGCCACACCTACTTCTTCTTTTTCTTTCGGCTGTTCCCTTCAGGGGTCGCCACAGCAAATGATCTGCCTCCATCTCACCCTATCCTCTGCATCTTCTACTCTTACTCCAACGACCTTCATGTCCGCCTTCACCACAGGGGGGCACTAACCAGTGTCTCTCCCCCTTATGCTGGTCCCAAGCTCGGATAAATGCAGAGGGTTGCGACAGGAAAGGCATCCAGCATAAAACTTCTGCCACATTAAAAATGCAAATGGTCAAAACAAAAATAATTGAAATAATTGGTAAAATTATGTTAATTTAAGGTATTCTGCCCAGCAGCAGTAAAATTGTAAGGGTTTTCGATCTGTCAAAAGGGACAGAAAATTCAATAATATTAATAATTCCATTGGATTTATCAAAAAGGACAAGATCAGGTTTGTTGGCTTCGATTCTCCTCAGGCTGTATATGGGCCGATTCCAAAGAAGCTTGAAATTATCATTTTCCATGACGCCCTGGACATGATCAGGGTCGTACCATGGATGGACCTCTGAGTCAAAACCATACACATGATGGAGACGATAATAAAAGGAACGTGCCATGCCATCATGTCTTTTCAGATAAGACGTTTGTGCCAAAACAGGACAACCACTGACAAGGTGTTGGACAGTTTCACTAAATTCATTACACAAACGGCATTTGGGATTTACATTTTCCCTTAGAATATTATGTTGATGATTGCGTGTTGGAAGTGACTGGTCCTGAGCAACAAAAAGAAAGCCCTAGGTTTCACTTTTCAGACCAGCCGACTTCATCCAGGCAAAGGAGTCCGAAGACACTGCACATAACTGCACATAATAAGACACTACCCAACACACTGCACATAAACACGATGTAGTGGTTTTTCCAAACAGTTTTTCCTTGAAATGACGACTCTGAGCAGATTTTATGAAAGACTTCACCTGGTTGACACACATAGATGTAGCGTCCAGCAGTACTTCGCCATCGACAAAATCAACATTGACGTTGAGATTCTGTCCAGCAGCCTTGGAGTGCTTAAGATAACTATGGAAGTCCTTGCTTTCATCGTGAGTCTTGATATGCTTCACAAGAGGATCATCAGCAAAATAAATATGTACAAAAGTACACAATAAAATATGATCATGAAGTGCCTCCACATTAATCAAACCCTGTCCCCTGGAATTGATTGATAAATATAAACGATTGATAGAAGAACGAGGGTGGTGAACTCGGTTGTCAGACATGATCCTTCTTGTAAGGCGATCAAGACCTATGATGATGTCCTTTGTCCAATTAACAACACCAAAAGAGTAAGAAAGGACAGGCACTGCGTAAGTATTTGTGGCTTTGACTTTGTTTCTAGTATTTCGCTCCGAAATCTAGATCTTTTTTAGATGAGATTTGTACTCAGCCCGAAGTTTGTCTTTTATGTGGGCATTCTGGAGCTTGTCTCGAACTTGCATCCCCAAATAGGTGTATGATTGGCCTTCCACGAGATGCTCAATCACTCCTCCGCCATGTAACTCAACTGGTCCATCATTTATTGCCTTTCCACGTTTTAAATGAAGAATGTTACATTTATCAAGTCCGAAAGTCATACCAGTATCTTGTGAAAAGGACTCGACAAGGAGAATTGTTTCTTCAAGTTGGAATCTCCTTTGGCAATCAGCTCGATGTCATCCATGTAAAGAAGATGAGTAAGAGGTGTTGGGGATCTGTGCTGTGGAGGTCCTGGATGATAACCTTACTCCTTATTGAGCAAAAAACTCAAGGGATTAAGTGACAAACAAAAAAGCAGAGGACATCTCAAGCTGAGTTGACCAGCCAGTCATTAAAGACTTGAGTAAATGGAGTAATCGCTCAGGTAGGCCAACACATTGCAAAGACTTCAGAATCCATTCATGAGGGACAGAGTCGGATGCTTTTTTGTAGTCAATCCAGAACATTGAGAGGTTGCGGTGGTAAGTTTTAGCCTCTTCAAGTCTCATTTTCTGGACCAATAACTGATCCTTGCATCCCCAACATCCCTTTCTGGCTCCCTTTTGTTCCGGGTAAATAATTTCACTGGAGGAGCAATAGGATGACACGAGATTTGTCAAACACCCGGTAAAGATTTTGTAAATAGTATTCAGGCAGGTAATAGGGCGGTCATTTTTAGGATCTGTCAAGTCTCCTTTCTTTGGGAGGAGTATTGTGCGACCTTTACAGAACCATGGAGGGACATCTCCTGTGTCCATCAAAGAATTAAAACAAGTGAGCAGATGTGGTTGGACACAGGGGAACAGTTTCCAAAAGCGATTTTGAATGCCGTCAGGTCCTGGAGCTGTGTTAGATTTGGACATTTTTATTGTTTTCTTCAGGCAGTCCGAAGTAATGAGATACAGCAATGATGAATTAACGTTTTCTGTATTCTTCCACCCATGGGTCCTCAAGGTTACAGGTGCCGGGTAGAGACCACAACTGTGACCAAAACCTCTCGCTGGATTCCATGGGTGGTCTCTGGTCGTCATTACTTGTAGGTGTATTTAGTTGCCTATAAAATTGTTTTTCGTTGGTTTTAAATATTTTGTTTTGTCTAATGAATTTATTCTTCTTTTCCCATTTTCTTTTTCTCTCTGTCCAAATCTTAACCTTTGCCTTAAGAGAATCAAGTATTTGAAGGACATTTTTTTCCTTAGTTGTTTTGTATTTTGCCTTTAAATTTCTCCAAATTGTCTTCTGTTTTCTTGACATTGACCTGCCATGAGATCTTAATTTAAGGCAAAGCTCCAGCCACGACATGTCTTTCCGTGTTTCTTTTAATTTACGCTGAAACCGGTTTTCTTTACTTTTCTTGCTTTTATCATTGTTCGAATAGCGGCAAACGTGCAACAATTAATCTCATGCAAGGAACACTCTGCGTCAAGAGTTACAGAAATGATTTCATTTAATTTATCAATGTAATTTTGTGGAAAAGATTTTATTGCAATTTTAACTGGCTTCCTTTTGTCAATCGGAAAATCTAAAATTTCTCTATAGTAACGGTTAAACAAAACAGAAATATGATCATCATGAAATGAAGATGTGGAAAAATCATTGGTCAAATCAGAAAATGGAAAGCCAGGGGAATTTTCATTGTTGCCGTCAGGTGGGCTAACTTCATTGGGAAGAGTGGAGAGAAGGACGCGGGCATTCATCTGCAATTTAGGGTCTGCCTCTATCTGAACGTTGGGTTCTTGAGAAGGTACCTGACCACTTGCAGGGAAATTATCATCTGCATCACGGTCTTTAATCGCCGGAGTCGATCTCGCAAATTTTGTTGGGTCAGGTAATCATACAAAGGGTTGGCATTGTCCCAATGTTGCTTTAGCGACTTGCCATTGATATGTGGATTTTCAGGCCAACCAGTCGCCTTCGCACACTCAAGTAGTGTGGATTTTAGATGGTTTGTCCAGGATATTCGTGGATGGGTTCTTTGCCTCCCCCTGGGGAAATTCCCATTTCCAGTTTGGCAGGTTTGATTACCAGAGGGAGGCTGACTGGGCTGTGGAAGTGAAAGATTAATTTTTTTTTTTTCGTTCAGTAACCCAGTAGTAAACCAGCTTCGGGGGGTCAGTCCTAACTGGGTGATATACGTTTAGTTCAGGGAAAATCTCCTATCCAGTCCCACCACATACAATCATCATCATCATCATTATTATTATTATTATTATTATTATTATTATTATTATTATTATTATTATTATTGTTATTATTATTATTATTAGTGTGATATGTGTCTTGTTTGTCTTTTTCCCATTTTTCATTCCCACTCCCTTTTCCCTTGTTATTTGATTTGTCTTACCAGAACAAGCAGAATGCTGACTCTCCCAACTTTTGGCTTGACCCCCTGTGTCCTGCAGATATTTCTTGTGAACATAGCGAACCGGATTATGACACTGTGCATGAGAGACATGAAGATTCGGGGAAGAGGATGCTGACAGTACAGTTTGAAATATTTTGAAAACTCCAATTCTGTGATGAGTCTTTGTCACACTTCCCTATTGTTTTCAGGAATGTGTCTACTCCATATGTTTTACCCAATGACTTTTAATCACATGTCTTCTATACTCTAGAAATTTGTAACTACATGCCAATGACTTGGGTGTCACAAAATAATTGACAGAAAGCATACAAATATGGTATCTTGATGATTCAGTCACATTATTTTTATTTATAGCCAAAAAATCTACAGCTTTGAAGAGTTTTAATTTTTATTCATTTTCAGAGGAGTTTAATGTTGATGAGCGTTCATTGCAATCATATAAATCAGGGGTGCTCAATCCTGCTCCTGGAGATCTACCTTCCACATGACTTTATCTCCAACCCTAATGTGGCCCATGTGACATGCAAGATCCAGTCAGGTCTTGATTAGATGATTGGATGGTTAGGTGGTCATGATTAGGGTTGGAGTGAATGTCTTCTGGAAGGTAGATCTCCAGGAGCAGGATTGAGCACCCCTGATATAAATCTACATACAACATATTTATCAGGAATGCTACTTTGAGGCAGAGATGAGAGCGAATGTAAAGATGCAGAACTATATAAAGTTTTAAGAAAAACCTAGGCAAAGGTATTCAAAACCATCCATTAGCAGAAACAGAAGCTCCAGCAGAACGTCAAGAGATCAGTCCCTTGAAATATAACCGGAAAAACTACACTCACAAGATTCAGAGATCATACAGTAGGTGAGTAGTGTCAAAGGATGAGAGAAAATCAGGAACCCAATAAACAAACTGGATCATACACTGGAAAGCGACACATACTGGAGAGACAAGATTAGGCAAATTCCTGAACACAAAGACTTGCAATAATAATACTTTGCGTTTCCTTGTCATGACGCATGTAACAGATTGTGCGTGTGGCCTCTGACTTAAGGATCCAATAGCGCAGAGAATGAGGCTCAGCTGTGCGAGCATTGAGTCCGAGGGGAGGAAACAATATGGTGTGATGTCCTGCACATTGCCATCTGCCTCATTATGGATGTTAATAATTAATAACATTATAAACCAATCAATCGTCATTTTTTTCATTTAATTATCACATGAAATAAAAAATTATATACAGTAGGCCCCTGCCCATTCATGGTTCACCATTCGCGGCCCAGCATACTCACGGATTAGCGGTAACTTGGAAAACTACTGGCACGTGATTCAAATTTGGCCAATGGCTGAAAGCTTTTGTTTCTCCCTCCTGCTGATTGTTTGAAAATGATGTGTACACCTCTTCTTTCTCCTTCACGCACAAATTATTTACGTGATTGCCTGAATTGTGAAGTAAATTATTTTACTGTGTTTTTAATGATTATTTAAGCCATATGATGTCACTCAAATGCCCTGCATCTTCTCTAGCTTCTGGTAAGGAGCCTAAGCGCTTTATTTATTCATAAATATTATCACAGTACGAAATTAAAAAAGTTAGCGCATGTGCATGTAATATCATATAAAGGGTTTTAAAACTGCAATGCAGCCATGGGGGGGGGGTTGGGCACTAACCAGTGTCTCTCCCCCTTATGCCGGTCCCAAGCCTGGAGAAATGCAGAGGGTTGTGTCAGGAAGGGCATCCGACGTAAAACCAATGCCAAACTTTTATGATGCAAATCAGAAGTATTACTCCCAAACCGGATTGGTCGAGGCCCGGGTTAACAACGACCGCCATCAGTGCTGTCAATCAACAGGGTGCTGATGGAAATTGGACTACTGTTGGTCGAAGACATCGAAGAAGGAGAGGTGGGAGGCGTGTCCGTAGGCAGAGAGAGAAGAGGAAAGGCGTGAGTCTAAGACTGAGAGTAGGGACTTTGAATGTTGGAACTATGCAAAGAAAAGGTAGAGAGCTGGCTGACATGATGCAGAGGAGGAAGGTGGACATACTGTGTGTTCAGGAGACCAGGTGGAAAGGGAGCAAAACTAAAAGCTTAGGAGCAGGGTTAAAGCTATTTTATAATGGTGTGGATGGGAAGAGAAATGAAGTAAAAGTCATCTTGAAGGAGAGGTTTGTCAGGAATGTTCTAGAAGTGAAAAGAGTGTCAGACAGAGTGATGAGCCTCAAGTTAGAAATTGAAGGTGTGATGCTCAATGTTGTTAGTGCTTATGCCCCACAGGCAGGATTTGAGCTAAAAGAGAAGGAGAGATTCTGGAGTGACTTAGATGAAGTGATGCAGAGTACCCCCAGAGGTGAAAGAGTGGTCATTGGTGCAGACTTCAATGGACATGTTGGTGCAGGCAACAGAGGGGACGAAGAAGTGATGGGCAGGTTTGGTATCCAGGACAGGAACACAGAAGGACAGATGTTGATCGATTTTGCAAAAAGGATGGAAATGGCTGTGGTAAATACTTTCTTCCAGAAGAAACAGGAGCATAGGGTGACTTATAAAAGCGGAGGTAGGAGCACACAGGTAGACTACATCTTGTGTAGGCGATGTAATTTGAAAGAAGTCAGTGACTGCAAAGTAGTAGTGGGCGAGAGTGTTGCCAAACAGCATAGGATGGTGGTATGCAGGATGACGCTGATGATGAGGAAGGTGAAGAAGGCAAAGGCAGAGCAGAAGACAAAGTGGTGGAAGCTAAAAAAGGAAGAGTGTCGGTTTGTCTTCAAAGAGGAGTTGAAACAGGCTTTGGGTGGCCAGGAAATGCTTCCAAATGACTGGACATCCACAGCAAATGTGATCAGGGACACAGGTAGGAGACTACTTGGTGTGTCCTCTGGAAGGAAAGTAGATAAGGAGACTTGGTGGTGGAATGAGGAAGTGCAGGAGTGTGTACAAAGGAAGAGGTTAGCTAAGAAGAAGTGGGACATTGAGAGGACCGAAGAGAGTAAACAGGAGTACAGGGAGACACAGCGTAAGGCAAAAGTAGCAGTGGCTAAGGCCAAACAGAGGGCATATGATGACTTGTATGATAGGTTGGACAGTAAGGAGGGAAAAAATGATCTATACAGGTTGGCACAGCAAAGAGCTAGAGAAGGGAAGGATGTGCAGCAAATTAGATTGATAAAGGACAGAGAGAGAAATGTATTGACTGATGACAGAAGTGTGCTGGGAAGATGGAAAGAGTACTTTGAAGAGCTGATGAATGAGGAAAATGAGAGAGAAAAAAGAGTAGAAGAGGTGACCATTGAGGAGCAGGATGTAGCAAAGATCAGTCAGGGTGAAGTGAGGAGGGCATTGAAGAGGATGAAGAATGGAAAGGCAGTTGGTCCTGATGATATACCTGTGGAGGTATGGAAGTGTCTAGGAGAGGTAGCAGTAGCTTTTCTGACAAGAACATTCAACAAGGTCCTAGAGAGTGAGGAGATGCCGGAGGAGTGGGGGAGAAGTGTGCTGGTGCCCATTTTTAAGAACAAGGGAGACTTGCAGAGTTGTGGCAACTACAGAGGGATAAAGTGGATGAGCCATATAATGAAGTTATGGGAAAGAATAGTGGAAGCTAGACTTAGGGCAGAGGTCAGCATTTGTGAACAACAGTTTGGTTTCATGCCAAGAAAGAGCATCACAGATGCAATGTTTGCTTTGAGGATGTTAATGGAGAAGTACAGAGAAGGTTAGAGGGAACTGTATTGTGCCTTTGTGGATCTGGAAAAAGCATATGACAGGGTGCCAAGAGAAGAACTGTGGTATTGCATGAGGAAGTCTGGAGTGGCAGAGAAGTATGTCAGAGTGGTGCAGGACATATAAGACAGTGGTGAGGTGTGCTGTCGGCGTGACCGACGAATTCAAGGTGGAGGTGGGACTGCATCAGGGGTTAGCTCTGAGCCCCTTCTTGTTTGCTATGGTGATGGACAGGCTGACAGATGAGGTGAGACAAGAATCTCCATGGATTATGATGTTTGCAGATGACATTGTGATCTGTAGTGAGAGCAGAGAACAAGTGCAGGAAAATCTAGAGAGGTGGAGATATGCCCTGGAAAGGAGGGGAATGAAGGTTAGCCTCAGAAAATCATAATGTGTGTGTCAATGAGAAGGATCCAGGAGGAACGGTGATGTTACAGGGAACAGAGATAACGAAGGTAGAGGATTTTAAATACTTAGGCTCAACAATCCAGAGTAATGGAGAGTGTGGAAAAGAGGTGAAGAAGCGTGTGCAGGCAGGCTGGAATGGTTGGAGAAAAGTGTCAGGTGTGATGTGCGATAGGAGAGTGTCAGCAAGAATGAAAGGACAAGTGTACAAGACGGTGGTGAGGCCAGCGATGTTGTATGGCTTAGAAACAGTGGCGCTGAGGAAAAGACAGGAGGCAGAGCTGGAGGTAGCGGAGATGAAAATGTTGAGGTTCTCTCTGGGAGTAACAAGGATGGATAGGATCAGAAATGAGTATATCAGAGGGACAGCCCATGTGAGATGTTTTGGAGACAAAGTCAGAGAGGCTAGATTGAGATGGTTTGGACATGTACAGAGGAGGGATAGTGAGTATATTGGCAGTAGGATGCTGAGGTTGGAACTACCAGGCAGAAGGCCTAGAGAAAGACCAAAGAAGAGATTTATGGATGTGGTAAAGGAAGACATGAAGGTCGTTGGAGTCAAAAAAGAAGCAGAGGACAGGGTGAGATGGAGACGGATGATTTGCTGTGGCGACCCCTGAAAGGAGCAGCCGAAAGGAAAAGAAGAAGAACAAGGAGGGTTTTAAAACTGCATCAATAATTCACGGATTTTCAGGATCCGCGTATGGGAGTGGAAAGCAAGCCCCGCAAATAACGGGGGCCTTTTGTATAAAATATCACAGACAGTCTCAGGTACAATAAACTGCAATTAACGCTGTCAAGAGTAGAATATAAACAAATAATTCTGTACACGAAATCTTAAGTAAAATCTAAATTATAAATGTAAACCATGAGTATTGAGAACTGGTGATGTCCAACATGTACATCGAAGCATTGTGAAATGGAATAAATAATTAAATAAACAGTAGAAGCAAGATGGATAGACTAGAACATAAATGTCCAAAGTGGACGAACTAAGTAAACATTTTGGAAACGTTAAATGTGCACATTGTTTTTCACTGTCAGGAACCTGTTGTACATTAAATAAAGGAGCATTGCAAACCTTAATATTCAGTAATTTGTTCATTCATTTTCTGTAACTGCTTAATCCTAATTAGGATCACGGGGAGGCCGACTCTGGGCGAGGGCAAAGTGCACCCTGGACAACTCACCAGGCCATCTCAGGGCAGAATCACACTGACGGCTATGCAATTACTCTTTACGAAAGTCAGCAATGGTTCTTTTACACCTCTCACCACAGACACTGAGCGACATGGCCTGCCTTTGATAACCCAGTTTAGCTGCACTGGGGGGGACAGTGACAACCTTGTGGAGAGTGGGGCTTGTACCCACAACCTTAGGATTGGTAATCCAGCACTTTTACCACCAAGTCAAAACTACCCTCCTAAAACTGAATATTAGAATCTGATTGGCCACTAGGTGAAATACTTATATAGTGTACATTTTCAAAGACTTGTATGTAGTGTATTGTACTTGTATTACATCATCAGTTCATACAGTTTACATGCCAGGCAGGTCTCATCATCAAAAGACTCATAATAAATACCAATAGATAAAAGCAAATTAATAAAAAGTGTATCATATAACATTTTTCTGTAAGTGGAAATTTCTTTTACATTCAGAATGTCTGTACTTCATTACAACCAAGTAATTTTTAGATATGGGAGATCTACAGATACCCTAAAAATAAGATTAAAAAATTGCTGTGTGTATCCTGCATGGAAAATCCTGCACATGCATTTAACCCATCCAAAGTTAACACACACACACACACACACACACACACACACACACACACACACACACACACACACACACACACACACACACACACACACACACATTCGTAGCAGTGGGTATTAGGTGCCTTGCTCATGTATTTCAGCCATGATTGTGGAAAAAGGGAAGGTGAAGCTCATTACCCCAAAACACATTTTTGCTGCTGGTTCAGGAATTGAACTAACAACCTTTTAGTCCCAAAGCCACTTCTCCAACCATTAGGCCACAGCTGCTTACAACTCTTCTGCCAGAAGTGGGATTTGAACCCATGCCTCCATGTGGGAACCAGAATCTTCATTTTTGTAAGGTTCACACCTTGTGTCTGGCATCTTAGACCACTTGGCAATTCTGACATTACAATTAAAAACACCCGTACACATTCCAAATAAAAAAAATCTGCCACATTTGTAAATATTTCTTACTTTCTTCCTTTTTCCCGTTCTCGGGAGTCGCCACAGAAAATCTTCTGATTCGCACATTTGATTTGGTATGGATTTTTACATCAGATGCCCTTCCTATCAAAACCCTTTAGCAAGGGACAGAAACACACTGATGGCTTTGCAGCTCCTCTTTATGAAAGTCAGTAATGGTTCTTTTACATGAATCTCTCACCATAGACAGTGAGAGACATGGCCCGCCTTTGATAACCCAGTTAACTGCACTGGGGGGACAGTGACAACCCTGTGGGGACTCGAGCCCCCAACCTTAGGATCAGCGATCCTGCGCCCTATACCACTAGACCATCACTGCCCCACATTTGTAAATATGACAACAATAATACAAATATTCTAACCTAATAAAATCAACTTTAATTCAATTACTGACTACACATCGCTCTTGGTCCAGAAGGAGTTAAGTTTTGATATCCATGTAATATCCATAAACACAAACACATGAATTTATTTAACTGCAACTTTAGTTTACAACAAACACTATATAAAACACTATATAAATAACAAAAATACTTTTACATTAATATGAAAAATAATAAATCAGGCCCTTGAACAAATACATTAAATTGTCCTTGTATGAGAATTCTCCTTAGCTCAATTAGAATTCAAGTCAGTGCATGGTGTTTCCAAATAAAAATTAGAGTCAAGGGTAAGTTCAGATCAAATGAAGGTCTAATCTGTCAAAGTCTACTAAGTTGAATGTGTTAGATCTGGCACCTGATTGGGTGATGATTGGTGCAATCCTACCCCATGGCAGCTAGTTAGTCCAGTAATTTCAGTACAAGGATAGATCCAGGTTCCTGAGAATCAATGAGGAGGCTTGCCATATATTGGGGTTGTTGGGATCTTCTTTACTGTTTTCTTTTCTCACTCAACAAAAGAATCTGACCGACATATCATGCATGTAGCCTAATTAAGATGAACCCGGAACATCTGACAATCTCTGACTCCAGCAGAGCAACCATTTCACCGTCATCCAGTAGCTATTTGACTTCAGCAACTGTTTTGACTTAGTTCCCATCTTTTAACTCAGCAAAGCTCAATGTAATATGTTACTTCCAGCTCAACATGGCAACTCTGAAAACTCTCTGTGTATCATGGCCCCTCCCCCACGTACAACATAGTCAACATAGTCTGATATATTCCTGCTTAATTTAGTTCGGAATGAGATCATGTGTCCCTTCCCTGAATCGCCACCTTATCGTGGTGGAGAGGTTTGCATGACCTAATGATCCTTGGAGCTATGTTGTCGGGGGGCAAGATGGCCCTGGTTGGGTCACCCAAGGCAAACAGGTCCTGGGTAAAGGTCCAGGCAAAGTGCGATTCAGAAAACCCTTATGACTAAGAGGCGGATGAGGATGCAGTTTCCCTTGCCCGGACACTGGTCACCGGGGTCCCCCCCCCTGGAGCCAGACCCGGAGGAGGGGCTCAAAGGCGAGTGCCTGGTGGTCGGGGTTCTGCATATGCAGCCTGGCTGGGCCTAGCCCAAAAAGGAGACATGGGTCCGCCCTCCCATGGACCCACCACCCGTGGGAGGAGTTTTAGGGGTCGGGTGCAATGTGAGTTGGGTGGCAGCAGAAGGCATGGGTTCTGTCGGACCAATCCTCGGTTACTGACTCTGACCCTGGGGACATGGAATGTCATCTCTCTGGCAGGGAAGGAGCCTGATCTGGTGTGTGAGGTGGAGAGGTACCGACTTGATATAGTCGGGCTCACCTCAAAGCATAGCTTGGACTCTGGAACCACCCATGTCGAGAGAGGCTGGACCTTATTCCATTCTGGAGTTGCTCGTGGGGAGAGGCGACGAGCCGGTGTGGACATTCTTGTTGCCCCGTGTCTCGGGGCCCAAATGTTGGGTTATCCCTGGTTGAAGAAAGGGTAACTTCCCTCCATCATCGGGTGGGGGGACGGGTCCTGACTGTTATTTGTGCTTATGCACCAAATGACAGTTCAGAGTACTCACCCTTCGTGGAGTCTTTAGGGGTGTGTTGGAGAACACTCCCTGGGGAGACTCACTCATTGTCTTGGGAGATTTCAATGCCCATGTGGGCAACGATAGTGTGACCTGGAAGAGTGTGATCAGTAGGTACGGCCTCTCCAGTTTGAACCCGAATGGTGTTTCGTTATTGGACTTCTGTGCTCGTCACAGTTTGTCTATCACGAACACCATGTTCGAACATAAGTGTGCCCATAAGTGCACTTGGCACCAGGACACCCTAGGTCCCAGTTCGATGATTGACTTTGTAGTCGTGTCATCGGACTTGCGGCCATATGTTCTGGACACTCGGGTGAAGAGAGGAGCTGAGCTGTCTACCGATCACCACCTGGTGGTGAGTTGGCTTCGGTGGTGAGGGAGGCTGCCTTTCAGACCTGGCATGCCCAAGCATGTAATCAGGGTCTGCTGGGAACGTTTGGCGGAGTCCCCTGTCCGAGAGGCCTTTAACTCCCACCTCCGGCAGAGCTACAACCACGTCCCATGAGGAGGTGGGTGACATGGAATCCGAATGGGCCATGTTCTGTGCCTCTATTGCTGAGGTGGCAGCCCATAGCTGTGGCTCGAAGGTCGTCGGTGCTTGCCATGGCCGTAACCCCCAAACCCGGTGGTGAACACCTGTGGTGAAGGGGACCGTCCAGCTGAAGAAGGAGGCCTATCGGGTTTTATTTGCCTGTGGGACTCCCGAGGCAGCGGACAGGTACCAGCAGGCCAAATGTGCTGCAACCGAGGCCGTCGCAGATGCAAAATCTCGGGCGTGGGAGGAGTTCGGTGTGGGCCTGGAGAGTTATTATCAGTTGGCCTCAAAAAGGATCTGGACCACCATCGGGTGCCTCAGGAGGGGGAAGCAGTTCTCCACAAACACTGTTAACAGTAGAGGTGGGGAGCTGCTTATCTTGACTGGGGATGTTGTCGAGAGCTGGAGGGAATACTTTGAGGACCTCCTCAATGTCACCAACACACCCTCCGTGGAGGAGGAAGACCCTGGGGGTTTGGGTGGGGGTCTGCCCATCACTGGAGTGGAGGTCGCTGAGGTTGTCAAAAAGCTCCTCGGTAGTCGAGCTCCGGAGTAGGATGAGATCTGCCCAGAATATCTCAGGGCTCTGGATGCTGTAGGACTGTCTTGTGGGGCGTGCTCTGGGAGTGGGAGCGTTCCGGACCCATTGCTTTGGGCCATTCGATCGCTGTATCACCGGAGCCAGATTTTGGTCCATATTTGTAACAACAGGTCGAATCCGTTTCCGGCGGGAGTTGGAGTCTGCCAAGGCTGTCCTTTGTCATCGATTCTGTTTATAATTTTTATGGACAGAATTTCGAGGTGCAGCTGAGACGTTGCGAGTCTCTGGTTTGGTGGCCATCGGATTTGATCTCTGCTTTTTGTGGATGATGTTGTCTTTTTGGCTTCATCAAGTCGGGGCCTCCAGCTCTCATTGGAGCGATTCCCAGTCAAGTGCGAGGTAGCCGGGATGAAGATCAGTACCCGGGACGGTTACTGCACCCTCCGGGACGGGAATGAGATCCTGCCCCAAGTGAAGGAGTTTAAGTATCTTGTAATCTTGTTCACGAGTGAGGGAAGGATGGAGCGGGAGATCAACAGACGGATTGATGCAGCCTCTGCTGTTAAACGGAGCTTGTACTTGTCCGTTGTGGTGAAGAAGGAGCTGAGGCAACCCTCAAGGCAACCCTCACCTATGGTCACGAGCTTTGGGTAGTGACCGAAAAAACAAGATTGCGGATACAAGCGACTTAAATGAACGTCCTTCGCCGGGTGCCGGGGTTTTCCCTTACAGATAAGGTGAGAAGCTCTACCATCTGGGGAGAGCTCGGAGTATTCCACATTGAGAGGGGCCAATTGAGATGGCTCTGGCATCTGGTCAGAATGCCTCCTGGACGCCTTCCTGGTGTGGTGTTTCAGACATGTACAACCAGGAAGAGACCCCGGGGTCGACCTAGAACATGCTGGAGGGACTATGTCTCTTGGCTTGTCTGGGACTGCCTCGGTGTCCCCCCGGAAGAATTGGAGGAAGTGCCTGGGGAGAGGGACGTCTGGACCTCTTTGCTTAGGTTGCTGCCCCCTGCGACCTGACCCTGGACTTAACGGAAGAAGATGAGATGAGAGATGAGATGAGATGAGAGATTATGTGTGCAATGAGAAAGAGAGGTACAGTATTTAAAACCAAATTTTCATATTTCTCATATCAAAATACATCCAATGGTGGCCCGGTGTTAAGGTGCTGGATTACCGATCACAAGGGTGAGGGTTCAAGCTCCTCTGTCAACGGTTGTCATTGCTGTCCCAAGTAAAGGGAGGAAACCGAAATACCCTGAGGAAACCCACACAAGCATGGGGAAAACATGCAGACTCCACACAGAAATTTTGGGAATCAGACCCAGGACCTTCTTGCTCTGAAGTAAACCATATTGATAGTGAAATATATATAAATAAATTCACTTGTTGCACTTGCTAATATAATACTGGTCTTTTTTTCAGTGACAACTACTAAGCAATGAGCATATTTATCTTTAGTGGCATTGAGTGAAACTATTGTTGTATTGGCTTGTGGTTTTAGTTTTATCTACTCAATTTTCTATGTCGTTGTACTAAATGTAATTACTGAGGTCTACATTTTTTATTACATTAAGTAGATTCATACACTGTAAAAAATTACCTGTAAAAACTACAGTAACTTCCTCCTGGTATTGCAAGTTAAAATTGTAATAACTTGCAAAGAGAACTGCCAACCCAACAATGAAATTCATGGTAGGCTCCAATACACAATCCACCTTGCCTTCTACTGACAGATTCCACTTTTCCCCTTGGAATAATGAATTGCCTGCAATTACATTAAGCAATTTACACTATCATTTGAAAATAATATTTATAACATTCTAACAGTGTACAATTTATGGTGACAGGCAGGTTATTTTAATATTATCTTCTTCTTCTTTTCCTTTCGGCTGTTCCCTTCAGGGGTCGCCACAGCAAATGATCTGCCTCCATCTCTCCCTATCCTCTGCATCTTCTACTCTTACTCCAACGACCTTCATGTCCGCCTTCACCGCATCCATAAATCTTCTCTTTGGTCTTCCTCTGGGCCTTTTGCCTGGTAGTTCCAACCTCAGCATCCTACGACCAATATACTCACTATCCCTCCTCTGTACATGTCCAAACCATCTCAATCTAGCCTCTCTGACTTTGTCTCCAAAACATCTAACATGTGCTGTCCCTCTGATGTACTCATTTCTGATCCTATCCATCCTCGTTACTCCCAAAGAGAACCTCAACATTTTCATCTCTGCTACCTCCAACTCTGACTCCTGTCTTTTCCCCAGGGCCACTGTCTCTAAACCATACAACATTGCTGGCCTCATCACCGTCTTGTACACTTTTCCCTTCATTCTTGCCGATACTCTCCTATCACACATCACACTGGACACTTTTCTCCATCCATTCCAACCTGCCTGCACGCGCTTCTTCACCTCTTTTCCACACTCTCCATTGCTCTGGATTGTTGAGCCTAAGTACTTAAAATCCTCCACCTTCTTTATCTCTGCCCCCTGTAACCTCACCGTTCCTCTTGGGTCCTTGTCGTTCACACACATGTATTCTGTCTTACTGAGGCTAACCTTCAATCCCCTCCTTTCCAGGGCATACCTCCACCTCTCTAGATTTTCCTCCACTCGGTCTCTGCTCTCACTACAGATCACTATGTCATCTGCAAACATCATAGTCCATGGAGCTTCTTGTCTAACCTCATCTGTTAGCCTGTCCATCACCATAGCAAACAAGAAGGGGCTGAGAGCTGACCCTTGATGCAGTCCCACCTCCACCTTGAACTCTTCTGTCACACCGACAGCACACCTCACCACTGTCTTACATCTATCATACATGTCCTGCACCACTCTAACATACTTCTCTGCCACTCCAGACTTCCTCATACAATACCACAGTTCTTCTCTCGGCACCCTGTCATATGCTTTCTCCAGATCCACAAAGGCACAATGCAGCTCCTTCTGACCTTCTCTGTACTTCTCTATTAACATCCTCAAAGCAAACACTGCATCTGTGGTGCTCTTTCTGGGCATGAAACCAAACTGTTGTTCACAAATGCTGACCTCTGCCCTTAGTCTTGCTTCCACTATTCTTTCCCATAGCTTCATTGTATGGCTCATCAACTTTATCCCTCTGTAGTTGCCACAACTCTGTACATCGCCCTTGTTCTTAAAAATGGGCACAAGCACACTTCTCCTCCATTCCTCTGGCATCTGCTCACTTTCTAAAACCTTGTTGAATATTCTTGTCAGAAAATCTACTGCTACCTCCCCTAGACACTTCCATACCTCAACTGGTATGTCATCAGGGCCAACTGCCTTTCCATTCTTCATCCTCTTCAATGCCCTCCTCACTTCTCCCTTACTAATCTTTGCTACTTCCTGCTCCTCAACGGTCACCCCTTCTACTCTTTTTTCTCTCTCATTTTCCTCATTCATCAGCTCTTCAAAGTACTCTTTCCATCTTCCCAGCACACTTCTGTCATCAGTCAATACATTTCCCTCTCTGTCCTTTATCACTCTAACTTGCTGCACGTCTTTCCCATCTCTATTTCTCTGCTGTGCTAACCTGTATAGATCATTTTCTCCCTCCTTACTGTTCAACCTATCATACAAGTCCTCATACGCCCTCTGTTTGGCCTTTGACACCGCTACCTTCGCCTTACGCTGTGTCTCCCTGTACTCCTGTTTACTCTCTTCGGTCCTCTCAATGTCCCACTTCTTCTTGGCTAACCTCTTCTTTTGTACACACTCCTGCACTTCCTCATTCCACCACCAAGTCTCCTTATCTACTTTCCTTCCAGAGGACACACCAAGTACTCTCCTACCGGTCTCCTGATCACATTGGCTGTGGTTGTCCAGTCCTCTGGAAGCACTTCCTGACTACCCAAAGCCTGTTTCAACTCCTCCTTGAAGACAACACGACACTCTTCCTTTTTCAGCTTCCACCACTTTGTCTTCTGCTCTGCCTTTGCCTTTTTCACCTTTCTCACCATCAGTGTCATCCTGCACACCACCATCCTATGCTGTTTGGCAACACTCTCACCCACTACTACTTTGCAGTCACTGACTTCCTTCAAATTACATCGCCTACACAAGATGTAGTCTACCTGTGTGCTCTTACCTCCGCTTTCATAAGTCACCCTATGCTTCTGTTTCTTCTTGAAGAAAGTATTCACCACAGCCATTTCCATCCTTTTTGCAAAATCGATCAACATCTGTCCTTCTGTGTTCCTGTCCTGGATACCAAACCTGCCCATCACTTCCTCGTCCCCTCTGTTGCCTGCACCAACATGTCCATTGAAGTCTGCTCCAATGACCACTCTTTCACCTCTGGGGGTACTCTGCATCACTTCATCTAACTCACTCCAGAATCTCTCCTTCTCTTCTAGCTCACATCCTGCCTGTGGGGCATAAGCACTAACAACATTGACCATCACGCCTTCAATTTCTAACTTGAGACTCATCACTCTGTCTGACACTCTTTTCACTTCTAGAACATTCCTGACAAACCCCTCCTTCAAGATGACTCCTACTCCATTTCTCTTCCCATCCACACCATTATAAAACAGTTTAAACCCTGCTCCTAAGCTTTTAGCCTTTCTACCTTTCCACCTTGTCTCCTGAACACACAGTATGTCCACCTTCCTCCTCTGCATCATGTCAGCCAGCTCCCTAGCTTTTCCTTGCATAGTTCCAACATTCAAAGTCCCTACTCTCAGTCCGAGGCTCACGCATTTCCTCTTCTCTCTCTGCCTACGGACACGCCTCCCGCCTCTCCTTCTTCGACGTCTTCGACCAACAGTATATTATGTACATTGTAAATGGTCGAAATGTTATTTAATATATCATATGACATCAATACTTTTGGAATTCATTAAATGAAATATTAATTACCCATATGAGATAATATTCTTATGCAAGCTTTTGAATGTCCAAAATTATACATACCTAACACAATAAGTCATGGTGTTTCAGGTAGTGGTAGCGCTTCCAATTCAGGTATTGAAGAAGAAGTCACCTATAATGACATTAAAATCAAATTAGAAAATGTTTATATTATTTTCAAAAAATATAGCAATATAACAACAAATGTTAAAAACCATGTACTGATTATGTAATAATGTCAGCCTTTACTAATACCAACAAAATTATATATGTTTTGGTTTTGATCTTATATATATATATATATATATATATATATATATATATATATATATCTATATATACACACACACACACACACACACACACACACATATATATATATATATATATATATATATATATATATATATATATATATATATATATATATATATATATATATATATATATACAGTCAGCCCCCTACTTACGAAACCGCTCGGGTACGAAAACTCCAGGTTATGAAAAACATTTTCCTAAGTTTTCGTCCTCTGTATATGAAAACAACCCCCTCTTACGAAAAGCGCCAAACACGCCATTCAAAATTCAAATGCGCTAATCAAAATTTGCCTACTCTTGTCGAAAGTCAGCAATGGTTCTTTTACATGCCTCACACCATAGACAGTGAGAGACATGGCCGGCCTTTATTAACCCAGTTAGCTGCACTGGTGGGGACAGTGCCAACCTTGTGGAGAGTGGGACTCAAACCTCAAACCCCTAACCACTAGACCATCATTGACCCATTGATATTAGTATTAAATAAATGTGTTTGTACCAGTTGTTGTTGATTTTCAAAATTTTAACAGTACCGTTCCGTTTCCACGAACTTAAAAGTATACGGCATTGAATGGGTTTGAGATACTCCTGCAAATCCACCTCTTCAACATATTGGAGATCATCTTTTTCCACCCCAACATCTGACAACGTCTTCATTAATGAATTTACACCATCATCTCGTACACTTGGCAGGATTGCCCGTATGGAGTCTTTGATGGTATTTATTGACATTTTTCTATAAAGGAATGGAATGGTGAAGAAAGTAGTAATTCTGTATTCTGGCAAAGGGTAGTAGTCTATTAGCCTTTCAGATTCAAGCATAAACAATTTTTGTCAATTTATTCTTCTAGACAGTGGATACCTATATCAACCAAGGGCTTTGACTGGTATTTTTCAGGAACAAAATGCACATCTGATCCACAATTCACAAGGATCAATTTTATTCTACCAAAGACAAGACCATCATCATTTTGTTCAATCCCAATATGCATATTTGTCATTTGTCAAAATTGCATGCCAGAGGTCCGATGGGCGGGGTTTCAACAGTTTGATCTACTTAGTTCTCTGATTTATAAATTTGCAACACTTTTCATTCCTATAATTTTATTGAGCCTATACATATTACACCTTTTAGCTATACAGCGTTTGAAATGGGTGCACTTTGCCAGGTCACTAAATCGGCTGACCTAAAAATGGCCGCAGGTGCTCACCGTGTAACGTATAAAATGGCTGTACTGTATAATGCGTGCACGCGCAAGCCCCGTTTGCATATTTACGTGCATTACTTGGAAAAATACCAGTTGGTAACAAGGTAGATATTCAATAGATGTGAAATTTGTGCTGTAAGGTTTTGTTACCCACCAGGTGAAGATGTAGTCCTTTAGCGCTGTGACAAAACTTCCGTGATCCGTTCAAATTCAGGCGTGAACAATGGAGACTGAAATCTGGCGCGCGCCCCCGTGCTCCTGGAGTTCAACCATTCAGGAGTCTGTGCACATCCTGTACTGTAGAATACGGTTTTCATTAATGTACTGAAGCATTTAAAGAACCTTGCTGCAATATTTCACAGTAACACGCACTAAGAGCGCGAGTTTAACCAAATAAATAAAAATCACTAAATACTCTAACTATCAGAGCAAATGAGCTGCATCGGGAGACCGGCGGTGGATCTAGTAACAATGCTCACGTGAATTTTATAGTACAAATAAAACAATATACATAAAAATATCAGTCAGTGAAAAAGTAGATATCATTTGTAATACTTTTGTAAAAGTTTTTAAGGTACTTACCAGATATTTGTGAGAGTAGCAGTGTTGATGGAAGCATGTGCTTGGTTCTGATCCCAGATAATGCAGGATGAGCATAGAGCTCAGCATTCCCGTCAGAACAGAGATCTAAAGTGACAGCTTCAATCAATGCAACTTTAGTGCATCAGGGTTTTTTCTTTTTCTTTTTTTGTTTAAGTATTATCGAATTAAAAAAATAAGGAGATTAAGGAAGAATAACAGGAAAAATTAATCGAAATGCCACAAAAATAAGCACAATTATGCAACAACAAAAAAAAAACCCCAAAAAACAAAACAAAAAAAAAAAAAAACAGAAACAAACACAAAACAAAAAACAACCCAAAATCTCCCATCAAAACTCTTTACATTTTTGTGAGGTGCATCTCTGTATGTGTATTTATAGTTTATTTACATCTTATGCATTATTATTGCATATTTTATTGTTGTTATTATAAGCATTTATAACATTGAATATGTATTTATTGATATTATATACCCACATACGTATGTATACGCCAGTCAGGGATGGGAGGTGGGAAGGTTGGGGGGTGATCTTACTTCGCAGAATTCGGTGGTCGCAGGGGTCTTGGTCCCAATTAACTGCGGAAAGTAAGGGATTCGTGGACTGCACAATGCGTTGGTATACAACAGGGGTTGCAACTCAAAATGTTCAAAGAGCCATTTGGACCAAAAAACTAAAAACAAATCTGTCTGGAACTACAAAAAAATTAAAGCCTTATAAAACGTGTCACAGGCGATGACTCAAATCTTCATTGACAGAAATATTATAGGCGTAATTTTTTTATACAAATTTTTAAAACATTGGAAAATGTTTAGAATGTTTGTCAGACTTGTCCTCACAGAAACCATATTAAAACAACAACAACAACAACAAAAACAAAAAGTACCCCCACCCAGCTTTTTTCATTTTCACATTTTTGAAAAGCTCCGAGGAGCCACTAGGGTGGCACTAAAGATCCGCATGCATATATGGTAATATACAGGATGAAGCATTGGCAGTAAGTTACTGTAAGAATTCACAGTAAATTGTTGCTGAAGTTATGGCAATGTTTTACAGTGTACGATAAAAATAAACAATTCCACAGCTGTAGAATTTACACAGTATCTTTAAATATAATACAAATCCAAATACAGTACCTTTACGAAAACATAAATAATTAGTTTTTGCTCTAATATTAATCTTTTTTTTTTACACAATGGCCAACAAGTTCATTTTGGCAAAGGTCAATGGAAGAGTAAAATTTTTTCTTGGGACAAAGGCCTCTTGGTAGCCTTCTCTGACCTTCCTGTCTGATCTGGGAAGGATCCCATTGCACACTGAGCTATAGGCTTCCACCTGTGATCAACTGTAATCATTGTCAAAAATTCAGCATGAAAACAGCTATTCTTACAGCATTTCAGGAAAAGTGGAAAGCATATTGTAACACAGGTAAACACATGGTTACTAATTTTATTGGAAAAAACCCTAGTTTCCAACACTCCCTGAAAGCACTAGTTTCCTCGTCTCCTTGAACGCGTCATAGGCACGTGCTGCGTGCGCCTGCATGCGACCAGCAGAGCGTGTAGGAGAGCGTGAAGAGCAGGACGCATACAGAGCCCTCGAAAAGCGACACGAGTGAGTCAACGATCAAAAATGTGATTAAGTGAACTTTTAACAAGTTTAACTAAGTTTGTGTGCTTTTCAGAGCCTTGTATGTGTTTTGTTCTCTCTCAATCGAACCGGGTGGAGAGAGTTTGTTTTCTTGGAAACTCCGGTGAGTCATTGCAATATGAAGCTAGTTTAAGAACCTATGCTAACTTTACACGTGGTGAACCTATGCTAACTTTACACGTGGTGACTTTTAAAGCTGTGTGCACTATTTTTGTCTTTAAAAGGCTAAGACCAGTCGGAGTACATAACAAAGATTGTGCTGTGCACAAAATGAACCTTACATTTTATTTTTCTAAAATGTTTTGTTGAAAGCACTTTTGCTAATGCACTAAAGTAGTGCAGATAAGCTGTTTTGTTTTGTATTACATTCCATTCAGTGCCTTTCATGCACTTTTGTCATTTTATTTAGGAACTATTGTTGTTAAATATTTTATTCATTGTGTCTGTACTGCATGTGCAGACTGGTTTTTTAGTGGATCTGGATTTGATCTTGAAGCTGGTTTCGGACACGGATGGCGAGCCAAATCCAGTGAGAACTCTTGGTGGATCCAGAAGCAGTGTGGCCAACTGTTCTCTGGATGCGAGAGTAGATCTACAGACCCAACTACTTCAAATCACAGGATCCCAGATAAGAATAGATAAAAACACCTTTATCCCAAACGGATCACAATCCTGGAAAAGACTCCCGGGTTCACACGAATCAAACCTTAGAGACTTAAGCTTATTTTATTTTATTTTTAATTTGTAAAGAAAGTTCTACAATATTGTTTGCACTGTTTCTTGTAGTATTGTTAATTGTAATAAATCTGCCGGCTGTTCAAATTCAAATCTCCACAATTCATTTTACTCCTCCAGAACCTAGTATAAAATCTAGCACAGCTATATCAAGCTGGTGTTACAATATCAAAAGATTTTACATTACAGTACTATGGTACTACTAGTACCCTTCCTGGTACAGGCTCCAAAGTGGATGGAAGAGTGAAACTGGTCAGAGAGACTACAAAGAGGCTTCTGGGAACTTCGAAGCAGTTACAGGAGTTTTTGGCAAAGAGGGTTCATTGTGTGCAAAAGGCAAGAATATCACAAATGCTCCATAAATATGGCTTGTAGAAGATCAGATGAAAAAATCCAAATGTTGAGGAGTGAACTTTCAGCTGGACCCAGAAATGCAGGAGACGGTGAACGATGACACAGAACCGATTTACAGTATTACTCAAGCGGAAACACTGAAGACAGGAGGCCAACACAATAACTGAATGGTGATGAAGAGAACACAACAAACAACAAGCACTGGAGACTAATGTGTGGGAAACTGGTTGAGTGTGGAGCTGGAACCAGGAGCCAGCGAGGATACAGGGAAACAAAGATGTGATGCGGGACAATCTTCGGCACCGAGGTGAACGCGCTGCTTGTCTTTATAGAGGAATAGATTCGGGAGTGGGATCAGGCGTGTGCACTGCAGTCAGCCTGCGTAGGTCAGCCATGCCCCTTCGCCGGAGCCTGAACTGCTGGGGAGAAAACGGAGCTAGAAGAGCCGCCAAATTCAAGTCCCTCAGAACTCAGACCATAAGACCAAATCTTATTAAGCTTTTCCAAAATGTCGCTTTAGGATTCAACGGTTAGTTAGGGAAAGGTGTTGTCGTCAGATGAGACTATTTTACAGATGAAACAATTTGGCCTTAATGTGAAACGGCATATCTCGCAGAAGTCCAGTACAGTGTACCATTGCGAGAATACCATACATATGTTAAAGCATGGAAGTGGTAACATCCTGCTGTTGCAGGATTTCTCTGCATCAGATAGTGGAGCACAAGATAAAAGGAAATGGTAGTGTGTCAAAATACCATCAAATACTGCTGCCTCCTGCCATCAACTAAAGGTGAAGGTCCTTGTGTGGCCTAGTCAGACCAGACTAAAACCAGATTGAAATTTGTGCAATGAGTTGAAGTTTGCAGTGCAACAACAGTTGCCATCCAATCTGACTGAGCTTGAAGAGTTCTGGAAGGAACAGCAGCTAAATATCTCGATGGGCAAAGTTGAGAGAGAAGCATCCCAACAGACTCATGACTTTAATCAAAGAACTATCTCAGTGGTTCTTCTTTCTTTCTTTCTTTCTTTCTTAGAGGAACTGACTTCTTTTTTTTTTTTCTTTTCCTTTCGGCTGTTCCCTTCAGGGGTCGCCACAGCAAATGATCTGCCTCCATCTCACCCTATCCTCTGCATCTTCTACTCTTACTCCAACGACCTTCATGTCCGCCTTCACCGCATCCATAAATCTTCTCTTTGGTCTTCCTCTGGGCCTTTTGCCTGGTAGTTCCAACCTCAGCATCTTACGACCAATATACTCACTATCCCTCCTCTGTACATGTCCAAACCATCTCAATCTAGCCTCTCTGACTTTGTCTCCAAAACATCTAACATGTGCTGTCCCTCTGATGTACTCATTCCTGATCCTATCCATCCTCGTTACTCCCAAAGAGAACCTCAACATTTTCATCTCTGCTACCTCCAGCTCTGCCTCCTGTCTTTTCCCCAGGGCCACCGTCTCTAAACCATACAACATCGCTGGCCTCATCACCGTCTTGTACATTTTTCCTTTCATTCTTGCCGATACCCTCCTATCACACATCACACTGGACACTTTTCTCCATCCATTCCAACCTGTCTTAGAGGAACTGACTCTGATCATAAAAATACTTTTTCAATTGCGATCAAGGGGGTTAAATTTGTTTGGGTTTTTCTTGTTGTTTATGTATTTATTTATCTATTTATCTTTACTTTTTTATTTTTCTATTTATTGATTTTTGTGTGTATAGTGTGTTTTCTACATTAATTCATTTAATGTACCCTTTCTGTTCATGCTTTAATAACTAGTGTTTGCTTTTTTGTGATAAAATAAAGTACTTTTTAAAAATCTTTCTTTCTTTCTTTCTTTCTTTCTTTCTTTCTTTCTTTCTTAGAGGAACTGACTCTGATCATAAAAATACTTTTTCAATTGCAACCAAGGGGGTTAAATTTGTTTGGGTTTTTCTTATTGTTTATATATTTATTATTTATGTATATTTATTTATTTATTTTTACTTTTTTATTTTTCTATTTATTGAATTTTGTGTGTGTAGTGTGTTTTCTACATGAATTCATTTAATGCACCGTTTCTGTTCATGCTTTAATAACTAGTGTTTGCTTTTTTGTGATAAAATAAAGTACTTTTTAAAAATCTTTCTTTCTTTCTTTCTTTCCTCATCATCATCATTTTCTGTAACCGCTTCATCCTAATTAGGGTCACGGGGAGGCTGGTGCCCATTCCAGCCAACTCAGGGCGAGGGCAGAGTACACCCTGGACAGCTCGCCAGGCCATTGCAGTGCGGAAACACGCTGACGGCTTTGCAGCTACTCTTTTTACGAAAGTCAGCAATGGTTCTTTTACATGCCTCTCACCGTTGACAGTGAGAGACATGGCCGGCCTTTGATAACCCAGTTAGCAGCACTGGGGGGGGGGAGGGACAGTGACAACCTTGTGGAGAGTGGGACTCGAACCCCCAACCTTTGGATCAGCAATCCGGTGACTTATACCACTAGACCACCACTTTCCTCTATTATTTAATTGCTATTTAAAAAAAAAAAAAACTATGAGCTGCTGCTTTTATATCGTACATTTCTCTGTTTTAAGTTGCACTGAGTAAATACAGCTGACAAAATATTTTTGTGTTTTCATATCAGGCTGCAAAACAATAAAATGTGTATATGTTGAAGGGGGAGTGTTCCTTTTTATACTCACTGCAGGTAATGCTCTAAATAATTCACTGTGCATGCACTGCTGTGTTGAACCAAATGAAGTTTACACTTCGTTTTATGAAAGATTTCAGTTGTTTTTCTGTGTTCCAGTGAAAAAATGTCCTTGGTGTACCCATCTGCATTAATGAAGGATGTCCAGCAGAAACCATTTCAATTCCTGGAAAGATTTAAAAATAGAATTTTAGGCTGATCATTTACACCAGAAAAAGGGGGTATATCCAGCAAAAGGATGCAAGGATACCATGTGCATGCTAGATCCAAAGAAAAATCCCTACTGTACGGATATTAACTGTGATCATGGAAAAAAAAGACAAATCAAAATTTTTTTATTTCTATATAATACAAAATAAACATTTTTCTTAAGAAGTCAACATCGGAATATTTTAAGTCTGTCTGTCTTTCGGCTTTTTCCCTTTTACTCGGGAGTCGCCACAGCGAATCATCTGATTCGCACGTTTGATTTGGCAGAGGTTTTTACGTCGGATGCCCTTCCTGCCACAACCCTTTTTAGCGAGGGACAGAAACACGCTGACGACTTTGCAGCTACTCTTTATGAAAGTCAGCAATGGTTCTTTTACATCAACCTCTCACCATAGACAGTGACAGACATGGCCCGTCTTTGATAACCCAGTTAGCTGCACTGGGGGGGACAGTGACAACCTTGTGGAGAGTGGGACTCGAACCCCCAACCTTTGGATCAGCGATCCAGCACACTATACCACTAGACCACCACTGCCCCTCCGGAATATTTTAAGCAATATTTGAAAAAGAGGGACAGTACAGATATGCTTCATTTTTAAGAACCAATTCCTCCTCATTTACAAATTGTTGTTCAATTCTGTTTTATTTGTGTATCACATTTTACAGTTGGCATTGTCACAAAGTGGCTTTATATAGTAAAACAAATGTGCTACTTCTCCTTAAACCTTGCACTTCCGTTATGAGAAGATCAGGTTAAATTTCTTGGTGTGATTTTTGACAAAAAACTCAACTTTAATGCACACATTGTCTATTTAAGAACAAAATGTCAGCAATCTTTAAATCTGTTGAAAGTTGTCTCTAAAATGGATTGGGGAGCTGGACGTAAAGTTCTGTTAAGATTATACCGATCTTTAATCCGATCAAAATTAGATTATGGCTGCATAGTTTATGGTTCTGCGTGAAAATCTGATTTAAAAAAGTTAGAAACCATCCAAAACCAAGCATTAAAAATCTGCCTTGGAGCCTTCAGAACTTCTTCTATTTCTAGCCTGCATGTCGAAGCAAACGAACTTCCATTACATCTGCGTAGGGAAAAACTAGCCCTTAAGTATGCTATAAAACAGAGCAAACAACCTTGGAAATTAAAGAGACCACATGTAAATCTGTCATTATCTGAGTTTCCTAAAAATTCTTCGGATCCTTCAGTGTTCTAGATGATGTTTGGTCAATTGAGAGATCTATATAGGGACTTCAGAGCTACAGGTCCTTCTCAATAAATTAGCATATTGTGATAAAGTTCATTATTTTCTGTAATGTACTGATAAACATTAGACTTTCATATATTTTAGATTCATTACACATAACTGAAGTAGTTCAAGCCTTTTATTGTTTTAATATTGATAATTCTGGCAAAAAAGTAAAGAAAAAAACAAAAATCCCTATTTCAAAAAATTAGCATATTTCATCCGACCAATAAAAAAGTGCTTTTAATATAAAAAAAAAAAAAATCAACCTTCAAATAATTATGTTCAGTTATGCACTCAATACTTGGTCGGGAATCCTTTTGCAGAAATGACTGCTTCAATGCGGCGTGGCATGGAGACAATCAGCCTGTGGCACTGCTGAGGTGTTACGGAGGCCCAGGATGCTTCGATAGCGGCCTTAAGCTCATCCACAGTGTTGGGTCTGGTGTCTCTCAACTTTCTCTTCACAATATCCCACAGATTCTCTATGGGCTTCAGGTCAGGAGAGCTGGCAGGCCAATTGAGCACAGTAACCACGTGGTCAGTAAACCATTTAGCAGTGGTTTTGGCACTGTGAGCAGGTGCCAGGTCGTGCTGAAAAATGATGGAAGCATGAAGTGCTCCAAAATCTCCTGATAGCTAGCTGCATTGACCTTCATAAAACACAGTGGACCAACATCAGACCTGGCACCCCAGACCATCACTGACTGTGGGGACTTGACACTGGATTTCAGGCATTTTGGCATTTCCTTCTCCCCAGTCTTCCTCCAGACTCTGGCACCTTGATTTCCGAATGACATGCAAAATTTGTTTCGTCCGAAAAAAGTACTTTGGACCACTGAGCAACAGTCCAGTGCTGCTTCTCTGTAGCCCAGGTCAGACGCTTCTGCCGCTGTTTCTGGTTCAAAAGTGGCTTGACCTGGGGAATGCGGCACCTGTAGCCCATTTCCTGCACACGCCTGTGCACGGTGGCTCTGGATGTTTCTACTCCAGACTCAGTCCACTGCTTCCACAGGTCCCCCAAGGTCTGGAATCGGCCCTTCTTTCACTTTTTCCTTCCCACAGACGTCCCACTGAGGTGGCTTGATACAGCACTCTGGGAACAGCCTATTCACTCAGAGATTTCTTTCTGTGTCTTACCCTCTTGCTTGAGGGTGTCAATGATGGCTTTCTGGACAGCAGTCAGGTCGGCAGTCTTACCCATGATTGTGGTTTTGAGTAATGAACCAGGCTGGGAGTTTTTAAAAGCCTCAGGAATCTTTTGCAGGTGTTTAGAGTTAATTGGTTGATTCAGATGATTAGGTTAATAGCTCGTTTAGACTACCTGAACATGATATGCTCATTTTTTGCGATAGGAATTTTGGGTTTTCATGAGCTGTATGCCAAAATCATCAGAATTAAAACAATAAAAGACCTGAAATATTTCAGTTGGTGTGCAATGAATCTAAAATATATGAAAGTTTAATTTTGATCAGTACATTACCGAAAATAATGAACTTCATCACAATATGCTAATTTTTTGAGAAGGACCTGTACTTATATAGATGGTTCTAAGGAGAACAACAGAGTAGCAGCCGCTACAGTCACCAATGGTTTGAATGTCCAGGTCCTACTTTTGGATGGAGCTTCTATTTTTACAGCAAATCGAAAAAACGTAAAACGAATGAACGTAAGCCGGGGAGCGTCTGTATAGAGAGAAATCCACAGGCCTGGAACGCCAAACTGAACATTGGAATGAACAGAGAGAACAATATTTTTATTCTGATTTCCAAGTGTTCTTTTTTAGAGTGCATGTGTAATCATTATACCAGGTTCTCTCTCATTAGTTTTCTTCTTAGAGAAGCTACTCAGATGCCTTATTTCAAGAGTGTCAAACTCGATCCACAAAGGGTCATGTGGCTGCAGGTTTTTGTTTCAACCAAGCAGCAGCACACATTTCGTCTACTGATCCGAGTCTTCAGGCAATTGATTGGTCAGTCTCTGTATAGAGTACACAGATTAACCAATCACCTGCCTGAAGACTCAAATTGTTTGTTTAAATGAGGAAAAAGTCAGGCGTCCTTCTGCTTTGTTGAAACAAAAACCTGCAGCCACATGGCCCTTTGTGGGCCGAGTTTGACACCCCTGCCTTATTTAATTCTGTGGGTTCTTATCATACCTAGTTGATAATTATGGAAGATTATTAATGAAACAGCACAGTAGTTAATGTAAAAGTACTGTACTGTATTCTTAACGGTGTATATACTCGAACTAAGCTGCATTGTGAGATAAGACATTCTGAGTATATTTAATACAAAGCTTAGTATTAAATCTATAGTGTGCCCAGCATTATGAGTAGATCATATTAAATTCCAATTTACTCTTACTCAATCTAGAATAGACACGAATGCTGTTCTTCAAGGATCTTCTGTGTTATTAAAATTAATATTAAACTTACCAACACCCACAGTGCAGCCCAACTGATAACTGGGTTATCAAAGGCCGGCCATGTCTCTCACTGTCTATGGTGTGAGGCATGTAAAAGAACCATTGCTGACTTTCGACAAGAGTAGGCTGCAAAGCTGTCAGCGTGTTTCCGCCCTGCGATGGCCTGGCGAGCTGTCCAGGGTGTACTCTGCCCTCGTCCTGAGTTGGCTGGGATGGGCACCAGCCTCCCCGCGACCCTAATTAGGATGAAGCGGTTGCAGAAAATGAACTGAACTGATGAACTTACCAACATTCAAGGCTTCATCTAAAGAGCCAAACAGGTCTGCAGGCTGACAGAGGAATTTGAAGTATGGCCCTGGGCGTCTATAAATAATAATCAGAGGAATCAACTGCATAGACATATTTTTCCGCCAGTGTATGTTGTGTTGGTATATAGTATTTTTGAACATATTTAATTGATGTCCAGATTTTCACAACAAGAAGGCCTGGGTTTGGCTGCTCCAGATTGCCCCTAGGTGTGAGTGAGAATGGTTGTATGTATGTTGGCACTGCAATGGCCTGGCAAGCCATTTAGAGTGTATGCCTTCACCCAGAGTCAACTGAAATAGACGCCAACCTCCCTGGCACCCAAATTAGGATTAAGCGTCTTAGAAAATGAATAAATGAATGATTTTTTGTAGAATGCCGAGGTTACCAGTGTAATTAACTGCAATGCTTCCACCTCTAGCACGCAGATGAGGTTATAACGTACGTGAATAGGGCGTGTCTTATGTATTTATGCATTTGGATTACACTCTTTTTTAATATCCATGTGCAGTGGCGTAGTGGTTATCACATCTGTCTCACAGCAAGAATGTCCTGGATTTGAGTCCCAGGCTCAGCAAGGGCATTTCTGTGTGAAGTTTGCATGTTCTTCCTGTGATTTTGTCCCACAGTTCAAATATATGCACATCAGATGAATTCGCTGTTACTAACTGCCCCGAGGTGACAGTCTGAATGGTTTTCTGTGTGTGTGTGTGTGTGTGTGTGTGTGTGTGTGTGTGTGTGTGTGTGTGTGTGTGTGTTGGCCTCGCAACGGTCTAGCAAGCTGTTCAGGGTGTAGCATGCCTTCGCCCAGAGTTGGCTAAGATAGGCTTCAGCCAAAAAACTAGTCTAGCAGGATTAAATGTCTCAGAAAATGGATGAATTAATAGATTTCCATTTTTAAAAAGTTTGAATTTCATGTTTGTTAAACCATTTAATAATTTAATTTATTTAAAAAATTGCTAAGCTATTTTATCATGTGATCAAAAATAATGTAAACAAAATGTTCTGGTTTGTTTTTCTGAGATACTTTAATTATAAATAGCAGATGGGTATATTTACCTTCATAGAAACAGAAATGAAAAAAAGGGGAAATTGGCAATGTGTGACATGTTCTCATGTCTTATGTTTAGTCTTTGTGACAGCTTCCTGATTCAGTTCTGGTGAATTTGCATTCGTAAATTTTATATTTATGGAGCATTGATTTGAAATATTATAACAACTGACATAATAAGGTGATTTTTTTTTCATTAATCCAGCTTTTCATTTTAATTTGTAAATGCCTACCTCGACTCTTTCTAACTCCAGAGGAGGAAACAGGATTTCCCTGCTTTGTACTCCAATGTTTGAAACAGATTTCCTAATTGCTGAGCTACAGATCTTCTAAAATTCCTATTGCTTTTCACTCTTACGTTATCAGCAGTTTTTTAACATTTCACATGCCCACCCACCCCTACCCCTACCCATACCCATAATATCTGCAAATGCACTTAAATAATTTAAAACATAAATGTGAACAATGAAAGTTCCCCTTAAAACTTTATTAATGTATGTATATATTTCACAGAATCTTTTTCTAAGGCTAATTTCATTATTCACTGAGAGTTGCATTCAAAACAGATTTCTGTATTGTTTTAACCTGCACGTTTCAGGTCAAGCTAATATACAAAATTATGTTTCTGCTTTTGGACTTCCAGGGTAACTGACAGTAGATTAAATCATTATGCTAAAATGTTTAATGCTAATTAGGTTCGTGAGGAGGCTGGCACCTATCTCAGCAAATTCAAGGAGAAGGCAGGGTGCATCCTGAACAGCTCTCGAGACCATTGCAAGCTAATATACAAACAACCATTCACATTCATAT
This sequence comes from Plotosus lineatus, assembly GCA_024760905.1. Classification (NCBI taxonomy): domain Eukaryota; kingdom Metazoa; phylum Chordata; class Actinopteri; order Siluriformes; family Plotosidae; genus Plotosus; species Plotosus lineatus. Next base: position 6,009,720 of record CM045745.1, on the reverse strand, counting down.
TTACATCTAGCAACAGTTTGAAATGTCCAGTTAGCCTAATGTGCATGTTTTCTTTTCAGCTGTGGAAGGAAACTGGAGTACCAGGAGGAAAACCACAGAAGCATGGGGAGAACATAGAAACTCTACATAGAAAGAACTGAGCCTGGGATTCAAACCTGGGCCTTCTTGCTGTGAGTGGGTGTGCTAACCACTGCACCACTGTGCTGCCAACAGATTATCTTGTTCCTTAAAATCGAACACACTCTCACTGGCTGTATAAATCACACACACACACACACACTTCTCAGTTTTCAGAAGGAAACTTAATTGTAGCTGGCTGTTGTTTTTTAACAGGAAGTATCTTATTTTTATTTTTTTTTTTCCCCCAAATTACAACTGTTTAATGCAAAGTTATCTTCAATGGAGTTTGAAGAAGAAAAAAAAAATACCATTCCTTCACACTAATTTCATTAATCGGTGACTTCAATAATGATTACGAGTATACACGTCAAGGTTGTACGTGAATAGAAAAGGTTAGTGCGCTTTAAACACTGATGTAGTCTGCTGTTATCGTGAGTGTGCTCAAATGTGCATGAGTAAGAGCAAGAAGACGATCGAGATTCTCTCTGCATGGATTTCCATATTGTTCCTGTCTTTAACTCCCACCCCAAAAGAGGATTCACACTCCAGCCTTAAAACAAATCAGGGGTGTGTATTTGGTCCACATGGTTTGTTCGCTTCCCACTTTTCACTTGAGCAGAAACTCACACATACATGCACATAAAGATACAACACACTGCCTGGTTAATTCTCCTTGGATTATAAAATAAAGGACAGACATGAAGAAATGTCACTTGTTTCTGTTTCTCTGCTTCTGCACGGCTTTGCACTACACTGTGCAGCTAGGTATGTAATAAATATATACGTGTTTGTGTGTGTGTGTGTGTGCGTGTGTGTGTGTGTGTGTGTGTGTGTGTGAATATAAGTAATTACAATTAGACAAATAATTTAAGATCAATGCACTTCAATGTGTTTCATTCAACAGGCAAATATTGATTACGCATCAAAGCACTGTTCATTAAATATATGAAATGATTAACATGTGAGGTTATGTAATACTTGTGATATGTACTGTCTCATGGAAAAATCAATACAAATTATTTGGAGGATAAAAATTATTAGGAATTAATTGTTTTTAATAAAAATTTAAGTAAATACATATTTTACTCTCAGACGAAGCCTACCAGCAGTGGTTCATAGTTGGTTGATCATCAATTAAACCTAATACTGGTTTTTTTTCCTTTTTATCGGACAGACAGCAGTACCTTCCTCATTTACAACGAGGATCACAGTAAATGTGTGAGGATCGTAGATCCCGACATGGCACAAGCTGGTGACTGTGACTTGACTTCAAAGGCGCAGCATTTCCGATGGATTTCCTCTTCTCGGATCCTAAGCATCTCCCATAAGCTGTGCCTTGGAGTTCAGGACCTTAAAGAGTGGGTTCGAGTTAGTCTGAAGCCCTGCAATGAACTCAGTCCTTTGCAACTATGGGAGTGTAAGAATGAGACTCTGTTTGGTATAAAGGGCCAACCACTGCATCTGAATTACGGTAATCGCGATGAGCCCAATATGCTGTTGTATTCAGGGACAGGTTCTTGGAGCCGGTGGTCGATCTACGGCAGTAAGAAAGACCTCTGTTCTCATGGATATCAAGGTAGGATTCCTAGGATAGTTTTTATTGGAATTACGCATCCTTGCCAAGAACCTAAGAACAATTTTTTTTTTTTTTTTTTTTTAAACGGAAAAGAATTTTGTTGGGTAGCTTGCTCATTTGCTCGATGTGGCAGATGGCAGGCTGGTTAATTTGATAGCATATTTGACTCATAGTAGACTTGTGATGGACTTTTCTATGTTTGAATTTTTTTATAATTCATAAGGTATGATCAAGATATTTGTGTAGATATTTTAAAGCAAAATAAAAGGGATAATTTAAAAACAATTTTATTTTATAAATTTAAAATTAAATATCTTCTGTGCATGAAGAATAGGGCCTTTTTAACCACACATCCCTCACTATCACTTGTATTTTCTGCAGAGAAATTCTCCATTGGTGGCAATGGTATGGGTAGCCCCTGCCAGTTTCCCTTTAAATATGGATCGAAGTGGTTCGCCGAGTGCACGATTGAAGGCCGATCTGATGGGCATCTTTGGTGTGCCACAGAAACAGACTACAACACGGAAAAGAAATGGGGCTTCTGTCCAACCAAATGTAAGCGAGCTGTGATTTATTAGTGAGCATCAGAATCAGATTTATTGGCCACATTTTTGAACATAAACAAGGAATTTGACTTTAGTTTATCTGTGCTCACTGTTCTGTAAAAACATTTAAGTTCCTACAAGAGTTTAAGCAGGATAAATACACTGTAAGGAAATATGTGCAAAAATACAAAAAGTAGGTGATTATATAGTATAAAACTTACAGTATAGTGCAGTATTAATATTAGTATTAGTATTAGTATTAGTATTAGTATATAGTGCAGTTTGTACTGTGATCCTGGAAACGGACTTTGCTTACTTTTTTATTGTGTGCTCTATTGGGGCCATAAAACTAGGCTTAGTCCCAAAATCAGGTCTGCAGCCTGACCTGCTGAAAAATTAAATCATTTCCTGTGAAGTTGTTTCCTCTGCATTTTCCTGCTTGATTACAGATGTTTGTGAAATATTTTTGCTGCTTTGGTTTTTCTGAGAAAGCTTTCATGTCGGTGCATTAGTGTCCGAAATGTGTGTAAGTTGATCACATGGTAAGTCAGGTTGGTTTGCAAGCCATTAAGATATCATTTCGGCCTTGCTCATATTTTATAGTGTATTTAATATAAAATGGGTATTTTCTGAAAAATACAGTGAGCACCTGAGCTCTTTCCTGATGAACCCAGAAGTATGCCATATACATAAAAATATCTCATCTCATCTCTTATTTTCAGAAATACTTAATCCTGCTAGGGTCCCAGGGAGGCCGGTGGGGTATGTCCTGACCAGACAATCCATGCACAAAACCATATACACCCACACTCACACCTAGTGGCAAGTTGGAACAGCAAGCTAGGGTGATGTGCACATCTTTGGACTGTGGGAGAAAAACCAAAGTACCCCAAGAAACCCAAACAAGCATGCAGACTCCACACAGAAACACTCGAGCCCAGAGAATCGAACCCAGGACCTTCTTTTTTGTTTGTTTTATGATATACTGTATTAATCCTGTAAGGGAAATCATTTCCTCTGCACTGAATCTATCCAATGTGAGCACGCGCACACTCGGAGCAATGGGCTGACACACACACACACACACACACACACACACACACATTGGAGGCACCCGGAGAGCAGTTGGGGGTTAGGTGCCTTACTCAAGGGTACTTCAGAAACTAAGGGGTTCCTGTGGAGGAACGGAAGGTGCAGCTCACGCCCCCTCACATTTTTTCTGTTTGGGAATCGAACCACTGACCTTTCGGTCCCAAAGCTGCTTCTCTAACCTTTAGGCTACCACTGCCCCCAGTGTGCTCGTTATGAAGCAAATATGCTAACTACTACACCACTGTGCCACCTCACCAAGGGTCACTTAAGAATATCTAATTAGCCTAATGTGCATGTCTTTGGATTGTGTGACGAAGCGGAAGCACCTGGAGGCATGCAAACTCCTCACAAAAACACCCTCACTGGACACAGCGCTTGGATCCAGGCCCCTCTTGCTGATTAGCAAAAGTATTAGCCACTTCACCACCGTGCTCCACAGACATTGTCTGTCTTCCTTTCGGCTTTTTTCCCTTTTACTCGGGAGTCGCCACAGCAAATCATCTGATTGGCACGTTTGATTTGGCACAGGTTTTTACGTCGGATGCCCTTCCTGTCACAACCCTTTTTAGCAAGGGACAGAAACACGCTGACGACTTTGCAGCTCCTCTTTACGAAAGTCAGCAATGGTTCTTTTACATCAACCTCTCACCATAGACAGTGACAGACATGGCCCGCCTTTGATAACCCAGTTAGCTGCACTGGGAGGGACAGTGACAACCTTGTGGACAGTGGGACTTGAACCCCCAACCTTTGGATCAACGAGCCAGCGCCCTATACCACTAGACCACCACTGCCCCCATGTGCTCCACAGACATTAACATTAAAAATATATATATTCAGAGAAAACTTTAAGCGTTCGGTGATATATGAAAACGTCAGTGTGCAGCTGCTTTCATGTATAGCTATTTGATCAGCCTGCATCATCACAGTCCGTTTCCCCCTCCCCCTAGCATCAGACGGCTGGGACACCGATCCAGTAACAGGTGTGTTGTACCAGAGGAATATCCAATCAGTACTCACCTGGCATCAGGCTCACAAAAGCTGCCAGCAGCAAGGTGCTGATCTACTCAGCATCGTGGAGCTGCATGAGCAAACGTATATATCAGGTACAGAGACCTGACTATCAGTAATCCCAAGTTACATCAGGATCTTCTTTGTAACAGAAATGTTTTTACATATAATCTAGAAGGTTGTTTTTTTTTTTTCTCCAGGATTAACTAATATACTGAGTTCATCGATTTGGTTTGGGCTGAATAGTCTGGATTTTGAAAGTGGCTGGCGATGGAGTAATGGAAACCCATTTAGATATCTGAACTGGGCTCCAGGTGAGTGCACACACATACACACATGATGATTTAAGACTATTTTCTAAGCAAGCTATTAAACCATACCTCATGTTTTAGGCCACCCCTTACTGGAGCCTGGTATGAACTGTGCAGCACTTAATGCTGGGAAAGCATCTAAATGGGAGAGTATGTCCTGCAGTAATAAACTTGGATATATCTGCCGCAAGGGAAATTCCACTGTCAGTATACCTTTAGAGGGTAAGATCTACATGCACAAGTATAAACATTTACATATAATACCTTCCAACCTTCTGTTCCTGTGGTACTTATGTCATTTTTATTATTGTGTTTGATAGTTAAAGACCAGCCCAATTTCTGCCCAGCTAATTGGGTACCGTATTCTGGTCACTGCTACTCTCTATCTCGCACTAAGATGATATGGAAAGATGCTCTGACAGCTTGTCGTAAAGAAGGAGCCGACCTGACCAGTATTCACAGTATAGAAGAACACAGCTTCATTATATCACAGAGTGGATACAGTAAGAGTACCTGGTTACATAATCTTTTTGAATTACCTTTAGCATCTTTACTTTATATACATATATATATATATATATATATATACACACACACACACACACACACACACACACACATATATGTATATATATATATATATATATATATATATATATATATATATATATATATATATATGTATATATATATATATATATATATATATATATGATTTTCTGAGTAGATCCTTCCGTAGGAGAGTGCTCGATACTTTTTGGTAGAGCAAATAACAATAAAATAAAAGGACAGGACAAAGACTTTCTATTGAAACTCCATTTATCACTACAGATCTGTTTCGAGGGGTGGTGAAACCAAAGAATCTATAATCACCTGAAGAGAGAGGATGGTTTCACCACTCCTCGAAACAGATCTGTAGTGATAAATGGAGTTTCAATAGAAAGTCTTTGTCCTGTCCTTTTATATATATATATATATATATATATATATATATATATATGATTTTCTGAGTAGATCCTTCCATAGGAGAGTGCTCAATACTTTTTGGTAGAGCATATATATAGAGCATATATGTAGAGCATATATACTTTTGTATATATATATATATATATATATCATTCATCCATTCATTTCCTGTATACGCCGAATCCCAATTAGGGTCACGGGGAGGCTGGCACCCAGATATATATATATATATATATATATATATATATATATATATATATATATATATATATATATATATATATATATTATTATTATTCATGGACATATTCTAGTCATTCAAATTTATTAATTCATTCATTTGCAAAACTGCTTTATCTTACTTGGGTCACAGGGGGCTGGGCAAAGGCATGTGCACTCTGAACAGCTCGCTAGCACATCAAGTGTTCACAGTGTGAAACAGGCATTTTTTGAGATATTTACTGAAAATGTTCCTGAGTAACTAAAAATAACTTCAGCACAACGTTTACGCAATGTTGTGAAAAAAATAAAATTGTTAGCCAGGAGGACCTGAACTCATGACCTTCTCACTTTGAGGACACGCACACTAGCCACTACTTCACTATGCCACCTGCTGATTAAAGTTAAATATTTTAATAGGCTAAGATCTACATTTTACAAAAATATTTTTATACCTCTCAATACAATATGGGCGTGTTTACCCACTGACATGGATACTGCATGAAATGTGTTTGTTTGGCAGCGCCTACTGATGAATTATGGATTGGTCTTAATGATCAGAAGACTCAGAACCTGTTTGAATGGTCAGACAGGACCCATGTCACATTTGCCAAGTGGCTTGTGGGAGAACCTTCACATACAGCTGTCCTCAGAGAAGACTGTGTTCTCATGAGAGGAAAGGTAAAGTCCACTGTTATTTGTACTGGTATAATGTGTGGAGATTACACAATGCGAGTGGTTATTAATATTCAGTCTGTAATTGTGATTATGGTTTTTATAGGATGGAAAGTGGGCAGATCACATGTGTGAAAAGGAGTATGGCTACATGTGTAAAAAAAAAGCCTCCACCAAACCTGCAGGGACCGCTGAGTTTATCAGTCCTGGATGTACTGCTGTGAGTTATATGCATTCTTTCTTTCTCTGAGTCTTCAGCATACTATACATTTAAACGGGATTTTGTCATTATATATATATATATAATGTATATATATATATATATATATATATATATATATATATATATATATATATATATATATATATAATGTATATAGGCCATGTCTCTCACTGTCTATGGTGTGAGGCATGTAAATGAACCATTGCTGACTTTCGACACGACAAGAGTAGGCTGCAAAGCCGTCAGCGTGTTTCCGCCCTGCGATGGCCTGGCGAGCTGTCCAGGGTGTAATCTGCCCTCGCCTGAAGTTGGCTGGGATGGGCGCCAGCCTTCCCGCGACCCTAATTAGGATTAAGCGGTTACAGAAAATGAACTGAACTGATATATATATATATATATGGTATGAGATTTGCATGTTCTCTCCATTCTTGCATTTTCTCTGGGCACTCAGATTTCTTCCCACAGTCCAAAAACATGCACAGTAGCTTCATTGGATGTTCTAAATTGCCTCTTGGTGTGAGGACGAGTGTGAATGGTTTTGTAAGATTTGGCCCTGAGATGGTCTGACGAGCTATTCAGGATGTACCCAGAGTCAGCTGAGACATTCGTGAGCCTCCCTGTGACTCTAATTTTGATTACGCAGCTTTATGAATGGATGAAGTGGATGTTGTCTGTTAAAGTTATAAATTCTAAATATCTAAGATAGCACCAGCAGTGTTTTCCTCACCGTAAAAAAGGTCGTGGGTTCAATTTCCAGGCTTGGGCCTGTAACTGTGTGGAGTTATTCCAAATTGACTCGAGTTGTGAATGGAAATGTGGATGGCTGTGGATGTTGGGAATTGCAATGTTCTGTATAGGTTTTCAGGGTGTACCCCTCCTTTGCCCATTGTTGGCTGAGATAGGCTTCAACCTCACCAAGACCTGAATAGGATTAAGCAAATGAGAGAGAGAAAGAGAGAGAGAGAGAGAGAGAGAGAGAGAGAGAGAGAGAGAGAGAGAGAGAGAGTATTCTGTATCGGCGTCAGCACATTACATTCAACTTACTATTGGGAAATACTCACCCAGTCAATCTTCATCCACTGGCGAGTTTGTTTGAAAACTGGTTCAAACAATAACCTTCTTGCCTTTAGTGAGTAAATAAGGAAAAGAGAGTGAGGAAAGGCATGAACAATTGCTGACTCCAGGCTTCTGAAACAATAAAGCTTTAGAAATATTGCTGTAGTTAAAAGGCCAGTTCCACAGGAAAATGCTGATGGTGACAATTTTGACTGTGACTGTATGTTTTTTGTAACTCTGTTTTTTTTTTATTGATATTTTTTATTTTATTAAATAATGTTTCCATCCTGGTGGCTCAGTTAGCACGGTTATCTCACAGTGAGTAGACTCTAGGCTGAAGGACCTTTCTGCATGGCTTTCAACCACTCCAGATGTCCACCACAGTCCATCACCTGACTGTTCTAAATTACCGTTTGCATCTTTGTTAGAAATAAAATAACTGTACACAGATAAGATGCATTCATTCATTCATTTATTATGTGTAAGCACATTATCATTTTCAGGATCACAGTCAATCCAAAGCATATCCTAGAATCACTGACTGTGAAAATACTTTCAATATTCATTTTGAATCCATAACGGGGCATCATGTCAACATATTTACATCTAGGGTCCCTTTAATAAAGCCACTCCACATAGTTGCATGATTATGGAACATGGGTGGAGACCAGTGGAATCTCATAGATAGAAGTTTCAACTTTCTATTTCATGACCTGAAAAGGTCACTTGAATACAGTGTAGATCTCAGTTTAAAATTAACACTGGGTGACAGAATACCTAGCCATGACATGAAAAATATACACTGGGAGCCAGGGCCAAGGGACCATGCCATGCGGTAGATACAGCACCCTATTAGAGTTGATTTTGCTATTTCATTCATTCATTCATTCATTCAATGCAGCCGTGGGGGGGGGGGGCACAAACCAGTGTCTCTCCCTCACGCCGGTCCCAAGCCCGGATAAATGCAGAGGGTTGCGTCAGGAAGGGCATCCGGCGTAAAACAAATGCAAAATAAACTATGCAAATCACAAGAAAGAATGACATACCGGATTGGTCGAGGCCCGGGTTAACAACGACCACCATCAGTGCCATCAATCAACAGGGTGCTGATGGAAATTGGACTACTGTTGGTCGAAGACGTCGAAGAAGGAGAGGCGGGAGGCGTGTCCGTTGCCAGAGAGAGAAGAGAAAGGCATGAGTTTAGGACTGAGAGTAGGGACTTTGAACGTTGGAACAATGGCAGGAAAAGGTAGAGAGCTGGCTGACATGATGCAGAGGAGGAAGGTGGACATACTGTGTGTTCAGGAGACCAGGTGGAAAGGTAACAAGGCTTGAAGCTTAGGAGCAGGGTTTAAGCTGTTTTTTCATGGTGTGGATGGGAAGAGAAATGGAGTCGCAGTCATCTTGAAGGAGGAGTTTGTCAGGAATGTTCTAGAAGTGAAAAGAGTGTCAGACAGAGTGATGAGTCTCAAGTTAGAAATTGAAGGTGTGATGGTCAATGTTGTTAGTGCTTATGCCCCACAGACAGGATGTGAGCGAGAAGAGAAGGAGAGATTCTGTAGGGAGTTAGGTGAAGTGATGCAGAGTATCCCCAGAGCTGAAAGAGTGGTCATTGGGGCAGACTTCAATGGACATGTTGGTGCAG
>CM045745.1:5942781-5995281 GCA_024760905.1 Plotosus lineatus | reverse complement strand
CAGTAGGTTAATTGACTGTTCCAAATCGCCCCTAGATGTGAGTGTGCGTATGAATGGTTGTGTGAGTGTTGGCCCTGCGATGGCCTGGTAAACTGTCCAGGGTGTACCCCGACCTTGCTCGGAGTCGGCTGAGGTGGGCTCCAGCTTCGCAGTGATCCTAATGAGGATTAAGCTGTTCAGAAAATAAATGAATGAATGGTTTTATATATACATACATATACATATACAGGGATCCCTCGCTACTTCGCACTTCAATTCATGCGGCTTCAGTGCATTGCTGTTTTTAAAAAATATTCATCGAAATATTTAAAAAAAGGGAAATTAAGGAAGACTAGAGGAAAAAGTTAAGGAAAATGATGTAAAACAAGGCTAATTATGCAAAAAAAAAAAAAAAAAAATCCCAAATATATAAAAACAAAAAACAACCCAAACCCCCTCCCCATCAAAACTACTTACATTTTTATGTGAGGTGCACATCTGAGTGTGTGCGCGCGCATCTGTATGTGTGTGTGTATTTATATTTTATTGACATCTTATGCATTATTTTTGAATGCTTAACTGTTATTATAAGCATTTATAGCATTGAATATGTATTTGTTGATATTATACACACGTACATATATGTCAGTCAGGGGGGTTGGGGGGTTAATCCTACTTTGCGGAATTCGGCGGTCTCGGGGGGGATCTCAGTCCCAATAGCAGAAATGTTGCAGAAAGTGAGGGATCCTATGCTCCGATGTATAGTATTAAGCTATTTTAGTTTATATGATTGAAGTTTGTATCAACATAAGAAGTCTTTCCATGAATCTGGTTATTGTGCATTGTACAAAAGGTGCAGTAGCAATATGTGAATATTAAACTTTGAAATGTCACACAAAAATATTTTTTCTTTCTTGACATGATATTTCCAAATCTTAAAGATATTTTAAAGCCATGAGCTGTTTAAGTGGTTTTGAAAACAAATGAAAATTTAAGCCACTACTCATGACGCAAATAGTAAATGAAAACCTGAATAAAAAAAATTCAGGTGTGAAGAGAATCACGGGCAGTGGTGGCCTGGTGGTAAGATGCTGGATCACTGATTCTAATGTTGGGGTTTCAAGCCCGACTCTCCACAGAATGTTACTGTCCCCCGAGTGCAGCTAACTGGGTTATCAAAGGCCGGCCATGTCTCTCACTGTCTATGGTGTGAGGCATGTAAAAGAACCATTGCTGACTTTTGACAAGAGGAGCTGCCCAGGGTGTACTCTTCCCTCGTCCAGAGTCGGCTGGGATGGGCACCAGTCTCTCTGCAACCCTAATTAGAATTAAGCAGTTTCAGAAATTGAATGAATGAATGAATACAGTATCTTGAATCAGGAGTATAGAAAAACCACCAAAACTAGGCAGTGTGAGTCAGCCATCTTCTGCTTGGCAACATCTTAAAAGCTTGAGCTGCACTTCAAAAAGAACAAGAAATCTTGCCTCTTTCTTCATCATTACTTAGGCAACACAAATGGCTGGCAAATTCTGATTCTGTTGCATACCAGTGTCCCTTTCATAAGGTTCTGCCATGTAGAAAAAAACCTCAATCTCCATTGATATATGCTTCTGTTTCTGAACCTTTCTGATTGTACATTGGTGATCTGTGGAAAACACTGGGCTTCCACGGATAGACCGGTGTACTTTTGGCCTCCTCAAAGCCATATTTCTCAGCTGTAAAGCCTGAACATGAATTCAGGTGTTGTCGAGTGGTTGCTTATTCTTTGGCGTGTTAGTTTTTTGGTGACTCAGATTATAAAGCAATCCCTTGTAAAAGTGAACATACAAGTCCAAACTATGCATGAAAGGAGAATTTATCACTTGAGGAGAAAGATCATTGTTCACTTGAGTTTCTGACGTTGAATGCCACTTCTTTGTAAATGATCACATACTTTGATTACCCAGTGATGTACGTGTTGAGTTGTTCAAAACAGGTTATAAAAAAAATCTAAGTTATCTGTGAAACAGGGAATAGTGTTTACAGGTTTGGGGAATGTCTCTGTCTTTTGATAGATGGTGTTCCGTTTTTTTGTACAAGGGGAAAGGATCCACTCACAGACCAGAGTGACGGAGAGCACGAGGTTTATTAATCCGGCAAACACTCCAAAATGACAGTGCAAATAGTGGTCCAAAAAACCAGGTATCGGTCAGAGAATTCCAAAAAGGTCAAAACAGAGAGTGTGAGGTCTCCAAAAATAAGAGACTATCAAGAATGGTCACAGAACAGGCAAGGTCAAAAACTTCTAGCCAACAGACTAATGCTGGAAAGGCTCAGAGAAAACTGTCAGGAAAAACTCCACTGAAACGCTCTGACGATATACCTTGGAATGATGGAATGATCAACATGAATCTGCTCTGTACTCTTACATGTTGTGTGTTAAGCATGTTATGTGCCTCTAATCTTCCTCTATTGTGTGTGTGTGTGTGTGTGTGTGTGTGTGTGTGTGTGTGTGTGTGTGTGCAAATGTGTTCTTACATATTAGTCGAACTATGAAAACTGGGCCTATGGGGAGCCGAATAACTACAACTCAAATGAACACTGTGCAGAAGCCAATTTCTATTATGCACATCGGTGGAATGATAGGGATTGTGAAGCCTATGGTAATTGGATCTGCCAGATACCAGTGGGTAGGTACACACACACACACACACACACACACACACACACACACACACACACACACACATTACAGTGTACTGTATATAGTCATTTTTTTCAAATAAGAATTAAAGTATTAATGTTCTACTTCAACCATTGTGGAAATGCTCTGATTCAACAGGTACAAATCCAAAACCTCCACCTACAAGCACCCCCCAAGGTATCATTCCAATCATTTTAACAAGCCTAACCCTAAAGTAACTAGTTTTTATATTACCCACTCTGTTTTGAGAATTTATTCATTTATTTCCAAAATGTACTAAAAACAAAAGTCATTGACTTGTTCGTTCTTGTGAACGTTGAGTTAGTTTGCAAAAATACCAGCAATTTAACAAGTTTTCAGTATTTGAACAACTTAACAGTATTTGTAAAGATAAGATTCTTGATCATTTAGTAACCAAAGATATCCATTGATGTAGTTTTGCAATTGGAACTTGTCCATTCTAGGTTGGTGCAAGATTTCATATGTTAAACAGTCCCTGTTTAACCAGGACCCTGTTCTGTGACTGTCAGATTCACCTCTTCATGATTTTTGATATATACTGTAGTCTCTCCTAAGGTTGGGGGTTCGAATCCCCACAGGGTTGTCTCTGTAACCCCAGTGCAGCTAACTGGGTTATCAAAGGCGGGCCATGTCTGTCACTGTCTATGGTGTGAGAGGTTCATGTAAAAGAACCATTGCTGACTTTTGTAAAGAGTAGCTGCAAAGCCTTCACCGTGTTTCTGTCCCCTGCTAAAGGGTTGTGACAGGAAGGGCATCCGACGTAAAAACTTATGCTACGTCAAATGTGTGAATCAGATGATTCGCTGTGGCGACTCCCGAGAAAAGGGAAAAAGCTGAAAGAAGAAGAAGAAGACTGTAGTCTCTGTAGATGTGGCAGTGGTGGCCTGGTGGTAAAAGGTGCTGGGTCACTGATCCTATGGTTGGGGATTTGAGTCCCACTATCCACAAGGTTGTCACTGCCCCCCCCTAGTGCAGCTAACTGGGTTATCAAAGGCGGGCCATGTCTCTCACTGTCTATGGTGAGAGGTTCATGTAAAAGAACCATTGCTGACTTTCGTAAAAGAGGAGCTGCAAAGCCGTCAGCGTGTTTCTGTCCCTTGCTAAAGGGTTGTGTCGGGAAGGGCATCCGACGTAAAATCCTCTGCCAAAATCAAATGTGCAAATCATCAATATGACTTTCATGAAGATGGAGGCAGATGATTCTTTGTGGCGACCCCTGAAAGGGAACAGCCGAAAGGAAAACAGAAGAAGATTGTAGTCTCTGTAGGAGACAGTTCTGGACTGTCTGGACTGGTAGAAGGCATTTCTGGTTGCATCATTTGGCTGTTTGGTTGACTGTGTTAAGTAACACCAGTTTTCCAAAATACTCAGTCCATGTGGCTATGTTTTTCACAGTAGCAATATGTTTTCTCGGTCAGTGCTCAATGAGCGATCAAAAGACTTCTTCCTTTCCTTTCGGCTGTTCCCTTCAGGGGTCGCCACAGCAAATCATCTGCCTCCATCTCACCCTGTCCTCTGCATCTTCTTCTCTTACGCCAACGACCTTCATGTCCTCCTTCACCACATCCATAAATCTCTTCTTTGGTCTTCCTCTCGGCCTTCTGCCTGGTAGTTCCAACCTCAGCACCCTACTACCCAATATACTCACTATCCCTCCTCTCTACATGGCCAAACCATCTCAATCTAACCTCTCTGACTTTGTTTCCAAAACCTCTAACATGTGTTGTCCCTCTGATGTACTCATTCCTGAACCTATCCATCCTCGTTACTCCCAAAGAGAACCTCAACATTTTCATCTCTGCTACCTCCAGCTCTGCCTCCTGTCTTTTCCTCAGCACCACTGTTTCTAAACCATACAACATCGCTGACCTCATCACCATCTTGTACACTTTTCCATTTATTCTTTCCGATACCTTCCTATCACACATCACACCAGACACTTTTTGCCAATCATTCCAACCTGCCTGCACTCGCTTCTTCACCTGTTTTCCACACTCTCCATTGCTCTGTACTGTTGAACCTTCTTCTTCTTCTAAGTACTTAAAATCCTCCACCTTCCTTATCTCTGCTCCCTGTAACCTCACCGACATATACAGAAAAGAGTTGCTTTTGTCCTTGGCCTATAGTACAGTACATTGCCAAGAAATAAACCTCCCTGAATATTTCCATAATATAATGTATTATAGATTGGGCCATGATGGCTTGGCGGTAAAGGGCTCTGGATTGCTGATCCTAAGGTTGGGGGTTTGAGTCCCACTCTCCACAAGATTGTCACTGTCCCCGCCACAGTGCAGCTAAGTGTGTTATCAAAGGCCAGGCATGTCTCCAACTGTCTATGGTGAGAGGTTAATGTAAAAGAACCATTGCTGACTTTTGTAAAGAGTAGGCTACGTAATTCGACGTAAAAAAAAAACAAACCCTATGCCAAATCAAATGTGCGCATCAGATGATTCGCTGTGGCAACGCCTGAAAAAAAGGGGAAAAGCCAAAAGGAAAAGAAGAATGGATTATAGATTATTTTTGAATTTTTTTTATTGCAAACTATCTTCATGTGTCTTCAAGAATCTTCAAGTGTTGATCATGTTAAAAATAGATTAAACCTTGAATGAACATTTTCTAATTTCTGTGAGTTGATGTCTTTTATGGTCTCTAGCACAGTTTAACATCACAGATGACGGCTGGATTCAGTTTAACGGTAGTCAGTACTACCTTAACATGGAACGTCTGGATATGGACGCTGCTCGTGCATCATGCAAGAGGAATCACTCTGACCTTATTGTCTTCACTGGCAACAGTGAAAGGAAATTTATATATAAACAGGTAAGTGACTCATCCAGGTGCTTCTGTTCTGCTCCGGAATTACAATTTTAAGTCTTTCATATTTTATAAATTTAATCAAACAGATTTCAAGAGGCCCAGAGGACCAATACTTCATTGGCATGACAGTAGGATTAGATAAATCCTTTAGGTAACATTAACATCAAGGTGGCACAAAGAAAAATTCCAAACCTCCTTTGGTAGGAAAATCTTTCCTTAATTTGTGTTAACATTCTTTTATTCATACAGTTGGGTGGATGGTTCCCCAGTTGTCTATACGTCATGGAGCGAAAATGAACCAAACTTTGCCAACAATGATGAAAACTGTGTCACAATTTACAAATCTAGTGGTAATGCAGTCTCAGTTATTGCAATCTAAATAATTTGGTTGTTCTGAGCACTTTTTTGGATGCATGTAATTACGTATTGTTTTTCATAGGATTCTGGAATGATATCAACTGTGGGGTACAGTTGCCCTCAATCTGCAAAAGAAGCATGAACTTTGTCACCAACACAGAGGCTCCTACCACTGCCCCAAAGGGAGGCTGTAGTTCTGACTGGGTTTATTTTCAGAGAAAGGTGAGTCAATTCACCTTTATGAAAGTGATGGCCTTATAAAGCTAGAAAAAAAAAAAAAAGGTGCTCCATAGCCTTGTTTATACGTTCTGGATTGGAGTAAATGTATAAAGTAGTTCATAGAAGCAATTTATTTTAAAAAATTGTTATGTCAGCACGGCTTAGCATGTCTGCCTCGGAGAAAGAGAGTCCAGGCTCGGCAAAGACATCTCTGTGTGGAGATTGCAAGTTCTCCCTGTGTTTATGTTGGTTTCTCTGGGTGACCTGGTATCTTCTCACTATCCAAAAACATGACTTTAGCTTACTTGAATGTTCCACTTTGTCTCTAGGTTGGGGTCTGAATGTGTGTGTGTGTGTGTTTTGACCATGCGGACGGCGGTTGAACTGTTCAGCGTGTACCTGCCTTCTCACAGAGTTGGCTGAGCTACACTTCAATTGACTCTGTGACCCTAGTAATATTAAGGAGTGCAGCAAATGACTGCATGATTTAATGAAATTGTATTTGACTCAGTGGTGGACTGGTGGTAAAGGTGCTGGATCACTGATCCCAAGGTTGGGGGTTCAAGCCCCACTCTCCACAGGTTATCACTGCCCCCCAGTACATCTAAGTGGGTTATCAAAGGCTGTCCATGTCTCTCACTGTCTATGGTGTGAGGTTCATGTAAAAGAACCATTGCTGACTTTGGATGATGGCCTGGTGAGCCATCCAAGGTGTACTCTGCCCTTGCCCGGAGTCGGCTGGGATGGGCACCAGCCTCCCTGGTGGGGAGTGGGCCAGCAAGTTTACCACCAGGCCACCACTGCTCTTCAAAGCCTGTCACAAGCAAAATAATTTAAACTTTTCTATTATTATTGAATATTTTTTGCCAACTACATTTAGTATTTTATTAATTTTGTTTTTGATTCAATTGTTTTAGTGAGTGAACCCCTGGTGATTTACTGGTATTCATTCATTTTCTGAAATGCTTTTTTATTAGGGTCGCGGGGAGGCTGTCACCTATATCAGCTGACCCTGGCCAAGGGCAGGGTAAACTGTGAACATCTCACCAGACCATTGCAGGGCCAACACACATTCAAACATTCACACTCACTGTCACACATCTAGGGGCAATTTGGAACAGTCAAGTAGTCTTCTGTGCATGTTTTTTTTTGGACTGTGGGAGGATACCGGAGTACTCAGAGGAAACCCACGCAAGCATGCGGAGAACATGCAAACACCACAGAAAAACACCCGAGTCTGCTTGTCTGACATTTGAATTTCTCTCCAGTGCTATAAATTTGTAGATAAACCGAGTAGTGTGGAGAAAACATGGCAAGATGCTCGCCAATACTGCATTTCTCAAGGAGGCAACTTGGTATCCATTCACAGTCAGACAGAGCAAGGTACACACTGAACTAGAATATCAAATACTTCAGAAACATTTTACCTCAATCATTGTTGTCAATAACCTTTGTAAGAGTAAAACAAATTTGTTTAAATTTGTACCCTCTTTTTACTTTTCAGCATTTCTCACCACAATGATGGTCAATGCACATGATGATATGTGGATTGGGTTGAATGATGTCAACTGGGAGATGCGCTTTCTTTGGACAGATGGAAAAGGTGTCAAGTTCACCAACTGGGCCAAAGGTTTTCCAGTGTCAATTCCAGAGGGACGCAGAACATATGGAGCAGATGCAAGTGTCCTTTCTTTATTGTATAGGCAAAATATTTTGCTAATAAGCAACACACATGTTAGTCATTAATTATTGCTATTTCATGGAAACATTGCTATTTCTTTTGCAACGTTACCCACATGCTAAGGCTCAAGGCCCTAAAGTGAGTAGCTGAGCATCTTTGTCCTCTGGTAACTGCTACAGAAGATAACATGAGGCACCGGGAGGTATGCAGATCTTCAGTTAGACAGATTCCCTTGTCCTCATCAGGGACGGTTCATTGTTCTGACAGCCCAATAGACCGACAGCCCATTTCACATAAGCTCTACTCAGTTCAGTCGGGTATGGTGAGGGTTTCAGCTGATGGACCGGTGGGCTGTTGGAATATTTGATTTTGTTTCAATTTGGACATGTTATACTTATCCCATGGCCTTTCGGTCTCGATCCCGCTTCTCTACTCATTAGGCCAAGGCCCATAAAGTACTGCAACAATCCTCATATGCCCCAGGTGGTTTCAAAAATGGAAAGATCTTAACAAAATATTTTGCCTGCTTATTCCGTCCATGTTTTAGGATTTGTCCTACAAGTTCATGGTTGCTGACTTTTATTGCTTTAAAGACATGTTCCATGTTCAGTTCTGGAAGACTACTTGTGATTGCTCCCACTGAGCATTTAAAAGAAGTTGAGTTTCTGGAACCACAACAGAAACCACCATCAGTTGCTTCTGAATGTTTTGCATGATTTTTTGAAGTGACGATTTGTAAGGGGCAGTGGTGACCTGGTGCTAAGGTGCTGGATTACCGATCCCAAGGTTGGGAGTTCAGGCTGCACATCAGTTGCCCTTTTATTAAAGGCTGGCCGTGTCTCTCATTGTTGATGGTGAGAGACATGCAAAAGAACCATTGCTGACTTTTGTCAAGAATAGGCCGCATAGCCATCAGCATATTTCTGTCCTATGGTAGCCTGTCAAGCAGTCCAGGGTGTACCCCACCCTTGTCCAGAGGTGCTCAGAATGGGCATCAGCCTCCTTTAGGAATAAATGGCTTAGAAAATGAATTAATGAATGAATAATTATATCATCCAATCTTTTGATGGGTGGCAGAGTGGGGTAGCGGTTAGTATGTCAGCTTCAGAGCGAGCTTGTCATGCTTTTAAATCCTCGGCTCAGTGAGGGCAATTCTTCGTGATGTTTGTTCTTTGTCATGGTCTCCTCATGCTTGCATGGGCGGCTTCCTGCCACAGTCCAAAGACATGCATCTTAGCCTGATTGGCTTTTTTTACTAGATTTTTATTAAAATTTCAGTTTTCAATACAGGTTTTTTTTTTTTAACAACTGACATTGTCAAAAAGCAGCTTTACATAGTTAAAACAAATTTGGTAAAGAATTTAAACATTAAAGAAAAAAGAAATGTAGTGACAGAAAACAAACAAACAAACAAAAAAAAAAAACGTACAGTGGTACCTTGACTTACGAAATTAATCCGTTCCGAGGGCAAGCTCGTCAGCCAAAAAGTTCAGAACTCATATATGCTGCCACAAACATGTATATTTGACCTAATATATTTAAGATAAACATGGAAAAAAATACATGTACATTAACATTAACAATAAATAATAAATAATAATAAAACAAGAACAAACAATAAATCAACTTCCGATCATTGACTGCGCCTGTCATGTGGGCAGGCATGAGGTGGCGCGAAACAGAGGAAGAGGAGGAGGAGAATTTTGTTCACGTGCATGCTACAAATGCCAGCGAGAAAAGGCTGTGGTGAGCTCCCACAAGGCCAGTGCTTCTCAAATAGTGGGGCAGTGGAACGATCACTGTGTTCCCTATGGTGTAGGGAAAAAGCACTGATCAAATGATATGCAGTGCAGTAAACACTATTAATAGTCGTGCTGGGGGTGTGTGAAATGTTTTTTTCCTCTTCCTATAGGGGACATCACAGAAAATAATTGAGAAGCACTGCACAAGGCATTCTTGGAGTGCAGAGGAATACATGTGGAAGATTATGAGGCTAATTGGCCCTGAAAAGCCATTTCCACGCAGAGCTCATAAATCAAAATTTTGCTCATTGGCTGGGGCAGATTTTGGGTGGGATCAAAGCTCGTATCATGGACACTCATAAGTCAAGGTACCACTGTATTAAGTAATAATAGTTATCAGTTTATCAGGTTCATGAGATGTTCTGGCGAGATGTTCAGGTAGTACCCCATCTTTGTCTTGAGTAGGCTGAGAAAGGTTCCACCACCCCAATGAACCAAGTATGATCAAGCAGTTTGGAAAAGAAACGAATGAGTAAATGAATAAATTATCTTTTGAACTGTCTTCTGGGTATGATCATTATGAGCCTGAGAAGAAAATACCATGTATGTGTATTTTTCCACTGTGGTCCACTTGTACAGAAGACCTAGAAACCACTTGACTCTTCATGGAACATCCCACTAATGGTTTCTGCAAGACCCGACATGCTGTACTTGGGTCCTGGAACTAGGACTTTACATTTGCTGATTAAAAAAAAAAAGTTAACTTGTCTTGTGTTTTTCGAAAATCCAAGCTCTTGACTGTATGTGGTCATGTTTTTACTGTTGGCTGTCTTCTCTTGTGTACATATAGTCATCAAATATATT
This sequence comes from Plotosus lineatus, assembly GCA_024760905.1. Lineage (NCBI taxonomy): Eukaryota > Metazoa > Chordata > Actinopteri > Siluriformes > Plotosidae > Plotosus > Plotosus lineatus. The sequence goes on along the minus strand of CM045745.1, from coordinate 5,984,917 downwards.
CTGCAGAGCTCTTGAAAATATAAATCTGCTGTAAAATCTTACTCTTTTCAATACAGGACATCTTCATAAGGTTTGGCCATGGCTATAGAGAAGACATCAGGGTAGGTGTTTCAGTCTTTGGCTGCAGCTAAATTTGATGGGAAATACTTCTGTTTGCAATGCGAAATTATGCCTTTACGTTCTTGGATCCTGGATCATTTTTTGCATTGCTGCCATATGAGATTTCAAACTCCTGCATTCTTTTAAACCATCCTTTTCAAACCTTTCAAGGATTATGTCATTACAGTGACATCAAGCTTACAAATAAGGCCAACTTTTCTTGAACATAGTTAAAGTTGTGATGGCTTCTCACCTTTCTAGTTTATATACTCTGGCAAAATTTGTGATTTTTTTGGCCATTTTTCAAAGAGTTTGAATGATACTTAATTCAAAAACCTTTCTTTCACTTACTGTTAGTAATTACATGAAGCTATTATCAGACAGTTGTGTTCGCTCCTTTTAAACCACAATGACAACAAGTAAAATGTAAGAAAAGTAACCAAATAAACCTCATCAAATTGTGGTAGCTGTGGATGAGACACTTTATTTTCTTCGGATTGTAAGATATCCTATTCTTGTTTGCAATAAGCCGCCAGTTCCTCTAAATCCTTGGGCTCTCTTGACTGAACTGCACGTCTGGGATATCCCCAAAGTGCCTCAGTGATACTGTGGTCAGGAGAGTGAGATGACCACTCCAGATTCTTTACTGAACTCTGCTGTAGCCAATGACATGTTGACTTGGCTTTGTGCTTAGGATCAATTGTCATGTTAGAATTTCCATGCCATGCTCAGCTTTCAGGTTGATGAGTACATAGTTTCTTCCAGTATCTTCTGATGTCATGCTACATGGCCATCAGTTTGAAAACGAACAAGTTCCCAGTGTTATTGTAGTTCACACATCCCCAAAAATAAATGATCCACATCCAAGTTTCACAGTAGGAAATGTGCATTTTCATCAGAGTCCTTGTTGACTCCTCTTCAACTATAGTGTTTATGGTTGTGTGGTTAATTTTATTCTAGAAAATTTGAGGCTTACCTCTGTGCTGTTTAGCATATTGTAAAATATGTGCTTTGTGGCATAGTAACAGCTTTCTTGTGGCAACCTGACCATGCAGTCCATTTTTCTTCAAGTGCCTCCTTCAAGTGCACCTTGAAACAGACACACCTCTTTTTAAAATCATAGATGTCAGGTGAAGTTATTTGTGGATCTTTCTTTGCATCCTCAAATATTTTCCTTGCTGTGCTGGATCACTGAGGTTTGGAGTTCAAGCCTCACTATAAACGGGTTATCACTGCCCCCTCCACCAGTGCACTAACTTGGTTATCAAAGGCCGGCCATGTCTCTCACCATCTATGGTGTGAGGTTCATGTAAAAGAACCATTGATGACTTCCGTCAAGTGTAGGTTGCATAGCTGTCAGCGTGTTTCTGCCCTGCGATGCCCGGGCGAACTGTCCAGGGTGTACTCTGCCCTCACCCAGAGTCAGCTGACATGGGCACTGGCCTCCCTGCGACCTTAATCCTATTTCTGATTCTAAGACTAATCCTGAATCGTCTGGCATCCATCTCATCTGTCTCAGGGTGAGGGCAGAGTACACACATATGACGGCTATGCAGCCTACTCATGATGAAAGTCAGCAATGGTCTTTTGCATGTGTCTCACCATAGACAGTGAGAGACATGGCCGACCTTTGATAACCCACTTAGCTCAATTGGGGAGGGGTACATATATATATATATATATATATATATATATATATATATATACAAAAGGACAGGACAAAGGCTTTCTATTGAAACTCCATTTATCACTACAGATCTGTTTCGAGGGGTGGTGAAACCATCCCCTCTCTTCAGGTGATTACAGAATTCTTCTGTAATCACCTGAAGAGAGGGATGGTTTCACCACCCTCAAACAGATCTGTAGTGATAAATGGAGTTTCAATAGAAAGCCTTTGTCCTGTCCTTTTGTTTATTTGCTCTACCAAAAAGTATTGAGCACTCTCCTACGGAAGGATCTACTCAGAAAATCCTATATATATATATATATATATATATATATATATATATATATATAGACAGTTGTGGCAGCACAGCATGCCAGCATCTCACACTCACAGCATTCTATCACTACACTCAGTGAGTAGATACCGTCGCAGTAACATCTCTTGTACAGGACAATTTTACATTCATTTATTGTACACCGTCACCATGGCCCCCAAGAGGAAGTCCGATTCATCAGATGGCAATTGTACCAAGAAAGCAAGGAAGGCACTGTCGTTGGAGACCATTCTGAAGTTGATTTACTTCTGTGTTTTGGATCATTGTCTTGTTGCAGCATCCATCCTCTTTTTAGCTTCAACTGTCTGGCAGACGGCCTCAGGTTTTCCTGCAAAACATCCTGATAAACTTTTGAATTCATTTTTCCATTAATGATTGCAAGTTGTCCAGGCCCCGAGGCAGCAAAACAGCCCCAAACCACGATGCACCCTCCACCATGCTTCACGGTGGGGATGAGGTGTTGATGTTGGTAAGCTGTTCCATTTTTCCTCCACACATGACGCTGTGTGTTCCTCCCAAACGATTCAACTTTGGTTTCATCAGTCCACAAAATATTTTGCCAAATCTTCTGTGGAGTGTCCAAGTGCCTTTTTGCGAACATTAAACGAGCAACAATGTTTTTTTTAGACAGCAGTGGCTTCCTCCTTGGAGTCCTCCCATGAACACCATTCTTGGCCATTGTTTTACATATAGTTGATGTGTGCACAGAGATATTGGACTGTGCCAGTGATTTCTGTAAGTCTTTAGCAGACACTCTTGGGCTTTTTTTTTTTACCTCTCTGAGTGTTCTGCGCTGAACTCTTGGCGTCATATTTGGTGGACGGGCACTCCTTGGAAGAGAAGTGCCAAACTCTCTCCATTTGTAGACAACTTCTCTCACTGTCGATTGATGAACATCCAGACTTTTAGAGATGGTTTTGTATCCTTTCCCAGCTTTATACAAATCAACAATGCTTGATCGCAGGTCTTCAGACAGCTCTTTTGAGCGAGCCATGGTGCACATCAGACAATGCTTCTCATCAAGACAATTCTTACCAGGTGTGTGTTTTATAGTGGGCCGGACAGCTTTAAGCCACTCATCAGTGATTGGGCACACACCTGACTTAACTTGTTTGGTAAAAATTGGTTTCAATTGCTCTTTAAGTCTCCTTAGGCAGAGGGTTCAGTTACTTATACCTCCCCCTTCTGTCATTGTTTGCATGCTATCCTCATTAAAATATGAAAACCTATAAATGTTTGGGTGGTTTTAGTTAAAGCAGACACTGTTTTTTCATCTGTGTGATTTTGACAAAGATCAGATCACATTTGATGGTGATTTTATGCAGAAATGTGAGAAATTCCAAAAGGTTCAGATACTTTTTCATACCACTGTATATATGTGTGTATGTATATATATAATTTTCTTCCGGATAGAACATAGATGTCTGGGTGAAACGTTTAAATTGAGAAAATGTACCATTTTAAGGGAAAAATATGTTGATTTTAAATTTCATGGTATCAACAAATCTCAAAAATGTTGGGACAAGGCCATTTTCACCACTGTGAGGTGTGCCCTCTTCTTACAACAGTCCGCAAACGTCCAGGGACCAAGGAGACAAGTTTCTCAAGTTTAGAAATAGGAATGCTGTCCCATTCTTTTCTAATACAGGCCTCGAACTGTCTAATTGTCTTGGGCATTCTTTATTGCACCTTCCTCTTTATGATGCATCAAATGTTCTGTATAGATGAAAGATCTGGACTGCAGGCTGGCCATTTCAATACCCGGATCCTTTTCCTACGCAGCCATGATGTTGTAATTAATGCTACATGTGGTCTGGCATTATCATGTTGAAAAATGCAAGGGCTTCTCTGAAAGAGATGGGAGCATATGTTGTTCTAGAACCTGAATATACCTTTCTACATTGATGGTGCCTTTCCAGATCTGCAAGCAGCCCATGCCACACACACACACACTCATGCAACACCATACCATCACAGATGCAGCCTTCTGAACTAAATGCTGATAACTTGGGTCGTCCTTGTCCTCTTTTGTCCGGATGACATGGCATGCATTTTTCGTAAATTGAACTGCATTTTACATGTAAAACGCATGATTCGTTTCAAGGCTCCCAATACTACCCCCTAAACCCTGCTCCCTAATACTGCTCCCTAAACCATTTAAACATTATAAAAGTATACCTTTTAAGACCTCCTTCTGCTTCAATATCATACCGATGGTAGACAGGTTTGGCCATATTGTTTTGTGATATCACTCGAGCCTGTTTCTTCTTCTCACTCGAACTGGAAATCACACGCACGTGTGTGTGTGTGTGTGTGTGTGTGTGTGTGTGTGTGTGTGTGTGTGTGTGTGTGTGTGTGTGGGTGTGTGTGTGTGTGTGTGTGTGTGTGTGTTGACCATGTCTTCTTAGCAGAGTTATAATCTTACAAATGTTTATGGAAGGTTAAAAGCCTGAGTCAAGAAATAAAGCATAAAACAACAGTAACTCTGTCCTTTACACAAAAAGCATCATGGTAGATTCAGCTCCATAATAGCCAATGGGAGGTAGCTGCGTCATCCCTCCTAGCCAATGGGATCCCTGTCCAAGATGGGGTCAGGTGGACCTCTCCAAGATGGCACTCGAGTGAAGGTTACATGAAAAACAGCTTAGTTGTCAGCCAATGGGAGGCCAGCGGTGAGGGATGTTTGAACGTCATTGATGGGAGAGCAGCTCGTGCATTGTTTGAATGTTTGAATGGTGTGTTTTAATCTTTGAATGGCAGTTTGAATTTTTAAGATGGTACTTTAGTAACGTGAATTTCTTTCGTATGCAGACAAAAATTTTAGGAAAATGCATTTCGTAAAGTGAGGTACCACTGTATATATATTTTCCATTGCTTGAAATCCATCGGTACGATGTACTTTTATATCCACTTTTCTTTTTCAAAAGGTTCGACTTCTTTCTCATGCAGATCATTTGATAATTACTTTGCTTTCCATGGCTTGAAATCCAGCAACACCAAAGCAGCACTTGCAGAAACATGCAGTGGTCGATCAGGACTCCAAAAACTTACTGACTTTTTATTCATACATACTGATTACAAGCAAACAGGTCACAGGTGAGGATGGTAACCTTTAGTAGCCATTTAAAGCCATATGTGTCAAACATTTTGTATGATATCAGACAAAAACCTTTAGGGTTTGATCAAGTTCATTTGGTTAGTTTCTGTTATGTCTGCTATGTCACTATGATTTAAAAGGAACAAACACAATTGTTTCATAACAAATGGCTTCAGCCAACCTCTCGTATTCTCTGAAAAATGGCCAAAGAAAATCTAATTTTGCCTGATTTGTAATCTTTTGAGAACAAGTGGAGTTACCAGAAAAAAAATAAATAAATAAAATAGAAAAAAGAAATAATAATGATAAGAATAAAATAATTTAATATCACCTTTAAATCAGGATTGAAGTGAAAAAACTTAAGTTGCTCACACAGAGCCCTGACTTTAATACAACCAAACACTTTTTGTATACACCGAAAAACTGACACGTCACCCAGCGTAAATACCTGACCTCACTAAGGTCAGTGTTGTTCTATTTGTATCTGCAAGTATGTAAAGGTCTTTTAGGGTTTATGTGATGTGTTCATTATTGGAATTTGGGTTGGAAAGTAGATCAACTGGTAAATTCAGAGCAGTAATTTACGGCTCAGCTCCCTCTTCACCACGACGGACCGGTACAGGTCCTGCTTTCCAGCAAAGGCTGCAGTGTTCCGTCTGTTGATCTCCCACTCCAGCCTTCCCTCATTTGTGAACAAGATCCTGAAATACTTGAACCACTCCACTAGGGGCAGGACATCATTCCAAATCCAGAGGCTGCATTCCACTCTTTTCCAACTGAGAACCATGGCCTCGGACTTGGAGGTGCTGATTTTCATCCCGGCCACTTCGCACTCGACTGTGAATTGCTCCAATGAAAGCTGTAGGTCCCAGATTGATGAATGTAAAAGGACAACGTCGTCGGCAAAAAGCAGGGATGACATCCGTTGGCCACAAACCAAAACCCTTCAATGTTTTGATTCAATGTTTTGATGTTCTAGGCTGTGCCTAGAAATTCTGTCCATAAAAGTTATGAACAGAAGCAGTGACAAAGGACAGCCTTGGGGGACTCCAACCCTGACTGGAAATGAATTCGACCTGTTGTTCACAATGTGGACCCAAGCTCTGGCTCCTGTGCTACAGCGATCTTAGCAATGGGTCTGGTACGCTGTACTCCCAGAGCACGCCCCACTAGATAGCACAAGGGACATGGCTGAAAGCCTTCTCCAAATCCACAAAACACATGTGGACAGATTGGGCAAACTCTCATCCATCACCCCCCTCCAGGATCCTGTAGAGTGTATAGAGTTGGTTGAGAGTGCCGTGGCCAGGATGAAAACCACATTTTTCCTTTTGAATCCGAGGTTCAACTATCGGTTGGATCCTCCTCTCTAGCACCTTTGCATAGACTTTCCTGGGTAGGCTTAAGAGTGTGATTCTGCAATAATTGAAACACACCCTCTAGTCCTCCTTTTTAAAACTGGGACTACCACCCCGGTTTGCCAATCCAGAGGTACGGCCTCGCGATGTTGCAGAGACCTGTTAACCAATACACTCTACAACATCCAGAGCCCTGAAATATTCAGGGCGGATCTCATCCACCCCCAGAGCCCAACAACCGAGGAGCTTTTGGACTACCACAGTGACCTCAGCTCCAGTAATGTGTGGACCCCCACCCAAGCCTCTCGAATCTTTCTCCTCTACGGAGGGCATATTGTGGGATTGAGGAGGTCATCAAATCATTCCTTCCGCTTCCCGACGACATCCTCATTCAAGGTGAGCAGCTCCCCACTTCCACTATAAACAATGTTTGTGGAGAACTGCCTCCCCTCCTGAGGCATCGGATGGTGGTCCAGAACCTTTCTGAGGCCATCCGATAATAGCTTTACCGACTCTCACTGAACTTCTCCCACGCTCGAGATTTTGCATCAGCGACAGCTCGGGCTGTAGAACGTTTGGCCTACCAGTACCTGTCTGCTGCCTTGGGAGTCCTTCAGGCCAGTAAGACCTGATAAGCCCTCCTCCTTTTTCAGTTGGACGGCTCCCTTCACCGCAGGTGTCCACCACCGGGTTCAGGGTTTACCACCACGACAGACACTGATGTTCTTCCGGCCACAGCTATGGGCTGCTGCCTTAGCAAATTAGGCACAAAACATGGCCCATTCAGATTCCATGTCCCCCACCTACTTCGGGACGTGGTTGTAGCTCTGCCAGAGGTCGAAGATAAAGGCCCCTCTGACAGGACACTCTATCAAACATTCCCAGGAGACCCTAACTACACCTTTGAACCTGCCAGGCCTGGAGGGTGAATTCCAATGCCATCCGAGCAAGCTCACCATCAGGTAGTGATCAGTTGACAGCTCAGTTCCCCTCTTCACCCGAGTGTCCAGAACATGCGGCCGCAAGTTCGGTGACACGACTACAAAGTTGATCATCAAACTGTGACCCAGGGTGTCCTGGTGCCAAGTGCACTTATGGACACCTTTATGTTCAAACATTGTGTTTATCATGGACAAACTGTGACAAGCACAGAAGTTCAGCCAAAATGTCCCTCTTTCTTCTTTCGTCATTGTGGTCTTTTAAATTGCGCTTCATCAATTCATTTATTGCATGAGTCTGTGTGGTGATGTAGGAGCCCGTATTTTTGGGGGTTTCATTTTGTTAATGTGTGAGTGATACACAAAAGCAATCATCAAGTCAACGATGGCAGGAACACAGGACAACCACGTTTCTTGTCTGTGGGGCTCTGCTTAGGATAAACACAACTAAAAGCGAAATAATTGAAAAAGAAAAATAATTTGTAGAGGGCAGCGTTGACCTACAGCACATTAATAGAATGTGTTTCTATGAACATCTACAGGCATGCTTTTGTGACTGAATGGGCAGAAGTCCCCACAGTGACATGCCAAAATCTGGTGAAAAGTCTTTCCTGACCAGTGGCCGTTATTAAAGATATGTAGGCACTGCTTGAAAACTAGTTCCACATAAAATCTGTGTGAATTATGTTTCTTTTCCAAAATAAATTATTGTCTCGATGTTTTAAAAGCAACATTAAAATATCCATGGCCCCTGACCATAATTTTCAACATATTTTTATTCTGGCACCGAAAATTTTTTTCAATACAGTTTATAATGGCGCATCGTGTACAGTCATACACCTCACTACGTCAGTGTGGATCAACCCGCTCTCCACCGTATCTATCGCCCAGAGACATTGTTCTGAAGTGTGCTGACATGATAGATGTGGCATGACATGCACTAGACTAACAATAGTGGACATTTTTGAGCCTTTATATAGACTTTCCAAACCACTATTGAAATTGAGAAGAAGCACACTGTGTTTTGCTCAAACTGCATTTGATCCACTTTTGCAAAGAGTGACCTATACATGTGCATGACAAACCAACAACTCATCATTTTCTCAAGTTCCCGTGTACTATTGTCAGTGAAGGCAAAAGGTATAATCCCCCACTAGTACAGATATTTCTCTCCCAAAGTTTTTAATGAACCCGTTCTCAATGGGTTGTCACTGTCCGCCCAGTATAGGTAGGTAGGTAAGCCTGTTGGGTTTTTACACCTGAGCCTCGTGGCTCATCAGGCCGGTGCTTATTCCCGGTTTCCAAAGCATGAAGCGAACAGGAGTTCAACTCCCCCTGGATGGGACGCAAGTCCATCGCAGGTTACCTTCCCAGTATATTTTTACTGGTACCCATTTATATTGCTGGATGAACAGTGAGGGTCTCAGTGGGATTTGAACTCTCAACCTCCCGATCATGGGCGCAGCACCCTAACCACTACGCCACCGGCCCCACCCAGTGTAGCTAACCGGGTTATCAAAGGTGGACCATGTCTCTCACTGTCTATGGTGTGAGGCGTGAAATAGAACCATAGCTGACTTTCATCAAGAGCAGGCTGCATAGCCGTCAGCATGTTTGTGCTCTGCGATGGCCTGGTGAGCTGTCCAGGGAATACTCTGCCCTCACCCGGAGTCCGCTGGGATGGGCGCCAGCCTCCCCATGATCCCAATTATAATTAAAGTAGTTACAGAAAATTAATGGATGAAATTAGTCTAATGTTTAACATCCTACCTTTTTCTGTTTGGGGCAACTGTATAATCAAACAAGGTGTTGTTAAATCCTGATTTAATTCCTTTTTGAGATTAGAATTTAAATACATGACCTTCATCCTTTACAGTTTGATTGTGTCATTATGGTGAAGAATCCAAGCAAGATCACTGGCAGGTGGAAGGTTGAGGACTGTAATGAGAAGCGAGGCTTTATCTGCAAGAGGAATATTGGTGAGTGGTTGTAACTACTACTCTTACTGTAACAGTGAATTTATGGAAATCAGTTTGTGTAAAATCAAGATCATCATCAAAACAGTCACCGTGATTATAAAAAACAACAACAACAAAAAAAAACAGTTTTATTAGGTCTTTATTACAAACATGTGTTTAATATATCCAGATTCACAGATTCAACTTCCGGTGACAACAGTATCTTCAGCATCCTACTTTAAATTGGAAAATAATTCATATAAAATACAAACGGAGAAGATGAGCTGGGATGAAGCGAGGAGGCAGTGCAAAGCAGATGATGCTGACTTAGCTAGCGTGTTAGATGCTGTCACCCAGGCGTTCATTACTCTCAGGCTTGACAGAATAAAGGAGCCTTTGTGGATCGGCTTAAACAGCAATGTGGTAAGTGCACGAAACGGTACAGTACAGAACAGACTGTTAAAGGACATAGGGACAAGACTTTCAAAGCTTCAGTGTTCAACAGCAAAATTAAATTAACAATGTACAAATCAACAGCAAAAGCAAACAGTCCAAAATCACAATCCAGAATGGCAGTAAGAAAACAGGCAGAGTTCACGCAATCAGGCAGAAAGATGATCAAAGGCAAGAACAGTCATCAAAAGCGACTAGAAAAAGAACAACTATGAAAAACAAAGGTTTGACATGTACTCGCTTCAAAACATGGGAGCAATACTTCACATTGAGCGTGTGCAAACAGAGTCGTTGTATAGCGTGGGTAATTAGTGAAATTGAAACCACGTGTACAAAGCATGTAACATGTAGCTTGAGTCATGTAACCAGATGTCAATAGTCAGGTGACTGAGATTGGTGAGGTGAATGCTGGGAAACGTTTGGTGTTTTCTGTGAGTGTTGTGAAGAAGCTGACACAAGGTTTGCCATAAATAAAACTGATTTCAGAGGCATGGTGGCGTAGCGGTTCGCACATCCGCCTCACACCAAGAAGGTCCTGGGTTTGATTCTCAGCCTGGGCGTTTCTGTGTGGAGTTTGCATGTTCTCCCCATGCTTGCGTAACTTTCCTCCGGGTGTTGAGGTTTCCTCCCACAGTCCAAAAATATGCACAGTAGCTTAATTGGCTGTTCCAAATCACCCCGAGGTGTTGAACGGATGTGTGATTGTTGGCCCTGCAATGGCCTGGCAGCTGTCCAGGATATACCCCACCCAGGGCCAGAGTCCGCTGAGACGGGCGTTAGCCTCCACATGACCCTAATTAGTATCAAGCAATTCAGAAAATGAATGATAAAACTGATTTCATTCCATTCTTTGTCCTTTCTTCTAAGCCTTTTTGAATTACGTAACAATTACCTAGAGTATACTATTCAGTACAGATTTATTTTTAAAAATCTCATACACTTATATTACCGTTATCATTTAAATATTTACTGAAATATTTCAGGTATTTTTGTGAGTGCCAGAAGTTTTTATTTATCATTGTTTTAGAGATATGGATTAAACACACTTAAATCTCAACTGACCAGCCAAACAGGAAAATGACCGGAACGTGACACTGTAATAACTAATGATTGGTGGCTGTGATTTCAACCAATGATCAAGGCTATGCTTCAGGAATGTCTGGTGGGGTATTTTATCCTCTTTATATTGCTTGTAGACTGGTGGACAATATCGCTGGATAGACAACTGGTTATTGAGCTACACCAAATGGGCTTTAGGGGAACCGTTGAAGAACCAGGCCTGTGTATATATTGAGTCAGATGGAACATGGAAAACATCAGAATGCACCAAGAGCTACATGTCTATCTGCAAGCGCTCACCAGGTAGATCCTTGTTCTTATTATACCAGTAGAAATTTAACGTGTGATTAAGACATTTAGCCTTGATTATCACTCAGCACTCACTTTTACCAAAAAAAGAGAAAGAAGCTTTCGAAAAAAGAGCAACAACATATCATACATAACATGCAACAACAACATAACATCAACAACATAATAACATGTAATCTGTGAAACAGCCCATGATGTCCCTTCTATGCATTTATTTAAGACATTTTGTATGCAATGATGCTCCTGGGGACTTCTTTTCCTGAAGACTTTATCCTGAACGCCAGTGCGACTCATGTGAAAGATGTAATCGGGTCTTGAGTCTGTATTCAAAGTCTTCGGCCTTGATTATAGGATTAGATTGGTCATTTGGGCATGATTTGAATTGGAGTGAAGGATTCAGGAAGGTAGATCTTCAGGAGCAGGATTGCCCCCATATGATATGTAACAGAGATGCACTGAAGTCTGACTTGAATTAAGTTATTAAATGATGAATTAATTAATTAAACATGTAGTATAAATATATCAGTGTGTAGCAGTCACACTTATACTGGATTACGTTAGAGCTTTCCGAACAATGGACTCGTTCTAATTATTAATTTATTACTTATTTTTGAAAAGGAAACTTTAAAATATTAAAAACAGCTTCTTTTTTTCCAACTATGCAGATATCGCGCCTACTTTCCCCCCTCAGCTCCCAGGACGCTGCCCAGAACCAAAGAAATCCAAGGTCTGGATTCCATTCCGAGGACACTGTTATACCTTTATAGCATCAAGGAATGAAAACTGGGCCCATGCTTCAGTGGAGTGTATGAGAATGGGTAGGCACATCAACATAACATCATATTTTTTTAGTTTCCACCAAAGCAGCTAACTGGGCTATCAAAGGCCGGTAATGTCTCTCACTATCTGTGGTGAGAGGTTCATGTAAAAGAACCACTGCTGATTTTCGACGAGAGGAGCTGCATAACCATTAGTGTGTTTCTGCCCTGTGTTGGCCTGTGAGCTGTTCAGGAGGGATTCTGCCCTCGCTAAGAGAGAGAGCGGATACATGCAAGGGCCAGTGATACCTGAAGCATGTCAACACGCCAGTAACCAGTATTTTTTAGTTTTGTGCGTATATTACCTATATTTAAAATATTTTAATAACTGTATACTGGGGAAGATACAATGTGGCCTAGAGACAATTTAAATTTTTCCAATCCCTTGAATTGTTTTGTGTAGTTTTAGTGTACAATTTGAGGCCATAATTTATTGATTTATACGAAAGTCAGACCATGTATTTTAGTCTAGAACTTTCACTTCCCCTATCCAAGGATGGATATAACAAGGAAAGCGCAACCTAGCGCTCCTATTCTTTCTTTTAAATTGTCATAATTAAAATTGGTGGAGCGGTCTTATAAATGACGTTATACAATTATACAGCACCAATGGATCTCAATGCACCAGAGTTACACTACACACTACAATTTAACAAAGATGTATTTACAGTTCAATTACAAAAACATTTAAATCTATTTTACAACATTTGCACTTTAAAAACACTTTGTGGACATACTGTGTGTTCAGGAGACCAGGTGGAAAGGTAGAAAGGCTACAAGCTTAGGAGCAGCGTTTAAGCTGTTTTTTCATGGTGTGGATGGGAAGAGAAATAGAGAAGGAGTCATCTTGAAGGAGGAGTTGGTCAGGAATGTTCTAGAAGTGAAAAGAGTTTCAGACAGAGTGATGAGTCTCAAGTTAGAAATTGAAGGTGTGATGTTCAATGTTGTTAGTGCTTATGCCCCACAGGCAGGATGTGAGCGAGAAGAGAAGGAGAGATTCTGGAGTGAGTTAGATGAAGTGATGCAGAGTACCCCCAGAGGTGAAAGAGTGGTCATTGGTGTAGACTTCAATGGACATGTTGGTGCAGGCAACAGAGGGGACGAGGAAGTGATGCGCAGGTTTGGTATCCAGGACAGGAACACAGAAGGACATATGTTGATCGATTTTGCAAAAAGGATGGAAATGGCTGTGGTGAATACTTCCAGAAGAGACAGGAGCATAGAGTGACTTATAAAAGTGGAGGTAGGAGCACACAGGTAGACTACATCTTGTGTAGGCGATGTACTTTGAAGGAAGTCAGTGACTGCAAAGTAGTAGTGAGTGAGAGTGTTGCCAAACAGCATAGGATGGTGATGTGCAGGATGATGCTGATGGTAAGAAAGGTGAAGAAGGCAAAGGCAGAGCAGAAGACAATGTGGTGGAAGCTGAAAAAGGAAGAGTGTCATGTTGTCTTCAAGGAGGAGTTAAAACAGGTTTTGGGTGGTCAGGAAGTGCTTCCAGATGACTGGACAACTACAGCTAATGTGATCAGGGAGACAGGTAGGAGAGTACTTGGCGTGTCCTCTGGAAGGACAGTAGATAAGGAGACTTGGTGGTGGAATGAGGAAGTGCAGGTGTGTGTACAAAAGAAGAGGTTAGCTAAGAAGAAGTGGGACATAGAGAGTACCGAAGAGAGTAAACAGGAGTACAGGGAGACACAGCATAAGACGAAGGTAGCGGTGTCAAAGGCCAAACAGAGGGCGTATGATGACTTGTATGCTAGGTTGGACAGTAAGGACGGAGAAAATGATCTATAAAGGTTGGCACAGCAGAGAAATAGAGATGGGAAGGACGTGCAGCAAGTTAGAGTGATTAAGGACAGAGGGGGAAATGTGTTGACTGATGACAGAAGTGTGCTGGGAAGATGGAAAGAGTACTTTGAAGAGCTGATGAATGAGGAAAATGAGAGAGAAAAAATAGTAGAAGAGGTAACTGTTGAGGACTTGGAAGTAGCAAAGATTAGTAAGGGTGAAGTGAGGAGGGCATTGAAGAGGATGAAGACTAGAAAGGCAGTTGGTCCTGATGACATACCGGTGGAGGTATGGAAGTGTCTAGGAGAGGTAGATTTTCTGACAAGAACATTCAACAAGGTCTTAGAGAGTGAGAGGATTTTTGTTTCTCCGTGAGTGTACTAGTATGTGCAGACAGGAGGTACAACTTCATAACATCGCTCTACGTAGGAAGAACATTGGCTGGAAGTTTTACTAGAGCGCTGAATACTGGACAGGTTTGTGGAGCGCTTTTCTGTCTCTTAACTTGAGCCATATCTTTTATGAAACCAAAACAAGAAAATATTAAATAAAATAATATCATGGTTATCAAGATATGGTCCGCAAGTGTTACTAGTAAATTAGGCCTAGTTGTAACACAACTTAAAAAACGTAAACCAAATATTTAGGGCTAATAAAGGCAGATTTTACCTAATTTTGCAAGAAACGGAAAAGAGAGTTCAATCTTCTTTCTGGTACGATGTTGTCACCAACTGCCGATAGTTTCCTCTACTACACTACTGAGTCCTGACCTTTCTAGTCATACCAAATCTGTGAACTGTGAATGTTCTAATTATTTACCGTTATTCCCTTTGTCGGCAATCGCGTGCTCGCGTGCGCTCAAAATCGACTCGACATACCTTATTTCGAGTGAGTAGGGGGAACCTAGAATTTTTTTTTTACAGATTTTTAATATTTTGCATATGTTTATAACTGGTATTGTTATGTCCTTTCTACAATATTCTGAATTGATTGTGAAAAACTATATGTTTCACGCCACCCTAGGGGACAGTGACAACTCGATGAGAGTGGGGCTTGAATCTCCAACCTTGGGATCAGTGATCCAGCACCTTTACCACCAGGCCACCACTGCCTCCTAAATTAGATCAATATAGAATAATGTCATCTGCAAATAGAGACACCTTATGTTCAGGAGGTCCCACTGTAATTCCATATATTTCTTGATGTGACCTTATAGCAAAGGGTTCAGTGGCTAGTGGAAACAATAATAGACACAGTGGGCAAACCTGGTGATAACCTTTTTTTAAAAAATTGATTTTGATATGTTTTCATTTGTGAGGATTTCTGCCCTTGGATTTCTATAAATGATTTGAATCCATCTCCTAAAGTTGCTCCCACAACTAAATTTTTCTAATGTTCTGAAACGATTGGGCCATTTTACTTTATCGAAGGCTTTCTATCCATCTAACGACTAAGTTGCTTTATCACACATATTCCTATGTAAGTGTCTTAAATTTAGT
Organism: Plotosus lineatus; assembly: GCA_024760905.1. Lineage (NCBI taxonomy): Eukaryota > Metazoa > Chordata > Actinopteri > Siluriformes > Plotosidae > Plotosus > Plotosus lineatus. The sequence continues at coordinate 5,969,538 of CM045745.1, read as the reverse complement.
ACTCGGGGCAGTGGTGGCCTAGTGGTAAAGGGCACTGGATCGCTAACCCTAAGGTTGGGAGCTCGAGTCCCAATCTCCACAAGGTTGTCACTGTTTCCCCAGTGCAGATAACTGGGTTATCAAAGGCAGGCCGTGTCTCTCACTGTCTATGGTGAGAGGTTCATGTAAAAGAACCATAGCTGACTTTCAACAAGCGTAGCTATGTAGCCATCAGCATGTTTCTACACTGTGATGGCCTGGTGAGCTGTACAGAGTGTACTCTGCCCTCGCCCGGAATCGGCAGGGATGGGCGCCAGCCTCCCTGCGACCCTATTTAGGATTAAGTGGTTACAGAAAATGAATGAACCAAAATTTAGTATTCTTCTTACATGATGGAAACCTCTTCATCCCACTCTTAATCTCTTTTGATCTTTATTTATAATACCTGGAAGGCCGTTTTGTAACCGCATGGCTAAAATTTTGCACAATATTTTTACGTTAGTATTTAATACATTTATAGGTTTAAAATGTTCTCATTAGATGGTTTCCCAGATTTCGACAACAGTATGTTAAAGGCATCGTTCATTGATGAGGGTGAACATTCGTTTTGGAAAGCTTCTGAAAACATCTTCAAAAGCAGGGTTAGTAATTCAGTTGTATGTATATTTTTATATATATATGTATATATACCATTGTTTGTTTACTATATATATATATATATATATATATATATATATATATATATATATATATTGTAAACAAACAATGGTTCTTAATGTTAATAAAATAAAATGAATAAATAAAATGTTGTAAAATCGCATTACCTATTATAAAATTTGCATTAGATCGATACGCAATTACACTTATTTGAGAAGCACTGGCCTTGTGGAAGCTCACCATGAGCCTTTCCTTCCTGGCATTCAGAGTATGCACATGCGCAAAATTCTCCTCCTCCTCCTCCTCCTCCTCTTCTTCCTCTGTTACGCACCACCTCATGCCTGCCCACATGTTATTTTTTCCGCAGTCAGTGCTTGGAAGGGTTAATTGACTTATTATTTATTCTTGTTTTATTATTATTATTATTATTATTATTATTATTATTATTATGAAATATTTGTTGTTTTTACATGTTTATCTTTAATATTTTAGGTCAAATATATGCATCTGTGTCAGGTTAGATGAGTTTGGAAGGGGTTGGAACGGATTAATTGGTTTTCTATTATTTCCGATGGGAATTTTTGTTTTGTCTAGGGAACATTTTGACTTACGAGCTCGCCCTCGGAACGGATTAATTTTTGTAAGTCAAGGTACCACTGTATGGATTGTAAATCATTAATTTCCATCGGATCGATTAAGTTTTAATCCTCTGTTTTAATAGATGTAATTGAGGTTTTATTTTCTACTTTTTTTGCCTGCCAGACTAATTGTTTACCAATTTTGTCTCCATGCACATAAACAAATTGTTTATGCCTTAATAGACTTGCAGCTGCCATTGAAGCTGACAACTCATCATATTATGATCTCAAAACGAAACTTTTTTTTTCCAATTTGGAGCTGTTTTGTACATCCATTATTTCCTGCAGACATATTATTTCACATTCTAACCTTAATCTGTTATGTCTTGTACTCACTGCTCATGTCTGGTTTATATCAATTTCAAAAAAACATAATCTATCTGTCTCTCTAAATATTTTATACATTGTCATCTCCAATATCTAAGATTCTCTGCTCAGCTTGCGTTACTCCTGCCTTTGTTCATTTTTCCTTTCATCGACTCAAACATTATCACCATTCACGCAAATCTAGTCACGAAATCAATCCTCATCTCTGACACAGCAGGCAACACCAGGCCTGTCCCCTCCTCAATATTTCTTCATGCTCCAGGGTCCCCAACATCCTCTCTCTTCCCCATCGGCGTGGCCTGGTTCTCTGTAGCAGTAAATTAATTTAATTTAGTTAATTTAGCCTGGCATCTTGAGTCACCACCGTCTTTTACCTTTGTTATAGTCTTAGACATTTGACTTACTGCCTTTCTCTAAATTTATCCAAATCACAAGCGTTTTTGCAGTTACTTGATAAAATTATTCTCAGAGCAGTGCAGTCTAATAAGATGGTGGCCATTTCGGAGAGTCTCTAAATGGTGAGCTTTACATGTCAACAATATGAATGTGTTTGGTTACCTCATTCTCATTCCCTTATGAACAAATTATTAAAATGAATTCAACTTGACACATAAACATAGAATGCATGTTTTTGAGATGGGATCTCCATTTCATATCTTATTCTTCTTCTTTTCCTTTCGGCTGTTCCCTTCAGAGGTCGCCACAGCAAATGATCTGCCTCCATCTCACCCTATCCTCTGCATCTTCTACTCTTACTCCAACTACCCTCATGTCTGCCTTCACCACATCCATAAATCTTCTCTTTGGGCTTCCTCTGGGCCTTCTGCCTGGTAGTTCCAACCTCAGAATCCTACTCCCAATATACTCACTATCGCTTCTCTGTACATGTCCAAACCATCTCAATCTAGCCTCTCTGACTTTGTCTCCAAAACATCTTACATGTGCTGTCCCTCTGATGTACTCGTTTCTGATCCTATCCATCCTCGTTACTCCCAAAGAGAACCTCAACATTTTCATCTCTGCTACCTCCAGCTCTGCCTCCTGTCTTTTCCCCAGGGCCACTGTTTCTAAACCATACAACATCGCTGGCCTCATCACCGTCTTGTACACTTTTCCCTTCATTCTTGCTGATACCCTCCTATCACACATCACACCGGACACTTTTCTCCATCCATTCCAACCTGCCTGCACACGCTTCTTCACCTCCCTTCCACACTCTCCATTGCTCTGGATTGTTGAGCCTAAGTACTTAAAATCCTCAACCTTCTTTATCTCTGCCCCCTGTAATCTCACCGTTCCTCTTGGGTCCTTGTCGTTCACACACATGCATTCTGTCTTACTGAGGCTAACCTTCATTCCCCGCCTTTCCAGGGCATACTTCCACCTCTCCAGATTTTCCTCCACTTGTTCTCTGCTCTCACTACAGATCACAATGTCATCTGCAAACATCATAGTCCATGGAGAGTCTTGTCTAACCTCGTCTGTCAGCCTGTCCATCACCATAGCAAACAAGAAGGGGCTGAGAGCTGACCCTTGATGCAGTCCCACCTCCACCTTGAACTCTTCTGTCACACCGACAGCACACCTCACCACTGTCTTACATCTCTCATACATGTCCTGCACCACTCGAACATACTTCTCTGCCACTCCAGACTTCCTCATACAATACCACAGTTCTTCTCTCGGCACCCTGTCATATGCTTTCTCCAGATCCACAAAGGCACAATGCAGCTCCTTCTGACCTTCTCTGTACTTCTCTATTAACATTCTCAAAGCAAACACTGCATCTGTGGTGCTCTTTCTTGGCATGAAACCAAACTGTTGTTCACAAATGCTGACCTCTGCCTTTAGTCTAGCTTTCACCATTCTTTCCCATAACTTCATCGTATGGCTCATCAACTTTATCCCTCTGTAGTTGCCACAAGTCTGCACGTCTCCCTTGTTATTAAAAATGGGCACAAGCACACTTCTCCTCCATTCCTCCGGCACCTGCTCACTTTCTAAGACCTTGTTGAATATTCTTGTCAGAAAATCTACTGCTACCTCCCCCAGACACTTCCATACCTCCACCAGTATGTCATCACGACCAACTGCCTTTCCACTCTTCATCCTTTTCAATGCCCTCCTCACTTCACCCTTACTAATCTTTGCTACTTCCTGGTCCTCAACGGTCACCCCTTCTACTCTTTTTTTTTCTCTCACATTTTCCTCATTCATCAGTACTCTTCAAAGTACTATTTCCATCTTCCCAGCACACTTCTGTCATCAGTCAATACATTTCCCTCTGTGTCCATTATCACTCTAACTTGCTGCACATCTTTCCCATCTCTATTTCTCTGCTGTGCTAACCTGTATAGATCATTTTCTCCCTCCTTACTGTCCAACCTATCATACAAGTCATCATACGCCCTCTGTTTGGCCTTTGACACCACTACCTTCGCCTTACGCTGTGTCTCCCTGTACTCCTGTTTACTCTCTTCGGTCCTCTCTGTGTCCCACTTCTTCCTAGCTAACCTCTTCTTTTGTACACACTCCTGCACTTCCTCATTCCACCACCAAGTCTCCTTATCTACAAACACTCTCCTACCTGTCTCCCTAATCACATTGGCTGTGGTTGTCCAGTCATCTGGAAGCACTTCCTGACTACCCAAAGCCTGTTTCAACTCCTCCTTGAAGACAACATGACACTCTTCCTTTTTCAGCTTCCACCACTTTGTCTTCTGCTCTGCTTTTGCCTTCTTCACCTTCCTCACCATCAGTGTCATCCTGCACACCACCATCCTATGCTGTTTGGCAACACTCTCACGCACTACTACTTTGCAGTCACTGACTTCTTTTACATGAACCTCACACCATAGACAGTGAGAGAACCATAGACAGTGAGGTTGACCTTTTATAACCCAGTTAGTCGCACTGGGGAGACAGTGACAACCTGTTGAGAGTGGGGCTTGAACCTCCAACTTTAGCATAAGTGAGCCACCACTGCCCCTATCATGATTCAATTCGTGTCCATTTCATTGTGTTCAAGACAATTTCTTAATGATAAAGCATGACCTAAGGTGGCATTGTGGTGAAAGGGGTTAACATGTCTGCCTCACAACAAGAAGGTGCTGGATTTGAGTCTTGTGTTCAGCGAAGATGTTTCTGTGTGAAGTTTGCATGCTCTTCCTGATCTTGAGTGGGTTTCATCCTGGTACTAAAGTCCAAAGACATGTACATTATGCTAATTAGCTGTTCCAAAAAATTAATGTAAAATGGTGTGTGTGTGTGTGTGTGTGTGTGTGTGTGTGTGTGTGTGTGTGTGTGTGTGTGCGCGTGTGTGATTGTGTGTGTGTGTGTGTGTGTGTGTGTGTGTGTGCGCGCGTGTGTGTGTGTGTGTGTGTGTGTGTGTGTGTGTGTATGTGTTTGCCCTGTGATGATTTGGTGAGGGTGATCAGTGTGTAAGATGTTTTTGTCCAGTGCTGAGTGAGATAGGCATCAGTCTCCACACACAACCCTAACAATATTAAACGGTTTTGCAAAATGAGTGAGCGAGCGAGTAAGGCAGGAACTAATAATGATTCATCTGTATACATAGGAGCAGCATTATTAAGTGTAGAGGATACAGTGGAGTCCAGCTTCATCCAGCGCCATATTGAGGTTCTCAGCTCCGAATCCAAATCCTTTTGGATTGGCATGCACCGTAGCTACACAGGTTTGAAACCTAGTATTATCAAAACCATCTTGTTCCGTGTAGCTTCCATATCACACTACAGACAGTCAAAAGGGCCTGTATGAAGCAAGTGTGTGCCTGTGCTTGTCTATCAGGTGAATGGATGTGGATTGATAACTCTGTGGTGGACTACATTAATTGGGCATCACGCTCTCCTAGTACCAATGGAGACTGTGTGGAGATCAGATCAGAAAGTGGCTTGTGGTTAAACTCTCACTGCAGTGGTTACAGAGCATATATCTGCAAAACAGCCAAAAGTAAGTCACACACACACACACACACACACACAGACACACACACACACACACACACACACACAAATAGAGAGAGAGCGAGAGAGAGAGAGAGAGAGAGAGAGAGAGTAATAGAGAGAGAGAGAGCGAGAGAGAGAGAGAGAGAGAGAGAGAGAGAGAGAGAGAGAGAGAGAGAGAGAGAGTAATCCATCATATTCAGTCAGATGTAGAATTTAATCTCACATACCGTATTCGACGTAATAAGTGCCCTGCCCCAATAAATAACCGCCCATGTGTACTGGGAGCAAAATGGTAGATCAAACTTACCAATTTTATTCGATCAGTCTCTGTAACAATAAAATGAGGCGTTCACTACCTGTAAAAGTGAGTTTACACGGTATTTCAAGACCCCCTGCCACTGGGGAATGTGGTAAATGTCCAACAAGATGAACCATTAGAAACTGCTACAGCAAAACTATGGGATGCTCTGAATGAATGGAGCAATGAGCCAGATATGTACCCATCAGAAAGTGATGAGTATTTTTCACTCTATCCTCTCGCTCACTAACTTCATACATTTAAAGACGTTCCTGGCCATGTGCTTTTCAATGTGCCATGTGCTGAAGTTGACCTTTGTGTTGATTGGTTCAACCATGTGTTAAGTTGAAATTCATAGTGAGGCTTGACTTCACATCAGGAAAATATTTAAAGGAACAGCACTGGGAGGGAAAATTAAAGGTTTTTTTTTTTTGTAATTATTCTATTTTCTGTTCATTTTCAGCTCTCATGTAAGTAATTTGGTTGATATCACTAAATGAATAATACAAATACCAGTAAAACTTTTTTATTGTTCTGTTATTATTCATGTTTTCCACCTCTATGGTATTAAGCACTTATTGTTCCACTCCGATGGTAAACATTTTAATAAGTGACTACCCACAATTTTTTAAGCGCTTTTTAAGTGCTTATCACGTCGAATATGGTATGTTTTGTTTTTTGTTTTTTCTCTCAGCTTGACTAGCCTCCAAGAAACATCTGGAAAATACACACCCACTCTCTCACACACACACACACACACACTCACACACACACACACACACACACACACACACACACACACACACACACACATGTAGAGAGAGGGAGAGAGGGCGGGAGAGAGAGAGAGAGAGAGAGAGAGAGAGAGAGAGAGAGAGAGAGAATAATCCATCATATTAAATCAGATGTATAATTTAATCTCACATATGTTTTTTTTGTTTGTTTGTTTGTTTGTTTTTTTTGTTTGTTTGTTTTTTTTCCAAGCTATACCAGCCACCGAGAAACAGCCGGAAAAGCGTGAGTATAAAACTTACAATACTGTCAGTTAATTTCTTTTCTTACATTCAAGAAAAGAAAACCCTTTTTCATGGCTAAATAAGCTTGTAAAAGAAATGATTACCTCTTGATGCAATGAAATTGTTATAAAGTTTATCTAGAATATTTTTCCATTATCAATTTCTGTAGAACTACATGTGGCAGAGACCTCTCATGGCTACACCGGTATCGCTGTTGCAGTTGTGTTGGTGATTATTGCTATAGCTGGACTGGCTGGCTTTCTGTTCTACAAAAGACCAACTATCCCTGTAGTCGGGGAGTGTACATTCGATAACACACTCTACTTCAACAACCCTACAAGAGCTACCACTGCTGTAGACACTAAGGGACTGGTTACCAACATGGAGCAAAACGAGAATCCATAACACACACACACGCACACACACACACACACACACACACACACACACACACACACACACACACACACACATACATTTCTACGATACTTACAAAGAAGTTTTTTTTAAATAATCAAGATGTATAGAATAAGCCCGTGCTTTGGTGTAAGAAGATAGACCAAAACATAATGACCACTTTATAAACATGAGGCAATAAAATTATACATGATTTATTTCATCTTATTGCGCAGTCTTTGACCATAAAATGTACATGTTAGTATAGTACAATGTAAATGTTCACAGACTGTACACCACTGTAGTTTTTTTTAAAGAGCTCTGCTTTATGGACATTGATATTCTTCTTTTTAAAAAAATATTTTTATTGTAAATAAATGCTAAAGGAACTAAAACAAAAAAGAAGACATCATGATATATGTTTGCTGTAAAAAGATAACGAACATTTGTTCAAGCATGTTTGCCTCACATTAAAAAGGTCTCGGGTCCGAGTGTTTCTGTGTGCGGTTTGTACTCCTCGTGGTTTCCTTTCACACTCCAAAGATGCACTGAAGCCTAATTGACTATTCCAAATTGATGCTGAACAGACCCGCCCAGAACTAACATAAAGCGAGCAAATGTTCTCCCTTCAAAAGCTTTTAACAGTTTCATGGCTGACAGAATTAAAATCAAGTTGAGGTAGAGTAGTAATTTTTTTCCCCCGTAGATATATATTCTCAGACCCCCAGTGCGGCTAACTGGGTTATCAAAGGCGGGCCATGTCTGTCACTGTCTATGGTGAGAGGCATGTAAAAGAACCATTGCTGACTTTCGTAAAGAGTAGCTGCAAAGTCGTCAGCGTGTTTCTATCCATTGCTAAAAGGGTTGTGACAGGAAGGGCATCCGACGTAAAAATCTCTGCCAAATTAAACGTGCGACTCAAAATGATTCGCTGTGGCGACTCCCGAGTAAAAGGGAAAAAGCCGAAAGGAAGACAGATAGATATATATTCTCAGAATTGTATTATCAAATTGACAAAAGAATTTTCTACTACCTATTTGAACCATTCCGTGTAATTAAGGTTAGCTTTTTTTACTGTACAGTATGTCACTGAATGTAATTTGAAAATAAAATCTCACTACAACAGTCTCACTTCTTAAAATGCCTCATTACTTGTTTATAGATAAATATTATATAAATGTACAAATGGAAAGTCAAGCAAGGTGCCAGATGGTGTGATATTGTGGCAGGCAGCAGATGGTGTGTATATGCATATTTGTTCCATGTAGGGCTCTTCCTTTCGGCTTTTTCACTTTTACTCGGGAGTCGCCACAGCGAATCATCTGATTCGCACGTTTGATTTGGCAGAGGTTTTTACGTCAGGTGCTCTTCCTGTCACAACCCTTTTTAGCAAGGGACAGAAACACGCTGACAACTTTGCAGCTACTCTTTACGAATGTCAGCAATGGTTCTTTTACATGCCTCTCACCTTAGACAGTGACAGACATGGCCCGACTTTGATAACCCAGTTAGCTGCACTGGGGGGGGACAGTGACAACCTTGTGGAGAGTGGGACTCGAACCCCCAACCTTTGGATCAGCGATCCAGCGCCCTATACCACTAGACCACCACTGCCCCCATATTTGTTTTATGTAGGTGCAGTACACAATATCATACAGTAAAGGATACCCTCCAGCTCCCCAATTACAGTGGTATCATAACTTACAAGTGTTTTTTCTAATGAATTTTTCATGATACGAGCTTCGATTCCACCAAAAATCTGCTCTATCCAGAGAGCAAAATTTTGATTAACGAGCTCTGCTGGGGAATGGCTTTTCTGGGCCAAATTGGTCTTGTATTCTTCCACGTGTATTCCTCCGCATTCTGAGAACACCTTGTGCAGTGCTTCTGAAGTATTTTCTGTGACGCCCCCTTCTTCTTCTTTTCCTTTTGGCTTTTCCCCTTTTCAGGTGTCGCCACAGCGAATCATCTGATTTGCAAGTTTGATTTGGCAGAGGTTTTTATGTCGGATGCCCTTCCTGACACATCCCTTTAGCAAGGGGCAGAAACACGCTGACGGCTTTGCAGCTCCTCTTTACGAAAGTCAGCAATGGTTCTTTTACATGAACCTCTCATCATAAACAGTGAGAGACATGGCCCGCCTTTGATAACCCAGTTGGCTGCACTGGGGGGACAGTGACAACCTTGTGGAGACTGGGACTCAAACCCCCAACCTTGGAATCAGCGATCAAGTGCCCTTTACCACCAGGCCATCACTGCCCCCTATAGGAAGAAAAAAATTCACACACACCCACCCACACACACACACACACACACACACACACACACACACACCCGGCGCCCCAAGCGTGACTATAAATAGTGTTTACTGCACTTCTTAGAGCGCCACTGCCACCTACTGTAGAGGATGCTCAATTACACTTAATTCTAGTACAGTGTGGCAAAAAAGCATGCTTCCCAGGGTCATACATGATAACCCCCAGGCACACTATTTGAGAAGCACTGGCCTTGTGGGAACTCACCACTAGCATTTCCTTGCTGGCATTCGTATCGTGCACATGCACAAAATTCTGCTCCTCCTCCTCCCCCTCCTCCTCCTCTGTTATGCATCACCTCCGGCCTGCCTACGTGACATCTTCACCGCAGTTGATGATCGGAAGGGTTGAATTAATGACAGCATCCACAGAAATTCCATCACCATGTTCCACAGTGAAGCTGAGGTGAGTACCTTGTGGGATGTATGATTGACTGGTAAATATAAATATTTTATGAAAAATATATTGGTAAAGTAGGCCTGTAATGATCTGATGGTAAAGGTACCGGATCACTGATCCTAAGGTTGGGGGTTCAAGCCCGACTCTCAACGAGTTGTCACCCCCCCACCCCCACCCCAGTGCAGCTAACTGGGTTATCAAGGGCCAGCCATGTCTCTCATGAGAGGTTCACGTAAAAGAACCATTGCTGACTTTCGACAAGAGTAGCTGCATAGCCGTTAACGTGTTTCCTTCCTGTGCTGGCCTGGATGTACTCTGCTCTCACCTGGAGTCAGCTGAGATGGGCGCCAGCCTCCCCGAGACCCTAATTACGATTAATCGGTTCAATGAATGAATGAATGAATGAATGAATCATGATATTAAATACATAAAGATTTTAGCACTGCATATGAAATGGAGATCTCATCTCTCAAACCCCATACATGCGGTAAGCTGTCCAGCATGTACTCTGCCCTTACCCGGAGTCGGCTGTGAGGGGCGACAGCCTCCCTGCGACGCTAATTAAGATTAAGCAGTTACAGAAAATGAATGATGAACGTATTGGTAAAGTTCTCTAAATTCTGTCTGATATGGGAGCTGTTCTGTGAAGCATACGTATGTCATCACCAGTCCTCAATAATTTTTAAATATGTATGGACATTATTTCAGATAAATACTAATACATTTTTCCAGTAATCATTTCCAGATAATGTTTGAGCTAGCTAATGAAATGTTGTCTGTTTGAGAGTCCTTTTGCCATTTTAATTTTCGATTGCTGTCCTTTGGGTCTCGGTGAGAATGAATGCTTGAGTCGTAATTAAAAGGCTTTGTGCTCTCTCCCACTTCTCTAACTTTATCTCCCCCCACTCTCTCTCCTTCTCCCCCCCCCCCCCCCCACACACACACTCTTATGCAACCTACATGATCCGCAGAATCATTTCTAAAATGAGGCTCATACTGCCATAGTAACCACTGACCTAAGAGCTCGAACCAGAGGCTACTAATCCCCAACAAGGGGCACTAGCGCATTCATTAAAGCATTTTACCCGTGCTCGGGAATTCTTGCAATAGATTTCTCCCAGCTTTCTGCACTTAGGAAAAGAGATATATATTTTTTTTTCTTCAGCTCAGCTACACTGTGGACTGGAAAGAAAATCAAGGCCAGTAAATTCATAATTACGTTTACGACATAAAGAGATGGATTGTTGTTTTTGCTGTTGTGTAAGAGTTCGTATAGTGTCCTGTATTGTCAGTCTTATGAGGTAACAGAACTTGTTAGTCATTAGTAGTATTTTGAGTTTGTGCATAGTTGATCTCTGAGTAGAATCTGTGTGTACTTGTTTCAAGATTTAATAAAGCTTGCACCATTTATAGCATTAGCATACATGTTAGTATTTGTCTTTATTCTTAATTTAACCCCCCCCCCCATTGTCCCTTTGCCTAATTTTTGTTTCCCCCCGTGAAGAATAGGAGTCAGTGTAAAGTTAATTAATGGGGTCTTTTTCTGGCCCCCTGCAGTCTTTAAAAAGCTCCTTAATTACAATTCATTCGAGTGGAGAACTGTGTCCTCGCCCGATCTCCCAGCCACTATGTTATTTACATGCTACAGTTTCTCTCCTTTTCAGTGCAGTTCTCTGTTTCGTTTTTTTCGGGTTTTTTCCCCCCATTTCTTTATATGCTTTATATGCTTTGACTATTTGTGCAGGTCTTGGTCACTGTCAGTGTGTGTACATGCAGGTGTTTGTTAGCTGCAATGTTCAGCTTGAGGCGATTATGGCCTGTGCTGGGCCTTCTCAGTGGCCTGAGTAACTGGATACCAGAAGCACAAAGTCAGGATGCTGTACGAAGAGAAGATGTGGATTCCCTGGTCAGTGAGCTCTTCAGGATTGTGAAGTGCCCAGAACAACAGCATCTTTGTGAAAAGGTAGGAAAAGGAAATATAACTCCCTTAAAAATGTAATCTGTTCAATAAATCCAGCGATTAGTTTGAGAAAAGGTGCGCATGGCTAAGATTGAGTCTGTTAATTCGGTCTACTTTCTGAATGGTTTGTTCAGTTCAGTTCATTTTCTGTAACCGCTTAATCCTAATTAGGGTCGCGGGGAGGCTGGCGCCCATCCCAGCCGACTTTGGGCGAGGGCAGCGGATACCCTGGACAGCTCGCTAGGCCATCACAGGGCAGAAACACGCTGACGGCTTTGTAGCCTACTCTTGTGCAGAGTGAGACTCGAACCCACAAACTTTGGATCAGCGTCCAGCACCCTATACCACTAGGCCACCAGTGCACCTTTGAATGGTTTGACGAATTAAAAAATAAGAATAATTCAAACCTCTTAAGAAAAGAAAATGTCTCCTGTATATTTAAACAGTGTTAAAGTAACAGGTTGAATCAATAAAATTGCCCATCATGACATGAGCAAGCTAATCTAATAAGTATTCCAATATAAACGTTATTAACAACCCTGTTATAAGCAACAAAATCAAACAGATCGGCCTTAAAATAATAATAATAATAATAATAATAATAATAATAATAATAATAATAATAATAATAATAATAATATTATTATTATTATTATTATTATTATTATTATTATTATTATTATGAGTAGTAGTATTAGTATTAGTATTAGTATTAGTATTATTAATAATTAATTAATTAATTAACTCTTATATTGCCTGCTTTCCATAAAATGATCAAGTACACACTTAAAAGTAAACATTTAAACTTAGATGTTGAATAGACGTGTTGGCTTACATAGGCACCGGCCTCCCCTTTGCCCAAGAAAGATTAAGTGCATTGATGAATGAGTGGTTAAAATTTTACTTACCATTTATTTAGTGATTGATTTATCTCTGCAATTTTACATTATTGGCTCATATTTCTTTAAATATGCCCCATTATTGCATCGTTATTTCTTTAATTTCATTACTGTACTCCTTTACGACTTTCGCCACGAGGAGCTGCAAAGCCGTCAGTGTGTTTCTGCTCTGCGATGACCTGGTGAGCTCTCCATGGTGTACTCTGCCCTCGCCCGGAGTCGGCTGTGATGGGCGCCAGCCTCCCCGCGATCCTAATTAGAATTAAGCGGTTAAAGAAAATGAACTGAACTCTACTGTCCTCCTTTAGAGTCATCTCCTCAGAGTCAAATCACAGTACAGTACTCAATGATAAACAAAAGTAAGTGACTGTTCATTCATTCATTCATTTTCTGCAACAGCTTAATCCTAATTAGGGTTGCGTCGAGGCTGGCGCCCATTCAGGCCAACTCTGGGGAAGGGCAGAGTACACCCTGGATGGCTCGCCAGGCCATCGCAGGGTGGAAACACACTGATGGCTATGCAGCTCCTCTTGTTGAAAGTCAGTAATGGTTCTTTTACATGAACCTCCACCATAGAAAGTGAGAGACACGGCCGGTCTTTGATAACCCAGTAAGCTGCACTGGGGGACAGTGACCACCCGTCGAGAGTGGGGCTTGAACCCACAACCTTGTGATCGGTGATCCAGCACCTTTACCACCAGGCCACCACTGCAGAGTGACTGGTCAGCGTGAAGTAAAAAGACTTTTTCCTGATACCAGCAGTAACATCAATGGGAGACTTTTCCTTTTCATGGCAATTTCCATTCATGGAATTTTTTTGAACATTGCTGTTTTTCTAATAATTAAAAGGACCTTATAAGAATGGCAAAAATAACAAACATGATGGCTGAAGTGGTTCATTCCATTCAGCGTTAATATAAAGAATGTTCCTTAAGTACAGTGAGCTGCTTAGTGGAATGTTTTCCTTGCAGACTCAAAGAGGCCTTTGAAAGGGGTGGGGTGGGGTGGTGGTGGGGTGGGGGGGGGGGGCGTTGTTTATTTCTCCATTTTAGAGATAATTTCTTGTTCAAACAAATACATTCCTCCGCATTCTGAGAACACCTTGTGCAGTGCTTCTGAATTATTTTCTGTGACTCCCCCTTCTTCTTCTTTTCCTTTGGCTTTTCCCCCTTTTCAGGGGTCGCCACAGCGAATCATCTGATTTGCAAGATTGATTTGGCATAGGGTTTTCTGTCGGCTGCCCTTCCTGATACAACCCTTTAGCAAGGGACAGAAACACGCTGACGGCTTTGCAGCTCCTCTTTATGAAAGTCAGCAATGGTTCTTTTACATGAACCTCTCACCATAGACAGTGAGAGACATGGCCCGCCTTTGATAACCCAGTTGGCTGCACTGGGGGGGGGCAACCTTGTGGAGAGTGGCACTCGAACCCCCAACATTAGGATCAGCGATCCAGCGCCCTTTACCACTAGGCCACCACTGACCTGTGTGTGTGTGTGTGTGTGTGTGTGAGAGTGTGTAAATATTATTATTATTATTATTATTATTATTATTATTATTATTATTATTATTATTATTTATTTATTTTATTTTTTTTTTTTTCATTCATTCATTTTCTAAGCTGCTTACTTCTAATTATGGTCGCAGGGAGGCTGGAAGTTGAGGGTACCCCATGGACAGCTCGCCAGGCCATCACATAAAAAAAAATATAAATAAATAAATAATAATAATAATAATAATAATAATAATAATAATAATAATAATAATATAAGATACAGATTACATAAATTATTAATTTTTAATTATTTATAAATGAAGCAACCTCAGCTCTCTAATTGTGCACTATTTTGCATTGCTGAATCCCCTTTAAAATTTTATGTTTCCAATTCTTTCTGCTTTTTTTAGTGTCTTCCTGAAGACTGGTTAAGGTCAGCACAAGAGGATGATGGGAATAACTACATTAGTGAGAACACCTACTCAAAGATATCTACTATGCTCCTCTATTATATTGTTAACATGAGACAAATCTGTTCCTCTGAGGTCTCTTCTTTTTCGACGTCCTCCATCTTTTCACCCGTTTATCATGATTTTACACACTGTCTTCAGTTTCTGACTTCACTCCACTCATCAGAAGATAGTGAGTTTCTCTCAACAAATGAGACGGAAAGCATTCTGCAACGCATTAACCAATACTACCAACCAGAGGAAGGGTCTGCTCCAAAACACACACAGGTTACTCTACTTACATTTAATTGTCTTTGACACCCAAGCACCATCATCATCATCTTCTTCCGCTTAGTCCAGGGTCGGGTCGCGGGGGCAGCAATCTCAGCAAAGAGGTCCAGACATCCCTCTCCCGAGCTACTTCCTCCAACTCTCCCGGGGGGACACCGAGGCGGTCCCAGACAAGCCGAGAGACATAGTCCCTCCAGCGTGTTCTAGGTCGACCCCGGGGTCTCTTCCCGGTTGGACATGCCCGAAACACCACACCAGGGAGGCGTCCGGGGGGCATTCTGACCAGATGCCCGAGCCACCTCAACTGGCCCCTCTCAATGCGGAGGAGCAGCGGATCTACTCCGAGCTCTCCCGGATGGCGGAGCTTCTCACCCTATCTCTAAGGGAGAACCCGCCACCCGGCGAAGAAAGCTCATTTCAGCCGCTTGTATCCGTGATCTTGTTCTTTCGGTCATTACCCAAAGCTCGTGACCATAGGTGAGGGTTGGAACGTAGATCGACTGGTAAATTGAGAGCTTCGCCTTGCGGCTCAGCTCCTTTTTCACCACGACGGACCGGTACAGGCACCGCTTAACAGCAGAGGCTGCAGCGATCCGTCTGTCGATCTCTCGCTCCATCCTTCCCTCACTCGTAAACAAGACCCCAAGATACTTAAACTCCTCCACTTGGGGCAGGACCTCATTCCCGACCCGGAGGGTGCATTCCACCATTGTCCGACTGAGAACCATGGCCTCGGACTTGGAGGTACTGATCTTCATCCTGGCTGCTTCGCACTCAGCTGCGAATCGCTCCAATGAGAGCTGGAGGGCCCATCATCATCCGCAAAAAGCAGAGACGATATCCGATGGCCACCAAACCAGAACCCCTCATCGCCTCGACTGCGCCTAGAAATTCTGTCTATAAAAATTATGAACAGAATCGGTGACAAAGGACAGCCTTGGCGGACTCCAACTCCCACTGGAAATGAATCCGAGCTGCTGTTACCAATACGGACCAAACTCTGGCTCCGGTGATACAGCGACCGAATCGCTCGTAGCAACGGATCCGGAACGCCGTATTCTCGGAGCACGCCTCACAAGATCTTTCGAGGGACACGGTCGAAAGCCTTCTCCAAATCCACAAAGCACATGTGGACAGATTGGGCAAACTCCCATGCCCCCTCCAGAATCCTGTGGAGCGTATAGAGTTGGTCAAGAGTGCTACGGCCAGGACGAAAACCACATTGTTCCTCCTGAATCCGAGGTTCGACTATCGGTCGGATCCTCCTCTCTAGTACCCCTGCATAGACTTTCCCAGGTAGGCTGAGGAGTGTAATTCCCCGATAATTGGAACACACCCTCCTTCTTAAAAATTGGGACCACCACCCCAGTTTGCCAATCCAGAGGTACAGCCCCCGATGACCACGCGATGTTGCAGAGACGTGTCAACCAAGACAGTCCTACAACATCCAGAGCCCTGAGATATTCCGGGCGGATCTCGTCCAACCCCGGAGCTCGACCACCGAGGAGCTTTGACAACCTCAGTGACCTCCACTCCAGTGATGGGCGGACCCTCACCCCCAGGGTCTTCCTCTTCCACGGAGGGCGTGTTGGTGGGATTGAGAAGGTCCTCAAAGTATTCCCTCCACCTC
The DNA here is from genome assembly GCA_024760905.1 of Plotosus lineatus. Taxonomy (NCBI): domain Eukaryota; kingdom Metazoa; phylum Chordata; class Actinopteri; order Siluriformes; family Plotosidae; genus Plotosus; species Plotosus lineatus. The sequence continues at coordinate 5,952,824 of CM045745.1, read as the reverse complement.
TCAACAACATCCCCAGTCAAGGTAAGCAGCTCCCCACCTCCACCGTAAACAGTGTTTGTGAAGAACTGCTTCCCCCTCCTGAGGCGTCGGATGGTGGCCCAGAACCTTTTTGAGGCCAACCGATAATCACTCTCCAGGCCCTCACCGAACTCCTCCCACGCCCGAGATTTTGCATCTGCGACAGCCTCGGCTGCAGCACGTTTGGCCTGCCGGTACCCGTTTGCTGCCTCAGGAGTCCCACAGGCTAATAAAGTGGAGTCCCACAGGCTAATATATATATATATATATATATGCGTGTATTTGGCTCCATTTGTGAGTGTATGTACATTTCTAAAAATGAAAATATGATTCTACAGTACAAAGTACAGAAGTTCAAATGATAAAGTAATACATGTATCTACGTGCTGCCAGTGTACTGATGCTACACATCTGATGGATGAAGTTGGTGTTACTGACAGTAGAGGTGTCCATTCATCCTCTGTTCCTCTATTGGCTGTGACTATTGTCAATCACTTGCGCCAGGGCCATTGTGTGAGGAGAAAAAACCTTCCCGTTCCTGCTTTCTTCACTGATTACATCCTCCACTCTCTCAACCAAACCAGTGTTTTCCATGTCATGGGTAATTACAAACACAAATTCCCACATGCACAAAAACTGTATGCACATATCTGCATATACTGTATATTTTGTTGATTATTCAGATTTGCAACAGCTGTTACATCAGCTTGGTGTTGGTGGAGCTGACATTATCAAACTCCAAGACAGGAGAATGAGCAGCACAACAAGATCATCTTCCAATACATGTAGTCACCAATTAATAAAAGGAATCAGAGACTGGACGCAGGTACATTCATTTTGATGTTTAATACAAATTTATTAGCCAATAACATGTTTGAAGGTGCCCATTCATTTATAAAAAGCATATGAGGGTAATTTTCAATTATCAGGTCATTTTGGCTGAACACAGATTTCCCAACAAAGCACAGAATCGCTTATACACATGAATGGTGACTATACAGTGGCCCCCCACCCGTTCACAGTTCACCGGCCATGGCCCCGAATACCCGCGGATTAGCGGCAGCCCCAAAAGTTACCAGCATGTGATTCAAATTTAGCCAATGGCTCACAGCTTTTGTTTCTCCCTCATGCTGATTGGTTGCAGATGATGTGTACATCTCTTTTTTTTCTCCTTCACGCACGTGTCATCAACGTGAAATGCCTGAATTGCAAAGTAATTTTCTTGTGTGTGTGTTTTTAATGATAATTTAAGCTCCAAGATTCCACTCAAACGCCCTGCATCTTCTGTAGCACTTTATTTACTCATAAATGTTATCACAGTACAAAATTTAAAAAGTGTTTACTTAATCATTACTACATTTTACTGCATTATTCCTGTATTAATGAGTAAGACTGGCTAACAAGTGTTTAACAAGCAGATTTTTATATTTTTTGTAATATCATACATAGGCTTTTAAAATCGCATCAACAATTCGTGGATTTTCAGGATCCGCGGGAAGGAGAGGAACGCAACTCTCGCGAATAACGAGCGGTTACTGTAATGTGTTGATGGTCACTATCCTTTAATAGTACTTGTCTTTGCCTCTAGATGGCACATGTGCTATGTTTACATTCTCCAGATCACACTTAGTGCAAGGACCCTGAATACAGTCGTGAGCAAGTGATTTTAGAAAGACATTGAGGCCAGATTGATTTTATTTTCCACAAATAGTAATGTATTTCAAGTTTATTTAATATGCCCGGTATGTAAATGTTCTCCTTGAATGCAAGTTTTCTGCAGTTTGAAACTGGTTGTGTCTACAGAAGAGTGTTTCGTGAATCTCAAATTTTATATTGTCATATAGATGTGCTTTTCAGCTAGCCAGCTGCTGGACATCTTTTTCCTTGATCCTTTCACACCAATCTCCAGTGATCACTTCAGAAACATCTGTCCTGCCATCATTCAACAGCTGCTTTCTGATGCCTGTTGCCCCACCAAATCGATAGCTAGGAAATCAACACCAAGTGACATTGAAAGTAAGACTTATGAAGAGTTGAATACCAATGTCCAAGTAATTGGAGCACATAATTTTCAATTCTCCATTTAATTTTACACCCGATTGCTACTTTAAAAAACATTTTTGGAGGGTAAAAATTGAGCAATAGGGTTAATACACTAAGGCCAGCAATCCCTCACATAAAATAAAACCTGAACATTTCTCACAAAGAACCCTTCAAAAAAATCCTGGATCCAGCACTTGATTCGGATCGTGTCCAAATTCTTATGCTGTCGTCCATGTCAAAAGCCCAAAAGCCTCACCTCTGGTAGAAATTTCATGAAAATCTTCAAAACCAAAAATAAAAAATCTCCATGAGGTAATTAAATATAGCCGTGATGTGCTACAAAACAAGGTGATACACTATAGGGTCAGTCAGTATAAATACCAATTATATACTAATGACATGGTGGTGTTTTGTGAGGGCAGTGGTGGCCTGGTGGTAAAGGGCACTGGATCGCTGATCCTAAGGTTGGGGGTTTGAATCCTACTCTCCACAGGGTTGTCACTGTCCCCCCCCAATTGCAGCTAACTGGGTTATCAAAGGCCTGCCATGTCTCTCACTGTCTATGGTGAGAGGTTCATGTAAAAGAACCATTGCTGACATTCGTAAAGAGTAGCCGCATGGCTGTCAGTGCGTTTCTACCCCTTGCTAAAGAGTTGTGTCAGGAAGGGCATCCGACGTAAAACAACCTATGCCAAATCAAGCATGTGAATCAAATGATTTGCTGTGGCAACCCCTGAGAAAGGGAAAGGAAAAGAAGATGGTGGATTTTGCTGAACAGTTGTTGAGATGGAAACATCGAGGGCACCATCCACCAAGCATGAGGTACATGATTGTTAGTTATAACAGCAAGGCTGGTTTTTAAGGCTTCTTTTGCAATATATTTGATAATTTGAGCAATTTAATTCAATTCAAGACCTATTTCAGAAATAAGCAATTTTTACCCAAAATGCACTCTAGCTCTGAAATGTGCAAGCTTTAGGCATGTGAGCGATCAAATTTAGATTCTACCATTTAAAATGGTCAAAAGTACCTAATATCATGCAGGAGGGACGTGGCTGTGGAGGATTCAGGAAGATTTATAGCCACATTTTGTGAGTTGGCTTCATGACCTATGACAAAGACTGGTTTTTCATGAGCTGTCCCCTGTTAGCCAAGCTAATAGTGTTGCGGTGCCTTGTGAATGCTAATTCAGCGCTTTGTAGTCTACTTACTACATACAAACATAAGAAAAACAGCTCCATTAGAATGTTTGCACACCAATAAAAAACTTAGTATATCAGAGAATTTAAAAAGTCTATCTTCCATTTGAATTATATATACAGGGATCCCTCACTTTCAGTGGGACCGAGATCCCCCCGCGACCACCGAATTCCGCGACGTAGGATCACCTCCCACTGACTAATGTATACGTACATGTCTATAATATCAACATGTATATAATATCCACAAATACATATTCAACACTATAAATTCTGAGAATAACAATTAAACTTTCAAAAATAATTCATGAGATGTAGATAAAATATATGTACACACACATACAGACTAGTTTTGATGGGGAGTTTTGGGGTGGTTTTTGTTTTGTGTTGGTTTAGGGTTATTATTATTATTATTATTATTGATTAATTGGCCTTGTTTTGTGGCATTTTCCTTAACTTTTTCCCCCCATTCTTCCTTAATTTCCTTATTTTTTAACTCGATGAATATTTAAATAAAAAAAACGATGCACTGAAGCTGCATGAATTGAAGCGCAAAGTAGTGAGGGAAATATATACCGTAGGCCCTTGACTATTTGCGGTTTTGCACTCACAGTATGAGTATTCACGGACTGCCATGCAACTGACACGTCACTCAAATTCAGCCAATGATTGTCCTCCTTTCTGCTGATTGGTTGAGATGATTCCCTTTGTTCTCATTCGTGCACAAGTTGTCAATGAACCTCTTTTTTTAGTGTGCTTTAATTACCAGTTAAGCTCTATGATGCCACTCAAACGCTGTGCGTCTTCTCTGGCTAAGCTATAGAAAACGTTGGAAATAAGAATTTCTCCTGAAGAAATGACAGTTTCCTCTGAAGTGCCTGAAGAGGAATAATCATCTGAATTGTTGTATTAAAGTCTTTTTCAATTATTATTCCAGTACAGTATCTAAGTTAATGTTTAGAATGTTTGTGCATGATATTTTATGGTTTGTAGCATGTTTAACAAACGATACCAAAAGGATAAACTTTATTACGCTTCATGTCCTTTTCGATTGAACTTGGAGTGACGTCTTGGAGTGATGTCTATTAAATTTGTTTTATTTGTTGTTTTGTTTGTTCATGTTTTGCACTATGCTCGTCTATGACCGGTCGACCCTACTACAGCTATGAGCAGCTTCAGCTTCGGGCAACTAAGCACGCAACGACTCCTATTGTGAGCTAATATGCTATGGTAGCTCAATGCTAGCTGCACCCCGGCTAACAATAAGCCCAGGCGGGAAGGGGCCGAACGACGACTCCGGCGCTTGGGATTGCAGGGGATGAAGGCCGTGTAGCCAGCTGGTGCAATCGAAAACAAACAAAACAACAATTAAAACAAATTAAAACAAACAAAGAAACAATTTGACTGAGAACTCCATGACATCGCCCTCTAGGCAGCGCCATCTTGGAGACGTCACTCCAAGTTCAATGTAAAAGGACAAGAAGTGTAATAAATCCTTATCCTTAATATATATATATATATATATATATATATATATATATATATATATATATATATATATATATATATATATATATATATAATCCTAATATATCCTTTTGGTATCATTTGTTAAACATGCTACAGAACATAAAATCTCACGCACAGACATTCTAAGAATTAACTTACTGTACTGGAATAATAATTGAAAAATACTTTAATACTAGTGCTTTACAAAAGCATATGCTGTATAATGTTTATATTTTATCACCAATAAATATAACAGTAAAAATTGAAAGGTTTTTCTTAATCATTACTATATTTTACTACATTAATACTGTATTAATGAGTAAGACTGTCTATAGAATGTGTTTAAGAAGCAGATTTTAGTGCATGTAATAGATACATAGTATTTTACTTCCGGTTGATCATTCGCGCATCTCATATGATACATGGGGTTTTATTTCCGGGTACAGAACTCGCGGATTATCTTCATTCGCAGGAGTGGCCAGAACCGAACCCCCGCGAATATCGATTGCCTACTGTATATGTATGTACTAGTATATATATATATATATATATATATAAAATGAGATTATGGTTTATATCATGATTTTCAAGCATTATCATTATCATTATTATAGCAAGATACTCCCTGTGTGTCATTTTGTGACTCAAATTGTGAGTGTCTGTTCTGTCATTTTGATTCAGAATCCACTGAATGAGTAATGTTTATTAATTCCTACAATCGGACAAATCAAATTGTGCCATTTCCATGTAGTACATACAGTACGACCACAGCTGACATCCATCCATATATCTGTGCATCTCTCTTCATCAGAGTATGGCTACAGTTCACTCGCTATTTTGCTGATCACAGTGAGTTCGATGTTGGGGACTTGCCTGGTCTTCTTTAGTTCCTGTCAGAAGACATATTTTCTCATCTTGCAGCTGTTTGTTGGGCTTGCTGTGGGCACACTGTCAGGAGATGCGTTGCTCCATCTAATACCAGAGGTAGCCAACCTAATTTTATATTGTGAATTTATATCGAGCAGTATAGTTTTACATGATTGCTGTATTCTCTAAAAACCTCGAAATCATATTGATTAGTGTAAATGGCGACAATGCCAAGTCTTACCGTTGATTGATTGAACTTAAGCTAATTTCATTACTACTTATGATTGTAGAAAAAAAAACTTACTGAATATAATAATAAAATATAAATTTTAGTATGTGGCGAGGTAGAACAAACATTACAATATTTAAATAACTTCATCTATGATTAATATGTGGATTGTTTGTGGGAGGGTGGAATGGTGGTACAGTGGTTAGCACAATATGCTTCACAGCAAGAAGGTCCTGAATTCAAGTCCCGGGTATGGGGGTTTCTGTATGGAGTTTGCATGTTCTCCTCACGCTTATGTGGGTTCTCTTTGAGTTCTCTGGTTTCCGCCTACAGTCCAATGGCATGCACATCAGAGTGAATGAGTGTTAAGTGATGAATGAGTGATGTTCTATCTGTGCTGATCAGTGTCAAAATTTACTTCGTAATGTAACTGGTGAAACCTTGAGGATAAACAGAAAATCGAATCCCTCTCCTTCACTTTCAGAACGTAACTTCATATTAAATCTTGACGTTGAACTGTTGAGCTGTGTCTGCTAAGTTTTGTTTTTTTTTGTAAAGCTATGTATACCATGGCCCTTAAACCAATTCCTTTATTATTTACATGTTTACGTCCATATATAACTAACACGAAGATCCTTGGCCTTCATAATGACAGTCAGCATGACCATTCTAACCTCATGGAGCAGAAGGAATACCTGTGGAAGCTCATGGGTATGATTGCTGGGATCTATGGCTTTTTCCTTATTGAGCGAATCTTCTCATTTCTCATGTCATCTCACGGGCATGTAAGTTCTTCCAAAAGTCCTTTTTCAACATTATTTTAAAAATCATTTTCTGTCATTACAAGGTTTCTTTATGGGTTCACTGGATATTTAGATGCTGTTGGATGAAAAAAATTTGTCTACTCAAAATCTTATCTTATAGGAAACTACATACTGTATGCATAATACCTATGTACGTAATACGTATGTATTCTTTTAAGCAATTCCACCTAGTGACTAGAACTTGTACTGCCAACCTGCTTTAACGACTTGTGATACCTGCACGTGGTTGTGTGTGTTGCGCTGAAATGGTCTTATGAGCTGTTCAGGGTGTACTCTACCTTCACCCAGTGTTGACTGAGATAGTCAACAGCCTAAGCTCAACCCTAGTGAGATTACATCGCTCACCAAAATGATGAACGAGTGAGACCCAAATGTGTACCTTTGTGTGTAGATATGGGATCAACATGTAATTTAATCTAAAATTTCAAATATGCTGATTGTATTTGCAGTAAAAGCAACTCGTGTTATTATTTCTATTTTAAAAATAGTGGAAATGCTTTTCCCAGGAGAGCTTAAAATTAAACTTTTAATCCTTCTGCCTATTTGCAAACAAGACTGCTTTGAAACAGCAAACTCATAGCTGTGTACTATGAAGCCGTATCAATTGAAGAAAACCATGAGAAAAGGTGTATATAGCTGGTGTATAGTTGTTCCGAGACAGTACATCTGTCCACACAGCACATGCGGCACAGGCAGGGGCAGTTAAATATCACTTTGGATTGTTACCCCATATACCTCACTCAATCAACCTGGCACTGTCTGACTGTATCTGAAGTCCTATTTGCGTGACCTGTGAATCTGTCCATACTCTTGAGGACTATCTGGAGGTTAAGAACTTTTTGAAGTACGCTCATGATGTTTTAGACCCACAGCTTTTCTTTTCCTAATGGCATGTCAAACAAATTCTGATAGATCAGTTATTGCTGACCTGCCAGTGACACCCAAGATTCCCATACAATATACCTGTGTTCACCAAGAGGAAGGCTGATTTTAACCCCTTACCCGGCAGAGACGAGTATACTCGCAATCACCCAAATTGTATTTTCCAGTCATTGACGAGTTAACTCGCCAAAACTTACGCTTTCAAAACCAGAGGGAAGCGGCTTTACTCGTCATTTCTATTGATGCCTGAGGATGTTATCGTACACTACTCATCATCATACGCCTCAAAAAAATGAACTATGGCATCTCAAGGCAACGTTAGACAAGAGGTAAGCGGCGAAACGTTTTCGACTCAGTAACCCGCAAAGAGTCAAAGGGGGAGTGTCGCGCTCTTTAGAATCGGTACTCTCGGCCTCGTATTTTACGATTTCCTTGAAATTTCTCGGCATCCCTTATCCCAATGGATAACAGTGATGACAACAGCGATACTGAAGCTTCTCTTAGAGGCTTGGATACGTCTGATGTGAGTGCCAGCTCATCAGAAAATGAATATTCAAGCGAAAATGAAGATGATGAACTGATTGACGCAAGAAATTGGTATCGCTTGCAAGACTCCCCTACCAATATCCCCCCACTTCCACCACACTTCCCATTTCAAGAAAATGCAGGAATTTCTCTTGATGCCGATCCAACAACAATGACTCCTTTGGATTTTTTCAATTTGTTTATAGACAAGAGAATTATTGATTTAGTGTTGACAGAAACTAATCGTTTTGGAGATCAAACTGCATCTGATGATTCGTCGTGGAAACATGTGACTGAGGCTGAACTTGAAGTGTTTTTTGCTCTCAAAATGCTAGGAGGGGATTGTGAAAATGCCCGATCAGGAAATGAATTGGTCTAGTGATGAATTACTTGAAAGGCCAATATTTCGCAAACTAATGTCTCTGAAGCGTTAAAACAAGATCAAACAGTATCTCCATGATGTGAATAATGAAACATATGATGAAGAAACACACCCCAACCCAAAACTGCATAAAATCTATGATGTGTATACCATACTGGCTGAAAAATTGAAAATAGACTTGAATTTCGTATTCAGCATAAAGTAAAGAACTTAAAAAAAATTGGTCTGAAAAAGGAACGTTTTTGTCAAAAAAAATGGTTGGTTAAGGGGTTAAAGAAAACAATTGTTTAATGAGTATTTAAAAGTTGTCACTGGCTCATTATTGTGTTGTTATTTTGTTACTTGGTGTTTGGTAATGAAGGGCTGATTTTACATCAGCAACAATGACTCACTGACAAACATGTCAGTCATCAAAACACTGACATAGCACCTCCGTCAATAGTGACTAGTAAACTATTAAACAGATTTTAACAGATTGCAACTTCAAAAATGAAAATGTAAGTAAAAACCACTACATAATGAAAATATACAAATGATCATGCACAATCTGTGAGTTTGCGAGACTTGCCTCTCATTTTATTTTAAAAGGCGAGAAGAATTAAGCTATTATTCTAACAAGATGGGACAATTTATTGAATGGGAACCATTCAGCAGCTGCAGGCATCATTTTGCATCTTTATGATGTCATAATGCAAATGCATCAAAAACATTATTTTTAAAACACGGTATATTTAAAATTAATCTTAAATAAAAATACCACTATTTATTTATTTTCAATAGAGTATTTAAGTATTTTGATAAAATTTGAAGCTTTATATATAACACTATAACAATAGGGGCAGTTGTGGCCTGGTGTTCAGGTGCTGGATCACTGATCCTAAGGTTGGGGGTTCAAGCCCCACTCTCAACAGGTTGTCACTGTCCCCCCAATGCACTAACTGGGTTATCAAAAGCCGGCCGTGTCTCTCACTGTCTATGGTGTGAGGTTCATGTAAAAGAACCATTGGTGACCTTCAACAAGAGTAGCTGCAAAGCCGTCAGTGTGTTTCTGCCCTGTGGTGGCCTGGCAAGCCGTCCACGGTGTACTCTGCCCTCGCCCGGAGTCAGCTGGGATGGGCGCCAGCCTACCCGTGACCCTAATTAGGATTAAGCGGTGGCAGAAAGTGAATGAATGAATAACTATATCAATATAAAATTTGAATTTTATGCAATACTATAAAATTTAAACCCTTATGAATATTACTTTCCTGCTTGTACTTGAAATAGGAATTTTATACATGCGCATGCATCGTGAATATTGCTGATATGGTCTATGTAGTCTTCATAGTCTCTGTCGGTGTGACAGAAGAGTTCAAGGTGGAGGTGGGACTGCATCAAGGGTCAGCTCTCAGCCCCTTCTTGTTTGCTATGGTGATGGACAGGCTAACAGACGAGGTTAGACAAGAATCTCCATGGACTATGATGTTTGCAGATGACATTGTGATCTGTAGTGAGAGCAGAGACCAAGTGGAGGAAAATCTAGAGAGGTGGAGGTATGCCCTGGAAAGGAGGGGATTGAAGGTTAG
>CM045745.1:5877781-5937781 GCA_024760905.1 Plotosus lineatus | reverse complement strand
TTGATAACCCAGTTAGCTCCACTGGGGAAGGGAGACAGTGACAACCTTGTGGAGAGTGGGACTCGAACCCCCAACCTTTGGATCAGCAATCCGGCGCCTTATACCACTAGACCACTACTGCCCCCGTGGACCGTTTATGTGCATGTGATTATAGTACAGTTTATTAAGTATCCACCTGAATTGATTAATTTGTAAAGAGACTGAAAAGCACAGTGGTGTATTGGGTACTACATCTGCCTTACATTAAGAGAGAGTGCTGGGTTTGAGTCCCAGGCTTGGCGATAGCACTTCTACGTGGAAGTTGCATGTTCTTCCTGTACATGTGTGGGTTTCTTTGAGTACTCTGGGTTCCTCGCACAGTCCAAAGATATGCACATCAGACTGGTTGAATGTTTTAAACTGCTCCTAGTTGTGATTGTAAATAGTTGTGTTCCTGTGTATTGGCCCGGCGATGGACTGACTGAGTTTTTCAGGGTTTACTCTACCCTCACCCAAAGTCGACTAAGAGGCTCCAGCCTCCATCTGAAATTAAACCATGTTGTTTGAGAACCTCAAAAACATTTTTTTAAACAATTTTAAGGAACTCATTCACTTACCAGGCATAATAAACAGACATGACATACAAATGAAATCAGAAGCGGAATGGAATCGCCCTCACTGTCTTTCTGAAGACCTTTGGTTACTCCTGTGTGCAAGAGTTAAAGCCGCCTGCACCCGGTACAATGATATTAGGAAACATCACCGTTTTGAAGAGGGCGATAGTGCAGAGTCATCATACTGTCACGATGGGTTACATGTTAACTTTAAACATGTCAGATATACAGTAAACATCACATAAGTCGAGGTCACATAACTCGGATAATCACGGAACTCAAAGGGCCTCCTGAGGTCATGAATTTTTCCAACTATAATTCCATTAAAATACCATCGCTTAACTCATTTCATTTCTTTAACCGCTTAATCCTAATTAGGGTAGCGGGGAGGCTGGCACCCATCCCAGCTGACTCTGGGCGAGGGCAGAGGGCCATCACTGGGCAGAAACATGCTGATGGCTATGCAGATCATCTTGTCTGCAATGGTTCTTTTGCACGAATCTCACAGCACAGCCAGTGAGAGACATGGCCGGCCTTTGATAACCCAGTTAGCTGTATTGGAGGGACAGTGACAACCCGTGGAGAGTGGGTCTTGAACCCTCAACTTTAGGATCAGTGATCCAGCACCTTTACCACTGAGCCACCAGTGCCCGCCGTCGCATAACTTGGATTCTGTAAGTCAGATTTTCGCCTGAGTCGAAAGATGAAAATTTGAGTTCCGGTTCAATTAAAATCTTGTCGCGTAAGTCAGATTATCATCGGCTCTGCTCACTCATCACACACATGCACAACATCTGTATAAATGCACTTATAGAGCGACGGCTGCATTGTAGATGGCTCTGTATAAACTTATAATAAAACGTTTGTGTCAGTTAATTGATCTGCTGATCACCAAACACGGAAGCTGTTCTCAAATCTCGGGCTCAAATGAAGTCCATTGTGCTCCGAATGTATAGTTTGGTGTGTATGTGGTCTTAAAGGACCCTAATAGCACGTACGCAGCCCAGGGTGTGCTTCATGAATACGACTCCTGATCCTAGATTTCTGCGGTTCTGAATTCTCGACCAATGCCGCACAACTCGTTTTTTCTTTCTCAAGTTGGATTTTATCTAATCTGTTTGTCCACTGGAATCGATTTTTATTTTAGGTGTCAAATGCATCTACCCTTTTTTAAGACTTAATATCCTTTATCTCAGACTCTTCCACTTTCTACGGTTTGGTGTTGCACTGCCAAGTTATTGCATATGTGCAAGATACAGTAATTCCATTGGTCACATGGTCTTGTTATTGTTTGTGCAAATACACAGAAAACCAAAACAATATGTAAAACAGGTGAACAACAGATACTAGGCCTTTGGGCTGGGGTGGATTTGCCTGGAAACGTTTTGTATTCAGCCAAAATGAACTGATGAGGGAAAATAAAACATATAGACTAATCACTAATGACCGAGTAGCTTTATTCCAGGTTTTCCAGAAACCCTGTGTAGGAATATGCTACACATAATACATTCCAGAATAATAAACAAATATTGTATACTTACAAGAAACTCAATGTCAATACAATTGACATCATAAAAAAGATAAAGTCCACTGGGCTTTTTACACCCGAGCCGAGTGGCTCATCGGACCGGTGCTCATCCCCAGATTCTGTAGAGTGAAGCGACCGGGAGTTCAGCTCCTCCTGGATGTGACGCTGGTCCATCGCAGGTTCCCTTCCCAGTATATTTTACTGGTTCCTGTTTATGCTGCTGGGTGAACAGAGGCACACTTGTGGTTAAGACCTTGCCCAGGGGTCATAGTACAGTGGGGGTCTCAGTGGGATTTGAACTCACAACCTCCCGATCATGAGCCCAGTACCCTAACCACTACACCACCGGCCCAGTGACATCATAAGGGAGAAGAAAGGTGAATCAACTGTGAAAACTTACTGCAGGACTCTCTCTCTCTCTCCCCCCTCCCCTCTTTCCCTCTCCCTCTCCCCTTCTCCCTCTCCCTCTCCCTCTCTCCCTCCCTCCCTCCCTCCCTCTCTCTACCCCCTCTCCCCTCTCTCCCCTCTCTCCCCTCTCCCTCTCCCTCGCCCTCTCCTTCTCCCTCTCCTCCCTCTCTCTCTCTCTCTCTCTCTCCCCTCTTTCCCTCTCCCTCTCCCTCTCTCCCTCTCCCTCTCCCCTCTCTCCCTCTCCCTCCTTCTCTCCCTCTCCCTCTCCCTCTCATCCTCTCCCTCTCCCTCTCCCTCTCTCCCTCCCTCCCTCCCTCCCTCCCTCTCTCTATCTCCCCCTCTCCCCCTCTCTCCCTCTCCCTCTCCCTCTCTCCTCGCCCTCTCCTTCTCCTTTCCCTCTCTCTCTCTCTCTCTCTCTCTCTCTCTCCCCTCTCCCTACCTCCCTCCCTCCCTCTCTCTCTTTCTCCCTCTCCCCCCTCTCTCTATCTCTCTATCTCTCTCCCCCTCTCCCCTCTCTCCCCTCTCCCTCTCTCTCTCTCTCCTCGCCCTCTCCTTCTCCCTCTCCCTCCCTCTCTCTCTCTCTATCTCCCCCCTCTTTCCCTCTCCCTCTCCCTCTCTCCCTCTCCCTCTCCCCTCTCTCCCTCTCCCTCCTTCTCTCCTTCTCTCCCTCTCCCTCTCTCCCTCTCCCTCTCATCCTCTCCCTCTCCCTCTCTCCCTCCCTCCCTCCCTCCCTCTCTCTATCTCTCTATCTCTCTCTCCCCTCCCCTCTCTCCGTCTCCCTCTCCCTCTCTCCCTCGCCCTCCCTCTCTCTCTCTCTCTCTCTGTCTCTCTCTCTCTCTCTCCCCCTCTCCCTACCTCCCTCCCTCCCTCTCTCTCTCTCTCTCTCTCTCTCCCTCTCTCCCCTCTCTCTCTCTCTCCCTCTCTCCCCCTCTCTCTCTATCTCTCTCTCTCTCTCTCTCCCTCTCTCCCTATCCCTCTCCCCCTCTCCCTCTCCCCCCCCTCTGTGTGTGTGTGTGTGTGTGTGTGTGTGTGTGTGTGTGTGTGTGTGTGTGTGTGTGTGTGTGTGTGCGCGCGCGTCTCTGTTCCAATAGAGCATGTGGGGTGGAAAACAGCAGCTGAATGAGTCAACCTACTCAAATCTAAATGGGGCTGTTTTATTCCTTCTCCTGCACCGGTGCTTTCTGACAGTCCTTCTGCCTGCTGTTTGGTTTCAAATCTGTAGCAAATTAAAATGAATAGGACCTGTAAATTTGGATAGTTTTTGTACTCAGTGCACATCTGGTGAACGTGTGAGGAGATATCTGTCTATCCCTGCTCTTATCCAATCTACTATTTAAGAGATTCGAGATTTTTTTCATGCTGAAGCTTTGCAAACAGCTTCATCAGCAAACAATGTCCAATGGTTGTGAACAGCATGTCCAAAACGCCTTCAACATCACAGGAAAAACATCTAGAAACACTTGAGACCCCTACGCTTGAGGTAAGTGAAGTTCAGTGAGATGATAACAGATCAATAAAACATGCAGCTATACTAGTATACAGTTTATTGTGCTGGTGTGAAGGGGACGGTCAATCAGAACTTCCCAACGCTGATCCTGGAAGATCTGCTCTATTGTATGTTTACTGTTCTTCCTGCTCAATCTCATTCATTCAGGAAGAGCTGTTAATTTGCTAATACAGAAATATTATGAACAAGAAAAATACTAATATGTTCTGGAGGTCAGAGTGTTTTCCAGGGCTAGAATGGGAACCTGTGCTGTAAATAATTCCTGCGCCAACTTACTTAAAATTGTTCCTCATACTAAAGTTTGTTTGTTGGTTTGTTTATTTGTTGAGTGACAACCAACTGTGATCAAACTTATTACGATTATTATGAATTCTTATCATTAACCTGCTTGACCGGGCCCTTTAAAGTTAATCATTTTAATTCAGATTTTATAAAAAATAACTCAAAGAATAACTGTAATTACTTTTCTGACACTTAAATACTTAAAAAGCATTAAAGCTCGAATAAATAGTAAAGATATTGTTGTACATCTTTAACTGTTCGACTTAAAGCCGGGGTTGGTAAATTTTTAGCTGCATACACAAACTGTTATATTGGTTGACATGGTCTTAAAGTATGTGACCTGACGGTAATCATTAATTTATAAGATCTGAAAAAGCCCCAACACACACACCACCACCACCACCACCACCAAAAAAAAAAGGTCTGTCATCAGTGGCCACTGTAATCCAGTCAAATCTCAGACCACTCAGACCACCAATCACTGTCTCATGGTCCACAAGGAAATTTCTTACCAAACGCTCCTATATCTCCATGCTTATGCATGACCCTATTGTGCATGAAGCTCTAGTCAGAGTACATGTTGGGGTGGTTGGTGTATCTTCGGACTGTCCTTCGGGGATTTGAACGGAATCAGCAGTAGCTCTGAAGAAGGCTACTTTCACATTTTGCTAGCTTTTCAACATACCAATCCCAGCTTTAAAATCTGTGTGCTGACTATTTAAATAACTAAACTGTTCGAAGGTCTCGCTGGCGTACCCCTTTTAAAACTAAGCTTGGCTCAGTTTGCAAATAGTTTGAAAAACCCTAATGAATATACCCAATACTGATCTATTTTAGATAAATAAGGCAACTAATATGCATGATTTAAAAGTAGCATTTAACTCATGGGAAAGGTCCGATATGGTCCAGACTTGAACCCCATTGAGATGCTGTGGCATGACCTCAAGACAGCGATTCATGGCAGACATCCCAGGAATCTGACTGAACTACAGCAGTTTTGTAAAGAAGAATGGGCCAAGATTAGTCCTGATCAATGTGCCAGATTGATCTGCAGCTACAGGAAGCATCTGGTTGAAGTTATTGCTGCCAAAGGGGGGGGGGGGGGGGGCACACATATTAAATGTGATGGTTCAGTTACTTATTCCTCCCCCTTCTGTCATTGTTTGCATGCTATCCTCATTAAAATATGAAAACCTATAAATGTTTGGGTGGTTTTAGTTAAAGCAGAGACTGTTTTTTCAGCTGTGTGATTTTAACAAAGATCAGATCACATTTGATGGTGATTTTATGCAGAAATGTGAGAAATTCCAAAAGGTTCAGATACTTTTTCATACCACTGTACTCCCCAACTGCTCTCCCAGCAGCCACAGTGTGTGTGTGTGTGTGTGTGTGTTCACTTTTTACGTGTGTGATTGCTCAGTGTGGATGGGTTACATGCAGAGGCATTAATACAGTAAAACAACAACAAAAAGCAATTACACATTGTCATTGGCAGCTGTCACATGGGCAGGCATATGCCAAGATGTCACGTGAGCAGGCAGGAGATGGTGCGTAACAGAGGAGGAGGAGAATTTTGTGCATGTGCAGGCTATGAATGCCAGCGAGGAAAGGCTCGCGGCGAGCTTCCACGAGGCCAGTGCTTCTCAAATCGTGCCGGGGATGCAGCACCATTGACACCTACTGTAGAGGATGCACAGTTACACTAGGTGGCAGTGGCACTCTCACTGTGTTCCCTATGGTGTAGGGAAAAAGCACCGAGCAAACGATATGAAGTTCAGTAAACACTATTTATAGTCGCGCGCGAGGAGTCCTGGGGAAGGCGTGATTTTTTTTTTTTTTCTGCCTATCGGGAGCGTAACAGAAAATATTTGAGAAGCACTGCACAAGGTATTCTCGGAGAGCGGAGGAGTCCATGCTGACGAATACGAGGCTAATTGGCCAGAAAAGCTATCAGAGCTCGTAAATAATAATTTTGCTGGTTGGATGGGGCAGATTTTTGGTGGGATCGAAGCTCATATCATGGAAAATTCGTTATAAATGACATTCGTAAGTCAAGGTAACACTGTACAATCAACATTGTCAGAAATAATCAATTTTAAAAGTATAGGTATATTAAAAATAGCAGCATGAGCAGCTGGAATGCAATGAAACAGCAGTGATAACAAATCTGGCAGCTAACAAACAGTGATTACATTAACATGTTATACAATAAAATAATGTTGGGTAATGGCCATCAATCTCTGTATTTGTATATCTACTTTTGTCTATCTATCTCTCTGTGGGTGTCCCATCCTCTCTTCTCTGTCTTTCAGCATGTCTCAGTTTTAGCTGGGGTTGCCAGTACTAAAATTAATATGGACGGCCTACTCGGCAAGTCTCAGAAAGACCTGGCAGAACTGTACATGGCCTTGAGACTTGCTAATACGAATCTTTTTGCAATCTGGATTTTTTTTTTTCGGTCGCCACTGTTGGGACATGAGCCTGGTTTGGACTGGTTTATACTTACGCTCATAATATCATCATAATATATATATATATATATATATATATATATATATATATATATATATATATATATATATATATATATATATATATATATATATATTTTTTTAATTTATTTATTTTTTCTTTTTCTTACATGTCTGCAGTGTCACAGGAGAAAACTGGCCAGAAAAGGAAGGTTCAAAGGATCAGATGGAAGTACGAGCTCCGATACCACAAACAATAGCATTGTACGCCAGGTAAGAGGATATCAAGAATGTTGTAGATTAGACTTCTAATTGTTGCTGTTTGGATTGTACATGGATTGTCCATGTAGAAGATGTTCAGGGTGTAATATAATGGTGTATATGTAATTCCCTGTGCCTCGATACCACTGGTCTACAGTCAAAACACTAATAAAAATAAATATTGTCAAACGTGGCGCAGTGGTGGTCTAGTGGTATAGGGCGCTGGATCGCTGATCCAAAGGTTGGGGGTTCGAGTCCCACTCTGCACAAGGTTGTCACTGCCCCCCCCCCCCCCCCCCCAGTGGCGCTAACTGGGTTATCAAAGGCCGGCCATGTCTCTCACTGTCTATAGTGTGAGGCATGTAAAAGAACCATTGCTGATTTTTGACAAGAGTAGGCTGCAAAGCCGTCAGTGTGTTTCTGCCCTGCGATGGCCCGGCGAGCTGTCCAGGGTGTACTCTGCCCTCGCCTGAAGTTGGCTGGGATGGGCACCAGCCTCCCCGTGACCCAAAATTAGGATTAAGTGGGTGCAGAAAATGAACTGATGATTGTCAAACGTTCCTGATTTTGGGCTGCTGGGAATGAAACTGATGTTTAAAATTGTTGATTGTCTCTAGGTTTTGTAATATGGTGTTACTGGGACAGTGTGTTCGACAAGGAGTCATGAAGGGTGGGTGAGATATAAAGGGAAGGCATTTGAGTCTAAGTCAGAAATCACTAAATACATCTTTGACTGAATCAAGGAAAACAGTTTAGGTAAATAGGTGCAATGCTGGAAAATTTACTTCAGGTGCAGTTGGTCATGGGTTCAAATCCTGGACATGGTGGGAATATGACATGCACTGAATTTTCCAACCAAAATAGCCCTGTTTTATAAATAACCATCTGTTAATATACGATATACATATATTACAATAATCATCAGAGACTAGGTTTGAAAATTACTTTTCTTCTTTCTTTTTAGGGAAAGCAATAAATTACACAATGTGAAGCTGGTATTGCACCATAAATGATATGAATCACTCCATATTGTCCATAGATGTCAGGAACGATGCAACATTAACTCCATTAACTCAACTTCCTTCACTTTGCTAAACAGATGTGAGGGCAGAGTACACCCTGGACAGCTTGACAGGCCATCACAGGGCAGAAACACATTGACGGCTAAGTAGCCTACTCTTGATGAAAGTGAGCAAGGTTCCTTTACATGCCTCACACCACAGACAGTGAGAGACATGGCTGGCCTTTTATAACTCAGTTAGCTGCACTGGGGGATATTGATAAGCTGTTGAGAGTGGGGCTTGAGCCAACAACCTTAGGATCAGTGATCCAGCACCTTTACCACCAGCCTACCACTGCCCTGCTTGCAGTTTTACGTTATTATGTCGCTGTCAAATGGATAATATATATATATATATCTTTTTCTTTTCTTTTCGGCTTTCGAGAGTCGCCACAGCGAATCATCTGATTCGCACATTTGATTTGGCATGGGTTCTTATGTTGGATGCCCTTCCTGTCACAACCCTTTTAGCAAGGGACAGAAACACGCTGACGGCTTTGTAGCTCCTCTTAACGAAAGTCAGCAATGGTTCTTTCACATGTCTCTCACCATAGATAGTGACAGACATGGCCCGCCTTTGATAACCCAGTTAGCTGCACTATATATATATATATATATATCTTCTTCTTGTCCTTTCGACTTTTCCCTTCAGGGGTTGCCACAGCGAATCATCTGCCTCCATCTCACCATATCCTCTGCATCTTTTTCTCTTACACCAACTGCCTTCATGTCCTCCTTCACCACATCCATGAAACGTCTCTTATATATAACTACATTATCTCTTATATATAACTCTTATACATCTTATATATAGGAAACAGGAAACAAGAGCCAGTTAGCCATTTTTATTGTCATATATGCATTTAGCAAAGCATAAGCCATAATTAAGAGCACAGTTTGTTTCTGTAGCAGAGAACTTCAAAAATAATATATAATAGTGCAATAGTGTAATAGTATGCTTTTATGCTTGATATGATGAATTGTGAAAATGTACCTTTCAATATTAAAACCTGCTACTTACATAATCTCTTTCACCCCCCCCCCACCACCACCACCACCACCACATAAACACACACACACACACACACACACACACACTGTGTGAAAGCATGTTGGTGGCCACCGGTGAGCATAACTGATATCAGTGTAAGTGATGTAATTTCTTTCCCAGACTCCTACCTGCAATTACACAAGCTGAATAGACTCTTTAGGTAATGCTCAGGTCACACACTACAGGTTATTCGAGACACATTAGCATGCTTGGCAGTGAACAGTTGAACTGTCAAAGAGAGAGATAGATGTTTTCCTGTGAGACTGTGTGAAGTAATATGCATAGAGTGTAAATGTTTGTATGTACGAGTGTGTGTATGTCATAAAGCAGAGATTCTCCCGCAG
This sequence comes from Plotosus lineatus, assembly GCA_024760905.1. NCBI lineage: Eukaryota > Metazoa > Chordata > Actinopteri > Siluriformes > Plotosidae > Plotosus > Plotosus lineatus. The sequence continues at coordinate 5,928,276 of CM045745.1, read as the reverse complement.
GAACACAGTGTTTATAATCTGAAAGTTGTCTGGTCTTTGTTGCTGTGACCCATTGCTCTGCTCTTCTCCTCAACACAAACCTCTGCAGGCATGCTTTTGCCTTTTAAGGAGCAGGCACACACACACACACACACACACACACACACACACACACACACACACACACACACACACACACACACACACACACCACAAACAAATAGAGAGATTCATATTTTCAACCATTATTTTACATTTTACCCTGTAAATACTACTACTATCACTAATAATAATAATAATAATAATAATAATAATAATAATAATATGGGCAGTGGTGGTCTAGTGGATATAAAAATAAATAAATTAATAATAATAATAATAATAATAATAATAATAATAATAATGTGGAGCGATACCTACTACATATAATCACCTCAACGCATAACTTGTGCTCTGGAGCCACCCATCTCGAGAGAGGCTAGACCTTATTTCATTCTGGAGTTGCTTATGGGGAGAGGCAGAGAGCAGGTGTGGGCATCCTTGTGCCCCCCAGTGTTGGTGTCCAAATGTTGGGGTTCTTCCCGGTCGATGAAAGGGTAGCTTCCCTCTGCCTTTGGGTAGGGGGATGGGTCCTGACTGTTATTTGTGTTTATGCACCAAATGACGGTTCAGAGTACCCACCCTTCTTGGAGTATTTACGGGGAGTGTTGGAGAACGCTCCCTCGGGAGACTCACTCGTTGTCTTGGAAGACTTCAATGCCCATGTGTGCAATGATAGTGTGACCTGGAAGGGTTTGATCGGTAGGTACGGCCTCTCGAGTCTGAACCCGAATGGTGTTTTGTGGTTAGACTTCTGTCCTCGTCACAGTATGTCTATCACGGACACGGGTGTCCATAAGTGCACTTGGCACCAGGACATCCTAGGTCGCAGTTCGATGATCAACTTTGTAGTCGTGTCACTGGACTTGCGTCTGCATGTTCTGGACATTCGGGTGAAGAGGGGAGCTGAACTGTCAACTGATCACCACCTGGTGGTTAACCGACTTCAAAGGCTGATAAGGCTGCCTTTCAGACCTGGCAGGCCCAAGTGTGTAATTAGGGGCTACGGGGAACATTTGGCAGAGTCTCCTGTTTGGGAAGCCTTTAACTCCCACCTCCGGCAGAACTACAGAGGAGGCGAGTGACATGGAATCCAAATGGGCCATGTTTCGTGCCTCCATTGCTGAGGTGCCTCCATTGCTCACCTCAATTGGGGATGTTGTCAAGAGGTGGAAGGAGTACTACGAGGACCTCCTGAATCCCACCAACACACCCTCTGTGGAGGAGGAAGACCCTGGGGGTTTTTAACGGGCGTCTGCCCATCACTGGAGTGGAGGGTACAGAGGTAGTCAAAAAGCTCCTCGGTAGTTGGGCTCCGGGGGTGGATGAGATCCGCCCTGAATATTGCAGGGCTCTGGATGCTGTAGGACTATCTTGGTTTACACGTCTCTGCGATATTGCATGGTCATCGGAGGCTGTACCTCTGGATTGGCAAACCAGGGTGGTATTCCCCCTTTTTAAAAAGGGGGACCAGAGGGTATATTCCAATTAGCGGGGAATCACACTCCTCAGCCGACCCGGGAAAGTCTATGCAGGGGTACTGGAGAGGAGGATCTGACCGATAGTTGAACCTCGTATTCAGGAGGAACAATGTGGTTTTCTCCTGGCTGTAGCACTCTTGACCAACAGGATCTTGGAGGGGGCAATGAGAATTCAGGCTCCTTCGGGCTATCTTGTGGGACGTGCTCTGAGAGTATTGCATTCCAGACCTGTTGCTACAGGACATTTGATCGCTGTATTACCAGAGCCAGAGTTTGGTTCATATTGGTAACAACAGGTCGAATTTGTTTCCGGTGAGGGTTGGAGTCTAACAAGACTGTCCTTTGTCATCAATTCTGTTAATAATTTTTTTATGGACAGAATTTCTAGGCGCAGCCGAGGCATTTAGGGGTTCTGGTTTGGTGGCCATAGGATCTCGTCTCTGCTTTTTACGGATGATGTTGTCCTTTTGGCTTCATCAAGCCAGGACCTCCAGCTCTCATTGGAGGGATTCGCAGTAGAGTGCGACACGGCTGGTATGAAAATCAGCACCGCCAAGTCTGAGACCATGGTTCTCAGTTGGACAATAGTGGAATGCACCCTCCAGGTTGGAAATGAGGTCCTGCCGACAGATCGCTGCAGCCTCTGCTGTAAAACAGAACCTGTAACGGTCCGTGGTGAACAGGAAGCTGAGCTTCAAGGCAAAGCTCTCAATTTACCAGTTGATTTATGTTCCAACTCTCACCTATGGTCACGAGCTTTGAGTACCGACCGAAAGAAGAAGATCACCAATATAAGCGGCTCGGTGGCAGGGCTCTCCCTTTGAGATAAGGTAACAAGCTCTATCATCTGGGGAGAGCGCGGAGTAGAACCGCTACTCCACCGCATTGAGAGGGGCCAGTTGAGGTGGCTTGGGCAGCTGGTCAGAATGCCTCCCGAAGACCTCCCTGGTGTGGTGTTTCGGGCATGTCCATCTGGGAAGAGACCCCGAGGTCAACCTAGAACATGTTGGAGGGACTATGTCTCTCAGCTTGTCTGGGAACGCCTCGGTGTCCCCCCGGAAGAGCTGGAGGAAGTGGCTGGGGTGAGGGACGTCTGGACATCATTGCTTAGGCTGCTGCACCCACAACCTTACCGGAAGAAGCGGAAGATAATAATAATAATAATAATAATAATAATAATAATAATAATAATAATAATAGGGCTTAAAGTCTGATCTTTGCCATAATTAGAAGGATGCTGTAATTTATTGCATTTTTGTGCTGTCATGAATCCTCCAGATTTTATGAATCATACAAATATCCTCCTACAAAACAGAGTGTTTGGGACAAAGATTAAGAGAGAGGCTGTGAAAATGATAACACGTCACAGAGATCATACTGTCAAGTTTGACCTATTGAAGAGGTGTACGAAATTGTAAAATTCCAGTGCTAAGTGCAAACTGAAATCACCTAGTTTGCAGTAACTATTGAGATATTATGATATTTTTATTTTTCCCCCATTTTCCTTCTGTCATTATAACCCAATGACTGTATTGTACCCATTCCTCCTACTTTCTCTACTACCCAGAACTCAATTTCTTTTCAATTACACTTCCCATCAGACCACAGAGATTTGTATTTTCAGAGATATTTTCAGTCTTTAGTTATAGTGTTCTGAGTCAGTTGGAGGTGTCAGCTGGTCATATATTTACTTTTTCTCATCAGGCAATAAATGGCTAGAAAGGTCATAGAGTGATGAGTGGGATGTGTGCCATTGTACTCTTTATACCAGCCTCTGTACTCAGCTCAGAAAGGTGAATTCATCTGAAAAGAGAATATGAATCTGACTTAGTTTCTCATATGCACTGTATTAGCAAGAAGAGCATGCTTCTTTGATATGTATAACCATTTTTATCACAAAATAATATTTTTTATTAAATTATCATTTTCCAATTTCACCTATCAAACCGACGTGAGAGGATTATTGGATCTGTAATAATGCATAACAGGAATATAGAAATGTTTTCATATCAAAATAGTCGAGATTCAGATTATACCTGATGGATCTTCAGCTTGTGCTACTATTCTGAATACGTACAATCAGATAAGCACTGTTCAAAATAATAATAATAATAATAATAATAATAATAATAATAATAATAATAATAATAATAATATGGTGCTTGAACTCCAACCTTCAGATCAGTAAACCAGCACCTTACTACCAGGCCAACACTCACCTTGAAATGTGAGTCATTGTTTTGAATTACAGGTAGCCATTAAAAATAGACTTGAATTGACAGCTGTAAAAACATAATTAAAAATAAGAGAAAAACTGCTAGTGTCTATTCCCTGATGCATATGGGATATGTATACTTTAAGTTGTACTGTTCACAGTGCATTCACAATGCCATTCATACTTCCAATATAGTGGCACAAACCTGACAGTGATCCATGACTTATCTAGTATCGTAGGATATCTATCATTCTTAACCGGTACTTACCCAGAAGCTGCCAGTGACGTGTGTATCTGGAGTCAGTAGCTTGATCTTTTACTGCCAACTCTGTGTACACAGCTGTAAGCCACCATGTTTAAAAGGCCAGCTCAGTGCAAACACTTTCTGGATGCAATGTTGCAACACTGACACACAGCACTGACCCTCCCAGCAACAGCCTGACAGTGGAAAAATTGCTCACACACTGGACCATCCATTAGTAAATAAAAGGAAATAATTGCTTGTGGCACCAACATTTAAATCACTGCACCATAAGTTCCCCATTCATGCAAACACATCATTTAATAAATAACAAATTGACATTAAATGATTAATTGGTGAACATTAATTGGGATTAATGTTGATAAGTAAGGTAGCCTATATCCATTTTCTTATGGAGCTTCTAATGTTGATAATGAAGTGATATTTTTCACGATACAATATAGTGCATTTGAGGGTGCTGTTCTGGGCTGCTGCTGTGGGAAATAGTGGCTCATGGTTGTTCTGTGACAACCTCAAGATCTCTGGCTTTGACTTCATTTATTAATCTTCTCCAAGCTGAACCATTTCCCTGGGGGACTATAGGACATGGATACCTCTAGTTAAGTAGGAGAACATCATCACTATGTGAGAAACTTCTTTGGATGACTTCCAGTGTCATCATTTGCCGTCTTAGCTGCTTTTGTGCCTGGAATGAGAAGATGGAAGTTCAACCTGAGTTTCTTTGGCATCCTCGGCTCAGTCGGAGTCACGCCTATCGCAATATCTGGGATTATTCTATAACTAAACAGGAATCACAGGAGCTCAGTGAAATGGTCTATTGTTTCATTTTATGCTATTTCCATATTTAAAATTTTGGACAGTACTTTCTGCCGTCCCAGTGGTTGATGAATAAAATGGCGCAGACCTTCTGTAAAAAAATCCCTTTCTATTATCTTGGGGAGCTTTCTAAACATGAAATGTTATCTAAAACTAATAGAGTTAGTGGAGTTAACTTAGGAGTTATGTATGGCTTAATTCCCATTGTCTTTGGTAGTAGGGTGCGATTTGCGTTTACAACAACTCTTATGTCCCATTTCACTGGAGAGTGGAATGGAATAATCCTGGCAGAAAGGCGCGGCATGCAGTCTATGGAGGAGCTTCAGCATTTTTACACGGAAAATGGGTCAAAAACCTATGAAAAATTGCACCTTCGGAACACCTTCGGAACACCTTCGGAACGTTCACAGCATGTGCGGAACAGACATGGAAAGACCGCAATGTACAACGGTACAATGTAGGAGTACATGTGTAAAAGCGCACAGATTACCTTCGGAACCAGTGCGGATTGCAAAGGAAGACCTTCAGATAATTCACAGAACAGTGACAGAAAGTACGGAAGACTCGAGGAATGACCACGGCACTATTCCATTTTAGAAGGAAGACCTTCGGAATGATTGCGGAACGTGCGGAATGAAAGCGGAACGTTCACGTTCAACACGGAATGACTGAGGAATGACTGAGGAGTGACTAAGGAATGACTGAGGAATACCCGACGTAACCACGTTTCAACTCAGAAAAATCACATATGTTTATAATTTACAAATTGTTAATAGATTACTATATGTTTATAATTTATATGTTTATAATGTACAAAAAATTTAAAATTTAACATATGTTTGTAATTTACAATGTTTATAATTTACAATGAATATGTCTATAATGTGCAATATGTTTATAAATCACAATAAAGTTAAAATGTAACATGTTAATATGTTTAATATCAATAATGTCAATATGTTCCTTTTATTTGCACCTTCAATAAATCATTCCAGACTAAAAACCATGCACACAAGTGCAAACCACAGTGATTATAACGTCAAAACTTTATTACATGAACATGAAAACAGAAAAAAATAAAGTGAAAGAACTGGAATAATTTAATAAATTGAAATTAAAATAAAGAAATAAAGAAAAGTCTCATGGGTCACCACAGGTGGAGTCCTCGAAGTCATCACAACACTGCCTGAGCACACTGGAAATGTTGAACAGGCTGGGCTCACTTCTGCCAGGGCGATATGTCCACTGTCTTGTGACCCCTTCAGCGTTGATGGCGGTGGAGGTTCTCCAGCGGTGGTGGGCGTAGAACTGCCGGGGGGCCAGCTGCAGCAGCTATCTCCGCCTTGAGGGAGACCACTTTCCTCCACTGTACCTTGACAATATGTGGACATAGAAAGCTAAAGCTGTCGTACATCCACTGGGCCCTCTGCGACATGTTGTGGTCAGCTTGCGCCAACTTCCACTGTCTAAGCTTTCCCAGCCTTCAGGACACTATGGAACCATTGTTTCAGCTCCTCATTGGTCTTCCCAATGCGCAAGCCCTGATCAGCCCAGAGCTTGGCCTTGTGTGATTTGTCCGTCCAGCATCGGAGTTTCTTGTTGTACAAGCACTCGTTCACCTGGATGAACTCCACCATGGCCTGCTCCTCATCGTCGGTGAGCTTTATGTAGACGTGTGCCTTCTTGTTCTCAGCGGCAATCTCAGCAGAAGCTACATCCAGCTCGTGTGTCGACCTTGGCTTCCTGAGAAGGCTCTTCCAGTGGGCTTTCCAGTGTTGGAGACCATATCCTCTTGGTGGATGTCTTTCACTTAGCTTTCGGCATCGTGGCATCTCTCGAAATGAATGGCTCTTTGTCATGCGTGCCTGTATTTATAGTGGAAGTGACTTCCGTGAGTGTTTCGCAACATGCTTCATGCAGACAGGATACCATGATACCTGCCCTCCATGATACCATTGGTTAAGATGTGTTCTTTCTGTTCTCATAGCAAGAAGGTCCTGGGTTCAATTCCCAGCTCTGGTGTGTCTGTGTGGAGTTTGCATGTTCTCCTCGTGCTTGCGTGGGTTTCCTCCAGGTACTCTGGTTTCCTCCCACAGTCCAAAAACATGCACAGTAGGTTAACTGGCTGTTCCAAATTGCCTCTGGGTATGGGTGTGAGTATGAATGGTTGTGTGAGTGTTGGCTCTGTGATGGCCTAGCGAGCTGTCCAGGGTGTACTCTGCCCTTGCCAGGAGTCAGCTGAGATGGCTGCTAGAGTTAATGTGACCCTAATTAGAATTAAGGGTAAGTCTGTTTTTTTTTACACCCGAGCCTCGTGGCTCATCAGGCTGGTACTTATCCCCAGTTTCCATAGCGTGAAATGACCAGGAGTCGAACTGCCCCTGGATGGGACGCTGGTCCATCGCAGGTTACCTTCCCAGTATATTTCACTGGTACCCATTTATACTGATGGGTGAACAGAGGTACACTTGTGGTTGAGATCTTGCCCAGGGGTCTTAGCACAGTGAGGGTCTCAGTGGGATTCGAACTCACAACCTCCTGATCATGAGCACAGCACCCTGACCACTACGTCACCAGCCCCACAATTAGAATTAAGCTGTTCAGAAAATGAATCTTCTTTTCCTTTCGGCTTTTCCCTTCAGGGGTCGCCACATCAAATCATCTGCCCCCATCTCACCCTATCCTCTGTCTCTTCTACTCTTACCCCAACTACCTTCATGTCCTCCTTCACTACATCCATAAATCTCCTCTTTGGTCTTCCTCTAGGCCTTCTACTTGGTAGTTCCAACCTCAGCATCCTCCTACCAATATACTCACTATCCCTCCTCTGTACATGTCCAAACCATCTCAATCTAGCCTCTCTGACTTTGTCTCCAAAATCAAAACTGTTCAGAAAGTGAATGATAATATAGGACCACAAAGAGAAAAAAAAGAGGAAAATCCAACTTTTAATGCAAGTGAATTTATTCAGTGGGAAAAAATCCCATATTAAGAAATAATTTTTTTTATCTCAAATCATGTGAGCCACAATTATCAGCACCCCTGACATTCATACTTTGTACAAACCTCCTTTTACCAACAAAACGGCATCTTCTCCTATAATGTTTCACAGGATGGGAGAATACACAAAAATGATCATTGATTATTTCTCTGCACATTCTCTCTAAATCATTCCGCGACCTCGTCCTGTATAAAAAAAAATTGTATAAAAAATAAAAATTGTGAGTTGATATGCATAAGAGTGTCTGCCAAATGCTGTAAAAGTAATGTAAATTGTGCATGGTTAATAGATTAATAGAAGAGCTGTTCCCTCCCATTGGCGATTTATTGAAAACTGTATGCTCAACTCATTTTCCCTGCTTAGTAATTCTGGACCAAAGATTTATAAGGTGGAGCAGCACCATAAGCTAAAAGACAGATTTAGTGCACCTTGGAACAGATTCTAAGTGCCTGGAACTGTACAGGAGGAAAGAACACCATTTAGCATTGATCTTGACATTTACTTAGACTGCTTTCTGTACTGTTTATTTAACAGTCAAAAATAAGAATGCGAAAGCTCTCCAGAAGGAAGCTGAAAGAAACTAGGTATACGGGCAAAGCTATGAAAATACATTACTATAAAAATTATGAATGCTTGAATTATCTGGATTCCTGCATTAATTATTATTATACTCTGGCCTCATTACTTTCTTTTATATTCACAGCATTTGCAAGACAGCTTTATCCAGAGAGACCTACAGAAGTGCCTCAAAGTCACTATTCGTGAATACATTCTGATACTGCTTCCCTAGGACACATGCTAACTATACCGTCAGTGAAAACTCAGTGTGTAGAGATAAGGGTTTTGAGTTGTGTGATGGGAAGTGGTGGCCTGGTGGTAAGGTGCTAGATCACTGATTCCAAAATTCAAGCCCCACTCACAATGGGTTGTCACAGCACCCCCCCCCCCCCCCCCCCCCAGTTCAGCGAACTGGGTTATCAAAAGGTCGGCCACGTCTCTCACTGTCTGTGGTGAGAGGTTCATAAAAAAGAACCATTGCTGACTTTCGACAAGGGTACCTGCATAGCCATGAGCGTGTTTCTGCCCTGTGATGGCCTGGCAAGTGATCCAGAGTGTACTCTGCCCTCACCCAGAGATGGTTGAGATGGGCACCAGCCTCCCTGTGATACTAATTAGGATTAAGCGGTTCAGAAAATGAATGAATGAATGAGTTGTGTGATGACAAAGATAAAAAAGACTTTGTACAGTCACCAAATGAGAGATCAAAAAGTACTCCATGAATATTACAAGATCCTGATGTGGGAATGAGTCAGCAGGTATGAACAGCAGTTTAGTCATGCTGTGATTAAACTGCAGCTTGTTAGTTACTATCAATGATGAAATATTTGCCATGCATACAGGGATCCAGATGCAAACATCAGTGTCTAAGGGAAAAAAAAAAAAGAGAGGACAAGTTGAGGGTCATCTCCACAGTAGAGGTATGAGAACCTATGCAATGATTGGACATCACTGAGGGACCTTATATAAAAGGAGAACAGAAGTGGACCAAATACTGAGCTTTGGGGAATGTCAGTGGAAAGTCTGCATGGAGCAGCTGTGAATCAATTCCATGTAACCTGATGAGCAACCATCCAGGTAGGAAGCAGGTCAAAGCAATGCTAAACCACAAATTCCTAAGACTCCTTAGGATGGATAAGGGAATTTTGTGGTTGACCTTGTCAAATGCTGATAAAAGATCAAGGATAAGGGCTGATGACATCTTGGATGAACTTACTCCATGTGGCTTTTCTGTGACAGCCAAAACAACAGTCTCTATGGAAAGTGCAATGAATCCAATGAGAGCTTCTTCAGGATGAGTAAAACCTCGGCTTTTTTGAATGCTGTTGGTACATGACCAGATGATATGGAGTTCATAATGATATTGGTGGTAAATTGGTCTTGAGCAATGGTCTGGAGAATTGTGGAAAAGATTGGATTCAGTGGGCAGCTGGTAAGGTTATATGATGAGATAACTTGTAGGATTTCTTCAGATGTAAGATGAAAAAGCTGTGCAGTGAAGCAGATGGGGAATCTTTGATGTGTTGGATTGGAGTTGGAGGTGGAAGTGAATGTCTGATCAATTTGTTTGATCTTCCCACCAAGAAGTTGGCAAAGGTGATGGTGAATTAACGAGAGAGAAAAAAATAAAGAAAAAAAGGAGAAAAAAAAACATGTTATGGAGTTTGCATGGATCTTGTGAAGCAATGTTCAACTTTTTCTCATGGAAGACTGTCCTAGCAGAAGTTACATCAGATGGGAATATCTATAGGCGAACATTGTCGGAAGCCAAATCGAGTTGTGATTTCTTCCACTTTCTCTGTGCTACTCTTAGTTGTCTACAATAGCTTCACGGCACCTCCAATAAGCCAAAAAGCAGGGTGATAAGTCTTCTTGGATTGGGTGGATAGTGTGCAGAGAGGATGCATAAATGCAGAAAATGAGAAGAGGAAAATATCAGTATCAAAGTTTAATGGAGAAAAAGAAAAGGAGACAGGGTAGATCAAATAAGATTAAATAGGCACCTCAAGAGGACCAGACGGGACCATGCAAAAACTATGCTAAGCATTGTCCCCTACTGGAGATATTGTTGTGCAATGAAAGGAGAGCATTTAAGATCTCTTTCACACAGCATGCATGCCTGCTCTTCAAGGACACTGTTAGGAACTACAGTCTTTAGGGCCATCATTAAGGTTGCCAGTGCATGTGGATTAGATTCACCAGGAGACTGGAACTAGACAGGGTTGGAGTTGTGTGATTAATATTTATCTATCCTTCTGTTGGTCCATCTGTCTGTCCAGGAACCCATCCTTTAGGTAGACTACTTATCTCTCATTGTCCCAGGGGAAGCAGGACCCAATATCAACACACTTTATATGAGAGGTAGAGTACACCCCAAACAGGTCACTGGTCTATTAGACTGTTTCATGTTGTTTTGATTCACATTTTCCATGCATGCACCAGTAAAGACAATGGAACATGACAATAAAATAATTGACCATCTTAGATAATGTTTTATCGTATAGATATAAAGATAATTTGGTTGCTGGCAGACAGAAGCTTTCTGGCCCAAACTGCATTGCTGATAAAATCAGGGAAAGTTTGTACATTAAGGGTGACATATAAACTTTCCAGATGTTTACAAGTAGATTATTTGATCCCACTACCATGGACTTTACGTACACAATTTACTGAAAGCCTACTGGATTTTGGATCGAGACAATTATCATCATCCGGCCATGTTCTAAAGGTTTTGTTACAACCCAGTCTAGGTCGAACTTTTTGAGATATGGGTAAACAAAAGAAATACAACTGCAGTTTTGATGCATCATATTTATTTATATTCGTTACCATGGCCATTACTTCAGAAGCCAGCCAGGCCAAAATAATAAACAAAGCCTATTTACCTTCAAATGAGCAATCTGACTTCCGGGAAAAATTAAATAAACAAAAAATACAATGTCTCCCTCGCCACTTCGCGCTTCAATTCATGCGGCTTCAGTGCATCACAGTTTTTAAAAAATAAATAAATAGAAAGTAAATAAATAGATATTCATCAAATTAAAAAAATAAGAAAAACAATGCCAAGTAAATAAAAAATAAAAACCTCCTAAACAAACACAAAACAAAATCTCCCATCGAAACTAGTTACATTGGTGCATCTGTGTGTGTACGTGCGTATGTATGTGTGTCATTTTCGTCTCATGCAATATCATGTGTATTTGTGTTTATTTAAATTTTATTCCTATTTTATGTTGTTTTTTAATGTTTAATTGTTATTATAAGCATTTATAGCATTTAATATATATTTACTGATATTATATACACATATACATGTACGTATATGTCAGTCAGAAGGAGGTTGGGGGATGATCCTACTTGGCGGATTTTGATGGTTGCGTGGGATCTTCTTCTTTTCCTTTTGGCTGTTCCGTTCAGGGATTGCCACAGCAAATCATCTGCCTCCATCTCACCCTACCCAACTCTTTATCCAACTACCTTCATGTCTTCCTTCACCACATCCATGAATCGTCTCTTTGGTCTTTGTCTTGGTCTTTCTTTAGGCCTTCTGCCTGATAGTTCCAAACTCAGCGTCGTACTACCAATATACTCACTATCCCTCCTCTGTACATGTCCATACCATCTCAATCTAGCCTCTCTGACTTTGTCTCCAAAACATCTTACATGTGCTGTCCCGCTGATGTACTCATTCCTGATCCTATCCATCCTTGTTACTCCCGAAGAGAACCTCAACATTTTCATCTCTGTTACCGCCAGCTCTGCTTCCTGTCTTTTCCCCAGGGCCACTGTTTCTAAACCATACAACATCGCTGGAATAGTAAGACAGATGTTATCATCCATTCCTCCGGCATCGTCTCACTCTCTAAGACCCTGTTGAATGTTCTTTTCAGAAAATCTACTGCTACCTCTCCTAGACACTTCCATACCTCCACCGGTATGTCATCAGGACCATCTGCCTTTCCACTCTTCAATGCCCTCCTCACTTCACCCTTACTAATCTTTGCTACTTCCTGGTCCTCAACGGTCACCTCTTTTACTCTTTTTCTCTCTCATTTTCCTCATTCATCAGCTCTTCAAAGTACTCTTTCCATCTTCCCAGCACACTTCTGTCATCATTCAATACATTTCCCACTCTGTCCTTAATCACTCTAACTTGCTGCATGTCCTTCCCATCTCTATGTCTCTGCTGAGCCAACCTGTATAAATCATTTTCTCCCTCCTCACTGTCCAACCTAACATACAAGTCATCATACGCCCTCTGTTTGGCCTTTGACACCACTACGCCTTACGCTGTGTCTCCCTGTACTTCTGTTTACTGTCTTAGGTCCTCTCGATGTCCCACTTCTTAGCTAACCTCTTCCTTTGTACACACACCTGCACTTCCTCATTCAACCACCATGTCTAATTATCTACTTTCCTTCCAGAGGACACACCAAGTATTCTCCTACCTGTCTCCCTGATCACATTAGCTGTAATTGTCCAGTCATCTGGAAACACTTCCTGACCACCCACAGCCTGTTTCAATTCCTCATTGAAGACAACATGATACTCTTCCTTTTTAAGCTTCCACCACTTTGTCTTCTGCTCTACCTCTGCCTTCTTCATCTTCCTCACCATCAGTGTCATCAGCATAGTCTGGCAACACTCATACCCACTATTACTTTGCAGTCACTGACGTCTTTCAAATTACATAGTCTACACAAGATGCAGTCTACCTGTGTGCTCCTACCTCCACTTTCATAAGTCACCCTATGCTCCTGTCTCTTCTAGAAGAACGTATTCACCACCGCCATTTCCATCCTTTTTGCAAAATCTATCAACATCTGTCCTTCTGTGTTCCTGTCCTGGATACCAAACCTGCCCATCACTTCCTCGTTCCCTCTGTTGCCTGTACCAACATGTCCATTGAAGAAGACCACTCTTTCACCTCTGGGGGGTACTCTGCATCACTTCAGCTAACTCACTCCAGAATCTCTCCTTCTCTTCTAGCTCACATCCTGTCTGTAGGGCATGTCTTCAATTTCTAACTTGAGATTCATCACTCTGTCTGACACTGTTTTCACTTCGAGAACATTCCTGACAAACCCCTCCTTCAAGATGACTCCTCCTCCATTTCAGCTTAAGCCCCACTCCTAAGCTTCTTTCCGCCTACCTTTTCCTACCTTTCCACCTGGTCCCCTGAACACACAGTATGTCGTCCTTCCTCTTCTGCATCATGTCAGCCAGCTCTCTAGCTTGTTCTGTCATAGTTCTAACATTCAAAGTCTCTACTCTCAGTCCTAGACTCATGCCTTTCCTCTTCTCTCTCTGCCTATGAACACACCTCCCGCCTCTCCTTCTTCCACCTCTCCTTCTTCCACCTCTCCTTCTTTGACCAACAGTAGTCCAATTTCCACCAGCACTCTGTTGGTTAACAGCACTGATGGCGAACATTGTTAACTCGGGCCTCAACCGATCCGGTATGGAATTTGTTTTGATGATTTGCATTCTGTATTCTGTCAAAATTTTATGCCGAATGCCCTTTCTGTCACAATCCTCTGCATTTATCCAGGCTTGGGACCGGTGTGAGGACTTTGTGCCCCTCTTTATGGCTGCATAAAACATTTCGGGGGATCTTGTTTCCCAATCAACCGCAGAAAGTGAGGGAACCAGGCACAAGGTCATACACAAAAAGATAGAAATAGAACTAACAAAATTAGAAAGATGCCACGGACACTGCCAAACACAGAGGACACAATTCACGTGCTGAGCTGTGATTTGTCTACTGTTTAAAAACACAACCAGAAGTGCATTCACCAGTCACCAACCAGGAGGCAGGTTTAAGGTCCCGTCCCCCCCATATGGCATGGGTAGGATTCTGTAAAATGAGCTGGACTTATAGATGAGAGATACAAAACAGGGACATTACTGTTTCATATCATGAACTTTGAAAAGATTCATCGGACTATGTAGTGAGCAATAAACAAACCTTAACGCCATAAAACCAACTGGCATTTATCACATTAAAATAGCAACCCCCCAATGCAAGCCAAAAAATAAATAAATAAACAAATAAACAAACAAACCCCATCAAAATCACGCGAAAGAAATTGATGGTCAGTTAGACATTCAGACTTTTAAAACATACAGGTATATCTCAACTTCAGTTGTTTTGAGGTAAGTCATTCTCAATCATCCGTCAGTTTTCAACAAATATATGGAAAAATAAAAAGGCAGGACAATCTTCAAAAATTGTGCTCTCAAAGGATTTTTTTATTATTATGTTTTTAAATCAGCGCAGTGCTTCTCAATTATTTTCTGTGACACCCCCTGTAGGAAGAAAAAACATTTCACGTACCAGTGCGTCCCGTGCGCAACTATAAATAGTACTATTTGTCTTTAAAATTGTTATGAATACACCTCTGCATAACATTGTGTCTTTATTAACATTAAAAAGTATTAAATAATAATAAAGAAAACAAGTAATTCTATTACAATATGCCAAAAAAGAATGTTCCCAGGATCATACGCGCTCTCCCTGACATCACACCATGTCCCTAATTGAGAAGCACTGAATTCGCGGCAGCCCTGGCAAATTATACATATGCATTACCACGACATTACTGGCACATGATTCAAGTTTAGCCAATGGCTAAGAGCTTTTTTTTCCTCCCTCCTGTTGATTGGTTACAGATGATGGTTCCAGTTCTTTTTTTCTCCTTCACCACATGTTATCAACGTGTTTGCTTGAATTGTGAATTCAAGTTTTTTAGTGTGTTTTTAATTATTATTTAAGTCCTATAATGCCACTCAAACGCTCTGCATCTTCTCTATCTTCTGGTAAGGAGCCGAAGTGCTTTATTTATTCATAAATATTATCAGAGTAGAAAATTAAAAAGTTTTTACTTAATCATGACTACATTATACTATATTATTATTATACCTCCGGATTCGCGGCAAAACCAGAAGTTACTGGCATGTGATTCAAATTTAGCCAATGGCTGAGAGCTTTTGTTTCTCTCTCCTGCTGATTGGTTGCAGATGATGTGTACACCTCTCTTTTTCTCCTTCGCACACATGTTATCAACGTGTGTTTTTTTTATTTATTTTTTTTTATTATTATTATTTGAGCCCTATAATGTCACTCACAGGGTGCTGGTGGAAACTGGGATATTGTGGATGGAAGAAGGCGAGGCGGGAGGCGCATCCATAGGTGGAGAGAGAAAAGGAAAGGCATCAGTCTAGGACTGAGGGTAGGGACTTGGAATGTTGGAACTATGACAGGAAAAGGTAAGGAGCTGGCTGACATGATGCAGAAGAGGAAGGTAGATATACTGTGTGTTCAGGAGACCAGGTGGAAAGGTAGCAAGGCGAGAAGCTGAGGAGCAGGGTTTAAGCTGTTTCATCATGGAGTGGCTGGGAAGAGAAATGGAGGAGTCATCTTGAAGGAGGGGTTTGTCAGGAATGTTCTAGAAGGGAAAAGAGTGTCAGACAGAGTGATGAGTCTCAAGTTAGAAATTGAAGGCGTGATGTTCAATGTTGTTAGTGCTTATGCCCCACAGGCAGGATGTGAGCTGAAGAGAAGGAGAGATTCTGGAGGGAGTTAGATGAAGTGATGCAGAATAACCCCAGAGGTGAAAGAGTGGTCATTGGTGCAGACTTCAATGAACATGTTGGTGCAGGCAACAGAGGGGACGAGGAAGTGATGGGCAGGTTTGGTATCCAGGACAGGAACACAGAAGGACAGATGTTGATAGATTTTGCAAAAAGGATGGAAATGGCTGTGGTGAATACTTTCTTCCAGAAGAGAGAGGAGCATAGGGTGACTTATAAAAGCGGAGGTAGGAGCACACAGGTAGACTACATCTTGTGTAGACGATGTAATTTGAAGGAAGTCAGTGACTGCAAAGTAATAGTGGGTATGAATGTTGCCAGACAGCATAGGATGGTGGTGTGCAAGATGACGCTGATGGTGAGGAAGGTGAAGAAGGCAAAGGCAGAGCAGAAGACAAAGTGGTGGAAGCTGAAAAAGGAAGCGTGCTGTGTTGTCTTTAAGGAGGAGTTGAAGCAGGTGGTCAGGATGTGCTTCCAGATGACTGGACAACCATGGCTAATGTGATCAGGGAGACAGGTAGGAGAGTACTTGGTGTGTCCTCTGGAAGGAAAGTATATAAGAAGACTTGGTGGTGGAATGAGGAATTGCAGGAATGTGTACAAAGGAAGAGGTTAGCTAAGAAAAAGTGGGACACTGAGAGGACTGAAGAGAGTAAACAGGAGTACAGGGAGACACAGCGTAAGATGAAGATAGCAATGTCAAATGCCAAATAGAGGGCGTATGATGACTTCTATGATAGGTTAGACAGTAAGGAGGAGAAAATGATTTATACAGGTTGGCACAGCAGAGAAATAGAGATGGGAAGGCTGTGCAGCAAGTTAGAGTGATTAAGGACAGAGAGGGAAATGTATTGACTGATGAGAGAAGTGTGCTGGGAAGATGGAAAGAGTACTTTGAAGAGCTGATGAATGAGGAAAATGAGAGAAAAAAAGAGTAGAAGTGACCGTTGGGGACTCAGAAATAGCAAAGATTAGTAAGGGTGAGGTGAGGAGGGCATTGAAGAGGATGAAGAGTGGAAAGGCAGTTGGTCCTGATGGAAGTGTCTAGGAGAGGTAGCAGTAGATTTTCTGACAAGAACATTCAACAAGGTCTTAGAGAGTGAGACGATGCCGGAAGAATGGAGGAGATGTGTGCTGGTGCCCATTTTTAAGAACAAGGGATACATGCAGTGTTGTGGCAACTACAGAGGGATAAAGTTGATGAACCATACGATGAAGTTATGGGAAAGAATATTGGAAGCTAGACTAAGGGCAGAGGTCAGCATTTGTGAACAACAGTTTGGTTTCATGCCAAGAAAGAGCACCACAGATGCAGTGTTTGATTGTTTGATGTTAATGGAGACGTACAGAGAAGGTCAGAGGGAGCTCCATTGTGCCTTTGTGGATCTGGAGAAAGCATATGACATGGTGCCGAGAGAGGAAATGCGGTGTTGCATAAGGAAGTCTGGAGTGGCAGAGAAGCATGTTAGAGTGGTGCGGGACATGTATGAGAGATGTAAGACAGTGGTGAGGTGTGCTGTAGGTGTGACAGAAGAGTTCAAGGTGGAGATTGGACTTCATCATGGGTCAGCTCTGAGCCCCTTCTTGTTTCCTATGGTAATGGACAGGCTGACAGACAAGGTTAGACAAGAATTTCCATGGACTATGCTGTTTGCAGATGACATTGTGATCTGTAGTGAGAGCAGAGAACAGGTGGAGAGGTGGAGATATGCCCTGGAAAGGAGAGGAAGTACTTAGGCTCAACAATCCAGAGCAATGGAGAGTGTGGAAAAGAGGTGAAGAAGCGTGTGCAGGCAGGTTGTAATGGTTGGAGAAAAGTGTCCGGTGTGATGTGTGATAGGAGAGTATCGGCAAGAATGAAGGGAAAAGTGTACAAGACGGTGATGAGGCCAGCGATGTTGTATGGATTAGAAACAGTGGCCCTGGGGAAAAGACAGGAGGCAGAGCTGGAGGTAGCAGAGATGAAAATGTTGAGGTTCTCTCTAGGAGTAACGAGGATGGATAGGATCAGAAATGAATACATCAGCGGGACAGCACGTGTAAGATGTTTTGGAGACAATGTCAGAGAGGCTAGATTGAGATGGTTTGGACATGTACAGAGGAGGGATAGTGAATACATTGGTAGTAGCATGCTGAGGTTGGCACTGCCAGGTAGAAGGCCTAGACGAAGACCAAAGAGAAGATTTATGGATGTGGTGAAGGAAGACATGAAGGTAGTTTGTGTAAGGGAAGACGATGCAGAGGACAGGGTGAGATGGAGGCAGATGATTCACTTTGGCAACCCCTGAAGGGAACAGCAGAAAGAAAAAGAAGAAGAAGAAGAAGAAGAAGAAGAAGAAGATGTCACTCATTGTAAAGGGTGCTGGATTACTTATCATATTTTGTCGGTTCAAGCCCTACTCTCCACAAGCTTGTCACTGTCCCCCCACTGCAACCACCGGGGTTATCAAAGGCGGGCCATGTCTCTCACTGTCTATGGTAAGAGGTTCATGTAAAAGAACCATTGCTGACTTTTGCAAAGAGTGGCTGCATAGCCATCAGCGTGTTTCTGCCCCTTGCTAAAAGGGTTGTATCAGGAAAGGCACCCGAGGTAAAAACCTATGCCAAATCAAACGTGATGATTTGGTGTGGAGAGCCCTTGAAAGGGAACAGCCAAAAAGAAAAGAAGATTCTTGTGTGATGTCTGTGGTCGTCTCCTTGAGCTTCACTTTATTGGGTTTATATGAATGTACTATAATATTGCAGCCTGTCTGGCTTGTTTCTGATATTCAAACAGCAACAATCAGAGTAACACTGCATTCTGGTGGTTGTAATGTATATTTACACGTGATCAATGCTTGACTTGTACACTTAAGACTTCTGCACTATTCAGTGTTATGGTGCAATGTCCTAATATGTCCTAATGTGGTTTATTTTATCTCTGCACTCTGTGCTACAAACAAAACAGAAAATAAAAGATTTACTTCAACCAATAAGGCTGCCTTTTTTGTATAACGTGTGCCATAATTACAATGCTAGATTTTGCAAAAATAAAAACAGCCTCTTTTATTCTTGAGGAAAAATTACATTCTTAAAACCAAATAATTTGAGATCAAAAATTGTTGCTTTGTGTGCAATAATTTCCTTAAGCTTGAGTAGTATATACAGGGACTTAAAAAAGTATTCAACGTATTGGCATTGTCCTATTTTCTGTCCTATTATTGCAACCAGTAATATCAATGGATTTTTTTATGTATTTTATATTTCTTTTAATGTAAAGAATTTATTAGAAGCAAAAGAACATGTCTTAACCAGGGATGCCAATAATTATGGAGGGCACTGTACATATCCTCTGGGTGCTCTGGTTTTTTCATGCAGTCCATAAACGTGCAAAGTAGGCTAAGTGGCTTTCAAATTGTCCCTAGGTGTGAAAGTGTGTGTGAATGGTTGTATGTGCTTGGCCCTACAGTGGTCTGGTAAGCTGTTCCGGATGTTCCCCACTCTCAACTAGAGTCACAGCAAGTGACACTAACAAGACAAGGAGTCTAACAAGGAGACATATATATATATATATATATATATATATATATATATTATATATATACTCCTCAAAAAATTAGCATATTGTGATAAAGTTCATTATTTTCTGTAATGTACTGATAAAAATTAAACTTTCATATATTTTAGATTCATTACACACCAACTGAAATATTTATTGTTTTAATACTGATGATTTTGGCAAACAGCTCATGAAAACCCAAAATTCCTATCTCAAAAAATTAGCATATTTCATCCGACCAATAAAAGAAAAGTGTTTTTAATATAAAAAAAGTCAACCTTCAAATAATTATGTTCAGTTCTGTACTCAATACTTGGTCGGGAATCCTTTTGCAGAAATGACTGCTTCAATGCGGGCGTGGCATGGAGCCAATCAGCCTGTGGCACTGCTGAGGTGTTACGGAGGCCCAGGATGCTTCGATAGCGGCCTTAAGCTCATCCACAGTGTTGGGTCTGGTGTCTCTCAACTTTCTCTTCACAATATCCCACAGATTCTCTATGGGCTTCAGGTCAGGAGAGTCGGCAGGCCAATTGAGCACAGTAATACCATGGTCAGTAAACCATTTAGCAGTGGTTTTGGCACTGTGAGCAGGTGCCAGGTCGTGCTGAAAAATGAAAATCTTCATCTCCATAAAGCTTTTCAGCAGATGGAAGCATGAAATGCTCCAAAATCTCCTGATAGATAGCTGCATTGACCCTGCCCTTGATAAAACACAGTGGACCAACACCAGCAGCTGACATGGCACCCCAGACCATCACTGACTGTGGGTACTTGACACTGGACTTCAGGCATTTTAGCATTTCCTTCTCCCCAGTCTTCCCTCCAGACTCTGGCACCTTGATTTCCCAATGACATGCAAAATTTGCTTTCATCCGAAAAAAAGTACTTTGGACCACTGAGCAACAGTCCAGTGCTGCTTCTCTGTAGCCCAGGTCAGCCGCTTCTGCCGCTGTTTCTGGTTCAAAAGTGGTTTGACCTGGGGAATGCGGCACCTGTAGCCCAGTCCACTGCTTCCACAGGTCCCCCAAGGTCTGGAATCGGCCCTTCTCCACAATCTTCCTCAGGGTCCGGTCACCTCTTCTGGTTGTGCAGCGTTTTCTGCCACACTTTTTTCCTTCCCACAGACGTCCGTCCCACTGAGGTGGCTTGATCGAGCACTCTGGGAACAGCCTATTCACTCAGAGATTTCTTTCTGTGTCTTACCCTCTTGCTTGAGGGTGTCAATGATGGCCTTCTGGACAGCAGTCAGGTCGGCAGTCTTACCCATGATTGCGGTTTTGAGTAATGAACCAGGCTGGGAGTTTTTAAAAGCCTCAGGAATCTTTTGCAGGTGTTTAGAGTTAATTGGTTGATTCAGATGATTAGGTTAATAGCTCGTTTACACTACCTCAACATCATATGCTAATTTTTTGAGAAGGCCTATATATATATATATATATATATATATATATATATATATATATATATATATATAAAGATATATCCACACACACACACACACACACACACACACACACACACACACACACACACAGTATATCCGAAATCTTGAAAATTTCACAGACCATCAATAAACCCATCAAATTTGAAAAATAATTATAGCACGCAATTGGCTGTTATTAGCTGAATAAATAAATAAATAAAACATGTGTCCTTTTTGAGGTTGAAAAGCAATAAAATGTAAATATTTTTGAAGAGTTGATTCTTTTCTGTTCCCACTGTGTCACATCTGCATGCTGTTTGTAAATCATTAACTTTCAGTTTTTGTACAGAGTCAGAGCTATAAAAGCAGTGCTGGCCAGTTACACATAATGAGTCGGCCCATACAGGAGCTCAAAGTGCAGTATGGATTTTGGGTAACCACTTAATCCTAATTAGGGTCACAGGGAGGCTGGAATCAATCCCAGCCAACGGCAAAGTACACCCTGGACAGCTCACCAGGCCATCGAAGGGCAGAAACACGCTAATGGATATGCAGCTACTCTTGTCGAAAGTCAGCAATGGTTCTTTTACATGAACCTCCTGCCATCGACAGTGGCCAGCCTTAGATAACCCAGTTAGCTGCACTTGGGGGACAGTGAGGACCTGTTGACAGTGGGGCTTGAACCCACAACCTCAGGATCAGTGATCCATCACCTTTACCACCAGGCCACCACTGCCCAGTTTTTGGATAGTGAGATATAAACTTAACAAGTCTCAACAGTAGAGGGAGCCCAGGGGCAAATAATAACAATTCTTTCAACCTTTTAAAATCAATAGATTTTCTGACAAGGCAGTTTAATTTAATTTTATTATATTTGCTGAACCATTTAATTTCCCAGGGTTGCAGGGAGGATGGAACCTGTCTTAGCATACTCTGGACAAAGGCAGAGTGCACCCTAAACAGCTCACCAGACGTCTAACTCACACACACACACACACACACACACACACACACACACACACACACACAAGCACGCACACCTCGGGGCAACTTAGAGCAGCCACCCATTAACCTAATGTATTTGTCTTTGGACTGTGGCAGTAAACCTGGACTACCAGGAGGAAATCCACACAAGCAAGTGGAGAACATAAACTGAGACACCCTTGTGAAAATGGAACTCCAAAACCCAGAGAAATGGCGTTGACCCGGTGTGGTCTACAAATCTGCAGCATTTACTTTTTTTAAAAAATCAAATAGCATTAATTGGCCACATTAAAAATTATTCCATCAAGTACAGTAACATGGCATTTGTGACATTTGTCTAATGTGTGTGTGTGTGTGTGTGTGTGTGTGTGTGTGTGTGTGTGTGTGTGTGTGTGTGTGTGTGTATGTTTGTGAATTTTCATGTCTCTGTAGCTCTACCCCATAAAAATGAAGTCACAATTTTTACATTAGGTGGCATAGTGGAGTACTGGTTAGCAAATCTGCCTTCCAGCAAGAAGGTCCTGGGTTTGATTCCCAGCTCTGCTGTTTCTGTGTGGAGTTTGCATGTTCTCCCCGTGCTAGCATGGGTTTTCCTTCGGGGACTCCAGTTTCCTCCTACAGTCCAAATACATGCACAGTATGTTAACTGGCCTTTCCAAATCACCGCTAGGTGTGAGAATGAATGATTGTGTGAGTGTTGGTCCTGTGATGGCCTTTTGAGCTGTCCAGGGGGTACCCTGCCCTCGCCCCGAGTAGGCTGAGATGGGCATCAGCCTCCTTGCAACCTTAATTAGGATTAAGCAGCTCAGAAAATGAATGAATGAAGTTTTACATGAAATACAAAGACAGATGGTTCATGGTCGACTTATCAACTTTGCTTTGTGCGTGTCTGTGTGTAAAACTATTTTCACTTCCAACTTGTCCATTGTTTCAGAAATGTGTGTGTGTGTGTGTGTGTGTGTGTGTGTGTGTGTGTGTGTGTGTGTGTGTGTGTGTGTGTGTGTGTGTGTGATATGCACAGACATGAAAACACTAGCAGCTTGCATGGAGGCGAGGAAAATGTAACTGATGAAAAGATGCAGTGATGGGAGCGAGTGAATGCAGCAGTCAGATGAAGAGCCGTGCAGCGAGGTAGTAAATCTGAAATGAAGTGAGAGCACAGCGCAGCGATCAGTGAACAAATCAGCAAAGTGAATGAGATTTAATTGGTGAGAGACACAAAAGAGAATTGTAGTCTTACTGCTCAATTTTAATTATTATTATTATTATGATGGCGTAGTGGCTAGCAAGTCCACCTCACATCAAGAAGGTCATGGGTTCAATGCCTGGGATTGAGCATTTCTTTGTGGATTTTGCGTGTTCTCCCTGTGCTTGTGTGGGTTTCTGCTGGGTACGCCGTTTTCCTCCCACAATAAAAGATATGCACATTAAGCCAATTGTCTATTTCAAAAATTTCCCTTCGGTCTGAGCGTGAATAGTTGTGTGTGTGTGTGTGTGTGTGTGTGTGTGTGTGTGTGTGTGTGTGTGTGTGTTGGCAATTCAATTTCTGGTGAGCTCTTCTGGGTGGACCCCGCCTTTGCTTAGTATCGGCTGAGATAGGCTCCACTTCCCCATGACCCTAGTAGGATTAATGTCTCGCAAATGAATAAGTGAGTGAGTGAGAGTGTTGATTACACTCAATGTGATTTCTATTGGCTATGAATAACATTGTCCCTCACAAGCAGACAAGAAAATTGTCCCAGTAGGAAACGTAAAGCAGAACAAAGTGGAAACGGTGGCAAGAGGATAATCGAATATGAGAGATTGTTCTTATGCAAACTCCTGTGCTTATATAAAATTTGGGATAAAGCTGCGGTTTGTAATATTCGGCACGTTGTAATCTCTTTCTGGATTATTATAAATGGATAATCCCTAGTTTACCTCGATGTCACTGCTCACTACATGTGTCCTATTCCAACACCCTTTTCCATGGATGTCTGTATTAATACCTGTCTGCCAAATCCTTGCTCCCTAATTGGTGGGTTTTTTCTTGTCCAGCTGGGTGGGGGTTTAAATATTCATATCTCTCCCATCTCAGTGTTGAGAGTTTCTACAGGCAACAAGGAGGAGGAATCATGGGAGTTCTCTCACACAGAATGTGTTATCAGCTTCTAAGGAGAAAGTCATTTCAGCACTTTTTCATTTCTATCTTTTAATTATTCTACTGTTCCTAACTGGGCTACCATTGACGTTTCCATTGCTGTGTGTAGTACTGTTTCCGTTGGTAGATGAAGTTGTTCTTGATACAAATGGACATCTACATGGATCCTCTTGACCCGGTGCCAGACCCAGTCCTTGGCAGCAATGCAGTGAGTGTGAGACTGAGGCCTTTCCTCTGAACTGGAGTTTTTACATGACCATGCATAAAGCACCCAAGAGCAAGAATGTCTCCTGGGTGAGTTTGGGTTGTCGAGATACTGTTAGGATAGAGATGTGAAAATGTGTTGTGTGTGGGTGGGTGTAGAGGATATCATATATTTAGTCTGTAAGCTCTTAAGATCTTTTGTTTATTAAACTATGAGGTTATCCTGTCTGGAACCCATGAACATGAAAATATGTAAACTTTGAGAGTTTAACACTGCTGCGGAATATTGTAGGGTTGCAAAGTTTACTGTGCCAATCAGTGCTCTGCATTTAGTCACTTGAAATTCAATTCAATTCGGATTTATTTGTATTGCACTTTTTACAATCGACATTGTCACAAACCCGTTTTACACAGTAAAACAGTGAAAGTCGGGCTTACAAGGTATAAAAGAATTTAAACATTTCTTATTATCCCTACACATCCCTCATGAGCATTGCCCGTGGCGACGGTGACAAGGAAGAACTCCCTCAGTAGATGCGAGGAAGAAATCTCGAGAGGAACCAGGCCCAAAAGGGAAACCCATCCTCATTTGAGTGAAACAATAGAGACACAAACCACATATAGAAACTCGATTACGGTTCAAAATGTAGTCCGGTTGGTTACACAACTGTAAGTCCTCAATAATTGTGGGAAAAAAGTTTATATCTCTCGCAGTGAAAAGTCATGTTCACAGTCTATTAGTGCACATCTGGGTCCATTTAGAGCTTCATAAGCAAGAAGGAGGGGCTTCCAAGTCGAGAATTTCTGTCAGCATCAGCACACCAGGACAGACCACAGGACTCAAGAAACAGAAGGATCAGGATCACCGGCATACCAGAAGAAGAATGTGTACCTCAACAAAAACAGAGTGGGAGGTAGAGAGAGAGCAAGAAAGGGAGGGGGAAGAGAGAGAGAGAGAGAGAGAGAGAGAGAGAGAGAGAGAGAGAGAGAGAGAGAGGTTGTTAGGTATACAGTACTCATAGAAGTGTAATGGAAATAGAAGATTTTATTATTTCTGAGTGCAAGCAGGGACTCAGACATGACTGGCTATGGCAGACTAACTAAAAGAAAGAGAACCCGAAAGTTCCAAATGATAAAACTAACTCCAAGTGATACGTTGCAAAAAGTAGTGACAGTATATTTGCTTGAGAAAGCCAATGTTCAAGTATTCAAATATTTAAGAATTATTTGATAATTTGCAGTCATAATACAGCTCTAGACAAAATGTGCGAACATATACCTTTTTGGGGGAAGAATTTAAATTTGAAAATGAGGAGTCCACTTGCAAAATCTGCAAAGTCAAATTTTCCAGTTTTTAAGAATCTGATTTTTTTTTTAAATTAATTTTCTGTAATTGCTTAATCCTAATTAGGGGCACGGGGCCAGTGGCATGGTGGTGAGGGTGCTTCGCTCGTGATTGGGAGGTTGTGAGTTCAAATCCCACTGAGACCGTCACTGTGCTAAGACCCCTGGGCAAGGTCTCAACCACAAGTGTGCCTCTGTTCACCCAGCAGTATAAATGGGTACCAGTAAAAATATCCTGGGAAGGTAACCAGCGATGGACTAGCGTCCCATCCAGGAGAAGTTGAACTCCTGGTCGCTTCACGCTACGGAAACCGGGGATAAGCACCGGCCTGATGAGCCACTATGGCTCGGGTGTACAAAACCCAACAGACTTTACCGACCGAGGGGCACGGGGAGGCTGATGCCCATCAAAGCCGACTCCAGGCGAGGGCAGAGTACACCATTGCAGATCAGAAACACACTGACAGCTTTGCAGCTCCTCTTGTCAAAAGTCAGCAATGGTTCTTATGAACCTCTCACCATAGACAGTGAGAGACATGGCTGATGTTTGATAACCCAGTTACTGCACTGGGGGGACAGTGACAACCCGTTGAGAGTGGGGCTTGAACCCCCAACCTTGGGATCAGTGATCTAACACGTTTACCACCAGGCCACCACTGCCTGATTTTTGAAAATAGTGTGACAGAGATTCACTTCTGCTGCAGTTTATAACACAAGGTTTTGAAAGTGGCGCAATCAGTGAAACATGTTCAGGCTAAGGGGAAAAAGAAATTAAACAAAACTTTAATTAACAGGCTTTTCAAGTGGACTCCGCAATTATTTATTTGATATATACTTGTATAAAGGTTTGGATGGATGCTTGCACATATACTGATCACCCAAAGAAACGCCTATACTATACGTTTTTTGGACTGTCTGTAACCTTGATTATAGCACATATCTCCTTGGCATTGTTGCTTAAATTGGTCAGGTAGTGATTGAGCAACTTTATGTGACAAACAACCACCAAAATGAAATCCACTTATGACCTGAACGTACTGAATGACCAGGTTCCCTATTAATGGACTTTTTCTTCCCTGCTGAGGATCAATTTAGAATTGGGCCCTGAATAATGAAAGAGTGGTTTAGGGGACAAGGAGGAATCATTTTCACACATGAACTGGCATCCCAGAGTCCTGACCTTAACCGTGTTGAAAATCATTATGATGTGCTGGAGAAGACTTTATGGAATTGTTTAGTCTCCCAACATCAATTCAAGGTGTCAATAAAAAATGAACCAAAGTATATTTTATAAACATTTTTCTTCTTCTTCTTCTTCTTCTTCTTCTCTTCCTTTCGGCTGTTCCCTTCAGGGGTCGCCACAGTGAATCATCTGCCTCTATCTCACCCTATCCTCTGTATCCTCTTCTCTTATACCAACTAACTTCATGTCCTCCTTCACCACATCCATAAATCTTCTCTTTGGTCTTCCTCTAGGCCTCCTCTGTACATGTCAAAACCATCTCAATCTAGCCTCTCTGACTTTGTCGCCAAAACCTCTTACATGTGCTGTCCCTCTGATGGACTCATTCTTGATCCTGTACTCGTTACTCCCAAAGAGAACCTCAACATTTTCATCTCTGCTACCTCCAGCTCTGCCTCCTGTCTTTTCCCCAGGGCCACTGTTTCTAAACCATACAGCATTGCTGGCCTCAACACCATCTTGTACACGTTTCCTTTTATTTTTGCCGATACTCTCCTATCACACATCACACCGGACACTTTTCTACATCCATTCCAACCTGCCTGCGCACACTTCTTCACTTCTTCTCCACACTCTCTATTGCTCTGGATTGTTGAGCTTAAGTACTTAAAATCCTCCACCTTCTTGATCTCTGCTCCCTGTAACCTCACCGTTCCTCTTGGGTCCTTCTCGTTCACACACATGTATTCTGTCTTACTGAGAATAACCTCCATTCCTCTCCTTTCCAGGGCATACCTCCACCTCTCCAGATTTTCCTGCACTTGTTCTCTGCTCTCACTACAGATCACAATGTCATCTGCAAACATCAGAGTCAATAGGGAATCTTGTCTAACCTCGTCTGTCAGACTGTCCATCACCATAGCAAATAAGAAGGGGCTGAGAGCTGACCCTTGATGCAGTCCCACCTCCACCTTGAACTCTTCTGTCACACCGACAGCGCACCTCACCACTGTCTTACGTCTCTCATACATTTCCTGCACCACTCTAATGTACTTCTCTGCCACTCCAGACTTCCTCATCCAATACCACAGTTCCTCTCTCGGCACCCTGTCATATGCTTTCTCCAGATCCACAAAGGCACAATGCAGCTCCCTCTGACCTTCTCTGTACTTCGCTATTAACATCCTCAAAACAAACACTGCATCCGTGGTGCTCTTTATTGGCATAAAACCAAACTGTTGTCCACAAATGCTGACCTCTGCCCTTAGTCTAGCTTCCACTATTCTTTCCCATAACTTCATTGTATGGCTCATCAACTTTATCCCTCTGTAGTCGCCACAAGTCTGCATGTCTCCCTTGTTCTTAAAAATGAGCACCAGCACACTTCTCCTCCATTCCTCTGGCATCCTCTCACTCGCTAAGACTTTGTTGAATGTTCTTGCCAGAAAATCTACTGCTACCTCTCCTAGACACTTCCATACCTCCACATACCTCCACATCAGGACCAACTGCCTTTCTATTCTTCATCCTCTTCAATGCCCTCATCACTTCACCCTTACTAATCTTTGCTACTTCCTGGTCCTCAACAGTCACCTCGTCTACTCTTTTTTTCTCTCTCTCATTTTCCTCATTCATCAGCTCTTCAAAGTACTCTTTCCATCTTCCCAGCACACTTCTGTCATCAGTCAATACATTTCCCACTCTGTCCTTAATCACTCTAACGTGCTGCACATTCGTCCCATGTCTATTTCTCTGCTGTGCCAACCTGTATAAATCATTTTCTCTCTCCTTACTGTCCAACAAATCATACAAGTCATCATATGCCCTCTGTTTGGTCTTTACCACCGCTGCCTGCGCCTTACTCTGTGTCTCCCTGTACACCCTGTAGTCTTCAGTCCTCTCAATGTCCCACTTCTTCTTAGCTAACCATTTCCTTTTCAATTTAGTAAAATGTCTTCATTGAAGAGACTGGCAGAATAATGTGATTTCTGTAAATTTGTATTCGTTTTCTGTAATCACTTAATCCTAATTAGAGTCACGGGGAGGCTGGCGCCCATCCCAGCCGACTCAGTGAGAGGGCAGAGTACACCCTGTACAGCTCACCAGGCCATCGCAGGGGGAAAAACGCTGTCAGTTATGTAGCTACTCTTATCAAAAGTATTCATGCTTGTTGATGTTCTCATTTACATTAATTGATAAATAACATGAATTAAGTAATAATTCTTTGGACAAAATCTTGACTACTAATTTTTGTACATTCCTGGTGTATAATAGGGTGATTTGTCAAAGACTTCAATAAAAGGTACTTTTTCCATCATCATTGAAGATTCTAATAGTCAATGGGATGTTCTTTCTGCTTGAGGAAAGTTTGAACAACTAAAGCATTTAAATAACATCAACGTCAAAATCAATCAATATTCAGCCAGGAATCTTCTTCCAGTTAACAGCTGGTAGCAGTTTCTATTCTACTTATTTCTCTTTTGAATAAGTTTAAAAGGAGACTACCAATCACAGTGGCTTCTTTCTTGATTGTTCCCTGTGGTTTCCAACCAGAAGGGCATGTTCTCTCAGACCAAGATTGTACAATCCATTGACTTTCTCATTCCTGAGGAAATCAGATGGGTTACAGCTGTGTGGGAGAAGAATGGTGATTCCCTTCCGTCATAGGCTTATTTCAAAGAACTTTTCTGCAGAGATTTTGATCACTCCCCAGAGGGACAGCTCCGAAATTCAATATGCTGGCTGCCGGAATTGGATGAAATTGGACAATGGATTTGCCCTGCAGTCATAGCTAGTTTTCACATTGGAAGTGCTGAAGTACTCAGAAATCGCCATCCAGTGCTAAAGTACTCACAAAATGCTCAACTTTCATGTTGATTCCTTCAGTGGTTTGGCCACTCATCTCAATAACCTCCTCAGGAACCACCAAACTGTTCAGAGAGACCTTAGCACAGTGTGTGGGCCAAAGTCCCTTAAGCCTATGCAAATTACATGTACAGAGCTGTGCCCTGCTAAGCGTGAGAAGCAGAGAGGGTTGGGACTGTGCTCCTATCGAGGGTACTTTAATC
This sequence comes from Plotosus lineatus, assembly GCA_024760905.1. Classification (NCBI taxonomy): domain Eukaryota; kingdom Metazoa; phylum Chordata; class Actinopteri; order Siluriformes; family Plotosidae; genus Plotosus; species Plotosus lineatus. Next base: position 5,898,388 of record CM045745.1, on the reverse strand, counting down.
ACATGGTAGTTGACTGCACAACAAGAAGGTTAGGACCAATTCCTTTTGAAACAGCAGGGAGGACGACCACCTCTTCTTTCACCTCTGCATTTATTCTTGCTTACTTCCTTTCCCCCCAGTCATTTACTCTAAATGTTCAAATCAAGTACATTCTCCCAAGTTGGCTCTAGGACCACTGCAAACGTCACTGATCATGATATTGCGATACAGCTCAAACTCGCCATGTAGACATTATGGTACGAACCCACTAGTCTGATTTCTGCAAGTGTCATTGTCTTTCTCTTCCTCATCTACTTGTCATTGCCAATGTGGGAGGTCCCAACCTTACCAACACATATCCCAGAAGTATATAATGATTTCCTGGAGGTTTTCATGGTGACCAAGACAATTGGTTTATTATGTTACAGATCATATGACTTTACCATGTACCTTGTCCCAGACACAATGCTCCAATCAACTGTATTTACCCACTGTCAATCTTTTTTTTTTTTTTTTTTTTTACAATTCACAGGATCCTAAAATACTTAAAGACCTCCAAGCTTCTTCAATTTTAATTCTGCCTTCAGTTTCATTCTGTCCTAATGGTCCAATTTGAAGAACACTAAGGTTGCCGTTAACACAAGTCAAGATGGAGAATTTATTTTACGTCTTCCTTGAGTTCCACCCCATTCTAATGGCCATTTCTAATCTGCCATGCTGTCATGTTTTTACATTTTTTGAAAATTGTATTGTATTGTTGTTTGATGATCACCTGGAATTTCAGTTTATTTTTGACTCCAGGCTCCTATTATAATTTGGATTTATCTGCAGCCATCACAGATCTGTTTGTTGACAGTAACTAATAAGCAAACAATATCCTTTAATTGAATTTTGAGCTTAGTGGTAAGTGTTGTGGGTGGACACAGTAGAGTAGTGAATAACATGTCCACCACACAGCAAGAAAGTCCTAGGTTTGAGTTCCAGGTTCTGACAGATCTTATTTATCAGGTGTCCAAGTAGAAATATTAAATATTTATTGATTTCATGCTTAGTGACGTTACACACCCAGATGACAAAATTGGTTCATGTTAGTGCTCAGTAATGGCCTTGCATAGTAAGAGATACATTAAAATCAACAGTACAGTACTACAAGTATCTGCGGTGAGTGTAGATGGATTGGGAAACGTCTCCGCTTTAATTGCATAATTATGCTAGTCAAGCATGTCAGGATAGAGAAAAGACTGCATTTAAATGTTTCATATGTAAATAATAATATTCAAAATATTGGCACCTAAACTAATCTTAGATGTTTTGAATATTAATAATAATTTAGAAAATAAAAAAAAAATAAAATAAATTGCTCTCACTATCCTATTTATAACCCAGAAGTCACAACCCACAGATTATCATTCATTCATTTTCTGAACCGTTTAATCCTAATAAGGGTTGTGGGGAGGCTGGAACCCATCAGCTGACTCTGGGCGAGGGTGCCGTGCACCTTGGACAGCTACCCACAGTTTAAGAAGTCTATATCGAACACTTGGCCAATTTCTTGTATTTGATATATGTATGCTTCTCAAAATGTACGTTTGTCAGGAGCCGCAGAACCACGGAGGCCAGGGTGGCTGGAGCCCACCCACTTTTTCTCAACCCGAAGAAATGTTTTAAGTATGTCTACTGGCATCTCAAAAATGTTTAACATGCGTAGTTTGTACAAGCCTACAATAACCTACATGTATACCGTGTACCGTAAATGCTTACGCACCAAGCATATAGTCATATAGTGGCTGCCTTCTAGGGAATGTACCGGAACATGGCTTCCAAACATCGATGCAAGAATATAAGCGCTGCCCGTGTCGGGCCTTGGTCCTTGGGTGTGTATACAAGTATGAGAGGCTAAGATCACAACATCGCACACGCCTCGTTTTTTAAAACCAAGCAATGGGATTAGTGTTTCAAATCATCGAAAATCTCAACATTTTTAGTTATCCCCCCCCCCCCCCCATCCTCTCTTCAAATCTCTCCACGGGCCCTGTTTGTTTCTTTGTCTATCAGATGTAACAGTCAAATGTGTGACAAGAGCTCTTGATTCACATTTTTCTAATCATCAAAATTCAGTGTTGTAAATAAAACTGGCTCCATTTTTTTCCAACTTTTTACCATAACATTTTCATTTAACTTGCGGAACAAGTTCCAAAATTGACTATACGATGTTTTGTTTGTTTGTTGTGTTCTTCTTCAGCGCTCTGTCAACCTGACACCTCTTTCATATTGATTCATTGGTCTCCCGAGTTTTAAAGCACACTCACACAGTTCATGAACTAATGATCTTTATATGATTATCAATGCTCCATGAAATATCGTGCATGTTCTTTATTAAACACATTCTACAGTCTAATGTTACTTTAAATGTCCATTTGACATGAGCAGCTTCACAGTTTGGATTGAGCTGTTGAGGTTTTGGGACAGTCAGGGAAATCTGAACTCTGGTCATTTTTCTCCACACCAAAGGATTATGCTTCCAGACTGTGTCTGGAGTATGTCATGTGACTTACCGCAGCATCTGTCAGCTTGTTATGGTCAGTTCTCCACATCCTGTGAACATCTAAGTAAATTATGGTTTCTGTCTCTGTTCTCTTTTCTTAAACAATAATTCCTAAATAACCAAACAGGAAAAAAAGATTCTATGTTAACGTCGGGTAGCACTATTTGTGTTTGTTTGTAGTATGCTAAAGAATTTATGTTTGAAACTAGCAATGTGTTTACATGTGCAGGTGGTTGGATTTGGTTCGTTTTTGGTTCGTTGTGCTATAACGGCAGTTCTCACCGATCTGAAGGCAGATTAGGCTGCACCAACTTTTTTAATTTAACCCTGCTTTTCTGTGTTTATTGGGGCAAACATTACACTCGCACTGTGTTAATATAAGTTTACACTTTCCTGTAATGCTATGTATCTCATTACGGTAACAGGAAACTCAGAATTTAGAATTGTGAATGCTAGCCAGAACATACATTATTGATGGGGTTCAGTGTGGGAGACGCAGACAGCCGGAGTGTCCCTGTGGCACATTGGGAACGCAAGAATGTCTAGAAAGAAAGTCAAGGTAATGTTGGTAATTTGTGTGTGTGTGTGTGTGTGTGTGTGTGTGTGTGTGTGTGTGTGTGTGTGTGTGTGTGTGTGTGTGTGTGTGTGTGTGTGTGTGAGTCATCTTTTTTTTTTTTACTCTTTAAGTCTCCTGGCCTTTTTGAAAGCTATCATGGACCTTCTGTGTGATTACATCATTATGTTTTTTATTTGTATGGAACATGACTGACAAGCCTCGGTTTAGTAATGCGTGACATTTGTATCTTTCATATTTCATTTCATGATTCTCCTGCGACACAGAATGCCTTTTAAAATTATCTAAATTCGGATTTTTATCATTGAGCTTTTCTGGGGTTAAATTGGATGCATCAGATGTATTCGAGACAGGAAATCATCAAATAGTGCAACGCAGTGTGTTCATAATACCTCAGTGAGTCCTGGTGATTGACAAGACTTTATCCGTTTTTTTTTTTTTTTTTTTTTTTAATTGATTCAGTTGAGGCTAATCTGACATTACACCTTTCTGAAAGGAAGAAATGTAGCTCTCAATAATGTTGTCTTATGTTTACATAAATTAAAGTCACCACAACAAAAATCATTTACACCAATCTTACTGTGTGCTAGACAATAAAATCGCATAAAATTACAGAAAGTTCACATTTAAACACCTTAATATTATAGATAAACGTGTATATTAGTAGAGGTTTGTTTAACCCTTTAATGCCCAAATTATTTTTTGCAGTTAAAAAAAAATATCACTAGTTTTTCCTCATTAAAAAGGCCGATGGAAACACCCCAAACACATTTCTTTCAAAAAATTATAATAACACTAATACTGTAATCATAATACAGTAGGCCCTCATTATTCGTGAGGGTTCAGTTCCGGCCCCTCTTGCGAATGAAGATAATCCGCGAGTTCTGTACCCGAAAGTAAAACCCTATGTATCATATTAAATGCGCGAATGATCAACCGGAAGTAAAATACTATGTATCTATTACATGCACTAAAATATGCTTGTTAAACACATTCTATAGACAGTCTTACTCATTAATACAGTATTAATGTAATAAAATATAGTAATGATTAAGAAAAACTTTTTTTCATTTTTACTGTGATATTTATTAATGATAAAATATAAATATTATACAGCATATTATTAGAGGGCGCTCCGTTGAGGGTGACGTCGCGGAGTTCTCAGAGTCATGTTGTTTCTTTGTTTTGATTTGTTTTATTTGTTGTTTTTTTTGTTGTTTTTTGTTGTTCATGCTTTGCACTATCTTCGTCTATGACCGGTCGACCCTAGTACAGCTATGACAGCGCAATCTTTTCGGACATTTAGAACTGAGCACGCTCATGTCCTATCCTGAGCTAACATGCTACAGCAGCTGAATGCTAGCCGCATCCCGGATAACAATAAGCCCAGGTGGAGACGTGGCAGGCGGGCAGGGGCTGAACGGTGACTCCGGCGCTTGGTTAGGAGTGGAAGGTTAGCACTTCTGGTAATACTGCTTGGAAATGTTCTGTCTCTGCGAAACAAGATGGACCAACTTCATGCTCAGATTGCAATGCAGAGGGATCTACAGGTCTGCTCCATGCTGTGTGTCTGTGAAACATGGCTCGAGGAGAGTACACCCGACGAGGCGATTACACCAGCCGGCTACACGGGCTTCAGGGAGGACCGGAGGGCAACGCGGGGCGGATAGCAACAATGCCCTTTGTTTGGAAAAAAAAAATAAAAAATGCGGCCATTTTGTTTACCCGCAACTTCAAAGTTAGATGCTCCACATTCTCAGAGCAAGATTTAGAGATAATCTACAGTCAGTACACCAGGTTTATTTAATGAAATTCGCTGTTCTTCCGCCGCGGGCCTTGTTGCTATCTGCTGCGCTCCAGTCCGGTTATTAGCATTGTTAACGCAGCAATCACATTCTTGTCCAGACAAAAACAGTCAGCCTGAAAGAGACTTAAGCGAGCCGGTACTGGTCGGCTCTTTGTTGAACTCAATTGCATTTCGATTGAAATGAGAGCGCAGTTCAACCCTGAAGCAACCTTCAAAATGATGCTGTCATTAAGGTTGTGGGTGTCAATCTCCTGTGCGCTATTTGCACAAATGGATTTAAACAATCTGCAAAATTTTTTGAGTAGTTATAATAAAGGTAATTAGGTTTATATGTGTGTAGTTAAGTCATTATTTCTGTGTGTACTTGGGCAAATAATTATTCAATTTCACTTATTCATGTTGTCATTTTTAGGACCAATGAAAAAGGAATTGTACAAGTCATAGCACTTTCTGCTCTACATGCCCCTCAGCCGAGTTTTATATTTTTTTTGTGTGTGTTCTTTCATATGAATATATCAGTGACCTAACTTTTAAGTAAAACCTTATAGAACAGAACTATAAAAATAACAATAGCAACATATAGCATAATACAGTAGGACCCCCCTTTTCGTGATGGTTCAGTTCCGGCCCTTCCAGCTGTTCATGGAAAGCCGCAAGTTATTGACGTGGTTTTAAAACCCTGTGTATGATATTACATGCGATAAAATATGCTTGTTAAACACATTCTATAGACAGTCTTACTCATTAATACAGTAATCATGCATTAAAATGTAGTAATTATTTATGGGTCGGTCACACAGCGTTTTACGGCTTAATCACGGCCAAAACCCGTCCAAAAATGTTTTCCCGTGAAGCAGACGGTGTTGTTCGTGTTGATGACGAGTTTAAGACGCGCTACAGTCGATTTTTAGACGTAGCAGGACACTGGGGAAAAATTTGAACGGCGCTGGACATGGAAAAAAGTTTTGAATTACGGTGTATTTTACGGCATAATAATCCGTGTTCTGGCAGTGATAAAAACTTTGGGAGAAGTGATAAGATGCAAAAGTTTAGGGGTCTGTCACGGTCTGTCACGGCCAGAGCACGGCCATTGGGCGGGTGTTACACATTGGTATCACGAGATATAGCGGCTTATCACTGACAAATGTATTTTTCCATGTACATAACATGTACATAGCACTACCTAAACCCGTTCAACAATGTCTTGATCACGTTCTAAATACGCCGGATCACTGCCTCATCCCTTCTGTATCACTTCTGATTCACGGCATATAAAATCCCATCATTTTCTGAGACCTCGGCACTTGCAGTCTAGATGTCAAGGGGTGAACGTGAACCTTCAATGCCGTGATGTCCTCATCTTAATGCTCCAACACTAACAGAACCAACTGATACAGGCCCAACATAGAAGAAAAGAAGAAGAAGAAGAAGAAGAAGAAGAAGAAGAAGAAGAAGGAGGAGGAGGAGGAGGAGGGGGTGGTACGGAACATCTGGGTGCGTGACTGGATTGGGAGGAGACCTAAGCTGGGGCTTTATGACCGTCTCATGAATTAAAACAAATTAAAAAACTAAACTAAAAACTAAACCGTTATTCCTTCTCTCTCTCTCTCTCTCTCTCTCTCTCTGTCTCTGTCACGTGCGCCACGCCCACAAGACATGAATTCAAAGCGCATTCCCTGCTTGAAAAATTCAACTTTAATTTGATTCCTTGAGGAATCGGAATTCCAGATGAGCTCGTAACGAAGATCCAAGAGGCTTTCAGAACTTTATGAGGATGCCTCCTGCGATTAGGCAGTGCTATGGCAGTGCTATGGCAGTGGAGTGCCCATTTCACGTCCGCTCTCAAGACGTGATCGGCAGTGATACAGATGTGATGAGACTGTGATTAGCCGTGGTAACTTGCAGTTTTTTTTCCCACGTTCGAACATGTGTTTTGCCTAAGTTGCCTTACACGTTACTGGACGTGGTTAGCCGTGCTTAGGTGTTTTAGCAGTGGAACAGCCGCCGACGGCCTTACCACGTACAAAGCATGTACAAAGCACGGCCAAGCCAAAATTCACCAAACTTATCACTTACGTCCATGGAATGCTGTGTGACCGAGGCTTAAGTAGAAACGTTTTAATTTTGTACTGTGATAATATTTATTAAGAAATAAAGCGCTTAGGCTCCTTCCCAGAAGCTAGAGAAGATGCAGGGCATTTGAGTGACATCATAGGGCTTAAATAATCATTAAAAACACATGAAAAAAAAATTACTTCAAAATTCAGGCAATCACGTTGATAACATGTGCGCAAAGGAGAAAAAAGAAGTGTACATATCATCTGCAACCAATTAGCAGGAGGCAGAAACAAAAGCCCTCAGCCATTGGCTAAATTTGAATCATGTGCCAGTAACTTCCGGGTTTGTCGCCAATCCGTGAGTATGCGGGGCCACGAGCACTGGGCCGCGAATGGTCAAGGACCTACTGTATAAGTTTTTCTATTTTTCTATGGCAGTGGTGGTCTAGTGGTATAGGGCGCTGGATCGCTGATCCAAAGGTTGGGGGTTCGAGTCCCACTCTCCGAAAAGTTGTCACTGTCCCCCCCAGTGCGGCTAACTGGGTTATCAAAGGCGGGCCATGTCTGTCACTGTCTATGGTGAGAGGTTCATGTAAAAGAACCATTGCTGACTTTCGTAAAGAGTAGCTGCATAGCTGTCAACGTGTTTCTGCCACTTGCTAAAAGGGTTGTGACAGGAAGGGCATCCGACGTAAAAACCTCTGCCAAATCAAACGTGCGAATCAGATGATTTGCTGTGGCGACTCCCGAGTAAAAAAAAAAAAAAGGGGAAAAAGCTGAAAGGAAGACAGACAGACAGACGTGAGTAGCGCTGCCAGCTCACAGCCACAGGATTCTGTATCTGATTTTAATGAAAGGTTTCTCAATTTGTTCTCCCAGTGTCCATGTAAGACTTTTTCCTGTGTTATTTTATTTTCGCTCACATATAAGGAAACCAGCAGGTGGATTAACTAAAGTGCTAAATTGTTTTTAGGTGTGAATGGGTGTGTTGATGTGTGAGTGCATGATGCAGTGCTATTAGGGAGTATTTTGGCTTCTTGCCCAGTGTTCATGGGTTTAGCGCTGCATCCACCATGACCCAAAGCAGAATAAAGCATATGCATGTGTGTGTGTGTGTGTGTGTGTGTGTGTGTGTGTGTGTGTGTGTGTGTGCCCCAGTTGGCGCTGTGGGTTGTTGCAATCTCCCAGTCAGCTGATAAGCTCACTCGTGCTGCACCAGGAAAGCACCCAGCATCAATATTGATGTGTTTCTTCATTGTCAAACATGTTTTCCATGTAGCAGTCGTGTAAATCTGTAGCTCTTTATTAGAGCATTACCTCCATTGTGACACTGGCAGTATAGCATTAATCTAATGCTTTAACAGTGATTAAGTTTGTCAATTTGGGCTTTGCTTGCTATGTTGGACACGTTTACAAAGTCTCCCAAACCTAAAGACATGGTGCCCAGGGTAAGGCATTTTGATTAATGTATTTGGTGATTTTATTTGTATTTGTTGCAATATATTCAAAGCCAATAAGATGCTGATTAAATAAGTTATATCTATGAATCGTGATTTCTGTCCTGTTGATGATGAGAGGCTGATTTGTTGAAGCTGCTGGTTCAATGTTTCGAGTTTACATGAGGACTGAATCTGGTGGTGGCTTTCTCTTTAATGTGATATAACAGTCTTTTTAGGTACACGCACAGTAAATGAGCACGTCTACAATTAGAAATTTTTTTCCCGTCTCTTTTTTTTTCTTCTGAAACCATTGCTTTTTTGATTTGATTTTCTTAGTTGTGCCATTCTGATGCTGGAATGTGCTTTATTTTCCATTTTATTCAGCTGTTTGAGAAGTCTGCAGATATAAATTGGTGTTTGAAACTATCTTGATGTATTATATCTTGAATAGAAGTCAGTCTTGCCTGCACAGAAGTAGCTCCATTGCACAATGCTGCCACCATCATGCTTCAACAGGGGTATGCTGCTGTGGGAGTGATAAGCCAGCCTGTATTTGCACCAAACATAAAATTTGGTCCACAGCATTATCTGGATGGTTTCATCAGGTTTTCACTCATTTTGCTACATTGTACAAGGTGTCTGGCCTCACCCAGAGTTGGCTGAGATGGGCGCCAGCCTTCTAGCAAACTTTCTGAGGAATAACCGGCTTAAAAAATAAATGAATGATGAAGTGTTTTATTCAAGTTTGGTTTGGTTTTTGTTTTGTTTACTGAGAATGGCCTTTTGATATATGAAGAATATGACAGATTGTTGTAATCTGCATAGATTGCTGAACACGTATAGTATATTTCTTTACTGTCGCAGATCTGTTGCAGCTTCACTGAGCAGGGTTCATCTTTTGTCTTTTCTGTCTTGCATGACTTTATCTATTCGGTGTGCCATCATGGTCCTGATGATGGTGGACTCCCATGTTGTTCACTTCTTGATTCTTAATATTCTTTATTATTTATTTCATTATGTTCCAGAATCACAGTATTCACACAAAAGTAGGCTTATTTAACCCATACAAAGCAGGACATGGCTGTGGATAGGCATGGATCAGTGTTGCACACACTCAAATCCGGAACTGTTCCTCTCAGCCGAATTACAGGTGAACACATTGCATAATGAATAGGGTCAGTGGTGGTCTAGTGGTATAGGGCGCTGGATCGCTGATCCAAAGGTTGGGGGTTCGAGTCCCACTCTCCACAAGGTTGTCACTGCCCCCCCCCATCCCCCCCACAGTGCGGCTAACTGGGTTATCAAAGGCGGGCCATGTCTGTCACTGTCTATGGTGAGAGGTTCATGTAAAAGAACCATTGCTGACTTTCGTAAAGAGTAGCTGCAAAACCGTCAGCGTGTTTCTGCCCCTTGCTAAAAAGGGTTGTGACAGGAAGGGCATCCGACGTAAAAACCTCTGCCAAATCAAACGTGCAAATCAGATGATTCGCTGTGGCGACTCCCGAGTAAAAGGGAAAAAGCCGAAAGGATGTTTTGGCAACTTGCAGTTTCTAATGCTAAACCAATAATGCTAACAAATGTATCACTTTTATCAATAGACTAGTTTACATATTTTTCCCTTTGGAGTGCAACTATAATCTCATAGACTGATGCTGAGATTGATCATAACACTTTTTGGCCTATGACAGATTTCAATGATTATTAATCCCTGGTGGAACACTAGGTTCACACTAGATTACCAATCGGCAGATGAATAAAACTCAGGTAATTACCATATTCGTAACCTTTAGGCTACGGTTGGAGAAGAAGTTTCGGGATAGAAAGGTCACTGGTTTGATTCCTGAACCACCAGGAAAAGTGTGTGGTGGTGGGGAAGTAAGTTGCACCTTCCGTCTCTCCACATTCGTGGCTGAAGTGCCCTTGACCAAGGCACCGAACCCCCAACTGCGCTCTGTGTGGCAGCCCACTTCTCCGATTGTGTGATCACTGTTTATTTGTGTGTGTGTGTGTGTGTGTGTGTGTGTGTGTGTGTGTGTGTGTGTGTGTGTGTGTGTGTGTGTGTGTGTGTGTCGAAGACGTCGAAGAAGGAGAGGCGGGAGGCGTGTCCGTAGGCAGAGAGAGAAGATGAAATGCGTGAGCCTCGGACTGAGAGTAGGGACTTTGAATGTTGGAACTATGCAAGGAAAAGATAGGGAGCTGGCTGACATGATGCAGAGGAGGAAAGTGGACATACTGTGTGTTCAGGAGACAAGGTGGAAAGGTAGAAAGGCTAAAAGCTTAGGAGCAGGGTTTAAACTGTTTTATAATGGTGTGGATGGGAAGAGAAATGGAGTAGGGGTCATCTTGAAGGAGGGGTTTGTCAGGAATGTTCTAGAAGTGAAAAGAGTGTCAGACAGAGTGATGAGTCTCAAGTTAGAAATTGAAGGCGTGATAGTCAATGTTGTTAGTGCTTATGCCCCACAGGCAGGATGTAAGCTAGAAGAGAAGGAAAGATTCTGGAGTGAGTTAGATGAAGTGATGCAGAGTACCCCCAGAGGTGAAAGAGTGGTCATTGGAGCAGACTTCAATGGACATGTTGGTGCAGGCAACAGAGGGGACGAGGAAGTGATGGGCAGGTTTGGTATCCAGGACAGGAACACAGAAGGACAGATGTTGATCGATTTTGCAAAAAGGATGGAAATGGCTGTGGTGAATACTTTCTTCCAGAAGAAACAGAAGCATAGGGTGACTTATGAAAGCGGAGGTAAGAGCACACAGGTAGACTACATCTTGTGTAGGCGATGTAATTTGAAGGAAGTCAGTGACTGCAAAGTAGTAGTGGGTGAGAGTGTTGCCAAACAGCATAGGATGGTGGTGTGCAGGATGACACTGATGGTGAGAAAGGTGAAAAAGGCAAAGGCAGAGCAGAAGACAAAGTGGTGGAAGCTGAAAAGGAAGAGTGTCGTGTTGTCTTCAAGGAGGAGTTGAAACAGGCTTTGGGTAGTCAGGAAGTGCTTCCAGAGGACTGGACAACCACAGCCAATGTGATCAGGGAGACCGGTAGGAGAGTACTTGGTGTGTCCTCTGGAAGGAAAGTAGATAAGGAAACTTGGTGGTGGAATGAGGAAGTGCAGGAGTGTGTACAAAAGAAGAGGTTAGCCAAGAAGAAGTGGGACATTGAGAGGACCGAAGAGAGTAAACAGGAGTACAGGGAGACACAGCGTAATGCGAAGGTAGCAGTGTCAAAGGCCAAACAGAGGGCGTATGATGACTTGTATGATAGGTTGAACAGTAAGGAGGGAGAAAATGATCTATACAGGTTAGCACAGCAGAGAAATAGAGATGGGAAAGACGTGCAGCAAGTTAGAGTGATAAAGGACAGAGAGGGAAATGTATTGACTGATGACAGAAGTGTGCTGGGAAGATGGAAAGAGTATTTTGAAGAGCTGATGAATGAGGAAAATGAGAGAGAAAAAAGAGTAGAAGGGGTGACCGTTGAGGAGCAGGAAGTAGCAAAGATTAGTAAGGGAGAAGTGAGGAGGGCATTTAAGAGGATGAAGAGTGGAAAGGCAGTTGGCCCTGATGACATACCAGTTGAGGTATGGAAGTGTCATGGGGAGGTAGCAGTAGATTTTCTGACAAGAATATTCAACAAGGTCTTAGAAAGTGAGCAGATGCCAGAGGAATGGAGGAGAAGTGTGCTTGTGCCCATTTTTAAGAACAAGGGCGATGTACAGAGTTGTGGCAACTACAGAGGGATAAAGTTGATGAGCCATACAATGAAGCTATGGGAAAGAATAGTGGAAGCAAGACTAAGGGCACAGGTCAGCATTTGTGAACAACAGTTTGGTTTCATGCCAAGAAAGAGCACCACAGATGCAGTGTTTGCTTTGAGGATGTTAATAGAGAAGTACAGAGAAGGTCAGAAGGAGCTGCATTGTGCCTTTGTGGATCTGGAGAAAGCATATGACAGGGTGCCGAGAGAAGAACTGTGGTATTGTATGAGGAAGTCTGGAGTGACAGAGAAGTATGTTAGAGTGGTGCAGGACATGTATGATAGATGTAAGACAGTGGTGAGGTGTGCTGTCGGTGTGACAGAAGAGTTCAAGGTGGAGGCGGGACTGCATCAAGGGTCAGCTCTCAGCCCCTTCTTGTTTGCTATGGTGATGGACAGGCTAACAGATGAGGTTAGACAAGAATCTCCATGGACTATGATGTTTGCAGATGACATAGTGATCTGTAGTGAGAGCAGAGACCAAGTGGAGGAAAATCTAGAGAGGTGGAGGTATGCCGTGGAAAGGAGGGGATTGAAGGTTAGTCTTAGTAAGACAGAATACATGTGTGTGAATGACAAGGACCCAAGAGGAACTTTGAGGTTACAGGGGGCAGAGATAAAGAAGGTGGAGGATTTTAAGTACTTAGGCTCAACAATCCAGAGCAATGGAGAGTGTGGAAAAGAGGTGAAGAAGCGTGTGCCGGCAGGTTGGAATGGATGGAGAAAAGTGTCCGGTGTGATGTGTGATAGGAGAGTATCGGCAAGAATGAAGGGAAAAGTGTACAAGACGGTGATGAGGCCAGCAATGTTGTATGGTTTAGAGACAGTGGCCCTGGGGAAAAGACAGGAGTCAGAGTTGGAGGTAGCAGAGATGAAAATGTTGAGGTTCTCTTTGGGAGTAACGAGGATGGATAGGATCAGAAACGAGTACATCAGAGGGACAGCACATGTTAGATGTTTTGGAGACAAAGTCAGAGAGGCTAGATTGAGATGGTTTGGACATGTACAGAGGAGGGATAGTGAGTATATTGGTTGTAGGATGCTGAGGTTGGAACTACCAGGCAAAAGGCCCAGAGGAAGACCAAAGAGAAGATTTATGGATGCAGTGAAGGCGGACATGAAGGTCGTTGGAGTAAGAGTAGAAGATGCAGAGGATAGGGAGAGATGGAGGCAGATCATTTGCTGTGGCGACCCCTGAAGGGAACAGCCGAAAGGAAAAGAAGAAGAAGAAGAAGTGTGTGTGTGTGTGTGTGTGTGTGTGTGTGTGTGTGTGTGTGTGTGTGTGTGTGTGTGTGTATGTGTGTTTGTGTGTGTGTGTGTGTGCTCACTTTGGATGGCTTAAATGCAGAGGAAATAGTTTCCCTAATGGTATCAACACAATGCAGTAACCCCCCGTTATTCGCGGGGGTTGCGTTCCGCCCCTTCCCGCGGATCCTGAAAATCCACGTATTATTGACGCGGTTTTAAAACCCTATGTATGATATTACATGCACTGAAATCTGCTTGTTAAACACATTCTATAGACAGTCATACTCATTAATACAGTAATAATGCAGAAAAATGTAGTAATGATTCAGTAAAAACTTTTTCATTTTGTACTGTTAGAATATTTATGAATCAATAAAGCACTTCGGCTCCACACCAGAAGCTAGAGAAGATGCAGGGCGTTTGAATGACATCATAGCGCTTAAATAATCATGTGGTTAGCACATTTGCCTTGCAGCAAGACAACAGAGGTTCGAGTCTCGGGTCCAGGTGTTTCTGAGTGAAGTATGTATGTTCTCCCGGTAACCGTGTGGGTTTTCGCTAGGTACTTTACTTCCCTCCCAAAGTTCAAGGGCAAACACAGCAGGCTAATTGGCTGTTCCAAATTCCGCCTAGGTGTAAGTGTGAATGGTTGTGTGTGTTTGCCTGTGATGGTCTGTTCAGCATGGACACCAACTTCATCCAATGTAGACTGAGATAGGCTCCAACCCCACAATGACGTGAGTAGGCTTAAGTGGCACCTCCCTCTTTCACCAAGAGCTTGTATAGTTAACTACCAATGATGAGTTCGCGGTTAGCATTGGGACTCCGCCTACGGAGCTGACCTGATTAAAGCTTCTGCAGAATCATAAACAGCACAAATTAGCTGACGAACAAAATGGTTTGGTTTGGGTTTCAGGGGAAAGGGCTGTTTCACTTCCTCTATGGCTCCAAATACAGTCGTGTTGAAAATAATAGCAATGTGTTTCAAAATGTGAATAAAGCTCACAATCCTATTGGTTTAATCTCCATACACACAAATGCACTGGGAAGACGACACATTCTATTCCAAATCAAAATATGAAGGAAAATATATCACATTTGTGATATTTCATTAAAGAAATTGAAGAAAAGTGAATATTAGACTGTCAAAAAATAACAGGATCTGCATTCTCCTTTACAAACTCACTCATTGAGTGTATAAACTGAAAAATATTGTAAGATGTTGTTTTCATTTGAATCACCGAACTAATATTTGCACTGTTTCTGAGAACTGTTGCACATCTGTGTTGTGGAGTCGACCAACTTCTGTTACCTGTGAACAGGTGTTTCAGCCCAGGATGATTGGACTTCATAAATAATATTACAGTATTTGTCTATAAAATTGTTATTAGCGCATATCTGCATAACATTGTATTTTATTAACATTTAAAACAAAAAAGAAAGAAAGTTAAACTTACAACAAAGAAAAACTTCATCAACATTGTTTTTTTTAAAGTGAACCAATGTGCCGAAAATAAAAAAAAAATACATAACATGCATACGATGATTCCACTTCCACAACTCATGGGGAGGCCAACACCACAGCAGAGTGCTTTGCTGCAAGCCAGGTTTGCCACCTGTTTAAATACATGAATACAGTTTCAACATCACTTCGAGTTCTTGTTCAGCTAATTTCCTGGAGCTCTCAGGTGTAGAGGACGGTCAGCGGCAAAATGACTCACTTCCCTCACAAGCTGATTTCACATGTATTTCAGCGTAGCGATACACACCAGACCATAAGCGATTTATTGCCCCATGTGATCAGAGAGGAGCAGATAAAAATACTGCGCAAACCTAGGTGTAAGTGTGAGTGAGACAGGCTGTGTGTCTTGACACTGTGAAGGACTGATGTGTTCAGGGTGTACACCTCTTTTGCCCAAAGTCAGAAATTAAAAAAAGTCTGTAATTTGATTTCTATTCTGCTGTTGAAATGGAACGTCACTGTATTACAATATGGAGTTAAATAACTACAAATAATCTTATCAAAGTAATAATTCTATAAATATTTAGAAATGAAAAAAAATACAATACTAAAGCTTTTTATTGCTTCGGCTTACATTTTAGCACTTGTTATGTAGTTGTGTAATTTAATTATGTTCTAATCCTGGGAATCCTGGGACTGGGATCCCATCCAGGTTGTATTCCAGCGTCATGGCGAGGCTCTGGACCCACTGCAACCCTGAGCAGAATAAAGCCCTCGCTGAAAGTGAGTGAGTTATGTGCTTAATGTAATTTTCTTAAATGCAGTGTGTTCTGGAAGGCTGCGTTATTCTGTGATTGGCTCTGATGAACTTGATCAGCACATCTTAGTGGCTGTAATGCTTGAGTGTAAGTTTTATAGGATAAGAAATGTTCTGCTGTTAAGTACAAATACATTCAGTCCTGAAGATGTCTGAATTTTTGATTTTTATTTTTAATATTATTTTTAATATTATTAATTTTTATATTTTTTAAGTTAGGTAGAATTAGCATATTTAGTTGAATAACCTTTTTAGCCGCTCCTCTCTGATCGCATGTAAAGGCTTGCGTAGCTTCCTGAGCGCTGCTTGAATGGGGCTATTTTTTTCCGGTACCTCGATTTCAGGCCTTGGAAAGCTTTTAAGTTTTATTTGAACCAGATCTTCCTCACGGTGGATGAGGTGACCGTGTGCACACATGTTATCCATGTGCTCCATGTGAAGTGTAGCGTTTAACCCTGTTTGATGTAAGTGAAATGTATTTATTGAATGTTTACATCACTATGAACATTTCTTTTGGATTACAGAATGAGATTTACATAATGGTTGATGTGCTTGTTTTTCAAGAACTCTGCTTTGACAGAGATCTTCTCAACATCATGTGTGCATTGATGAAATGCAACATTCAAGTCCCCATACACACACACACACACACACACACACACACACACACACACACACACACACACAACACACAACACACACAGGCACACACACGTGCACACACACACACACACACACACACACACACACGTGTGCACATTATTGCAGCTACTTTTAGTATGTTCTGGAATTTTCTGGACCTAAATCATACAAATTGTGTGTGTGTGTGTGTGTGTGTGGGTGTGTGTGTGTGTGTGTGTGTGTGTGTGTGTGTGTGTGTGTGTGTTGTGTGTTGTGTGTGTGTGTGTGTGTGTGTGTGTGTGTGTGTGTGTGTGTGTGTGATGATGATGTTTTTTGAATGTGGAGTTTTTTCAGACCATGGGAAACAAGTCCTGCTAAGTGACAGGGAGCGAGAGGGAGGAAGGAAAGGAAGAAGGGAGCAAGCGAGTGAGAAAGGAGAGAGGGCGAGAGAGAGAGAGAGGGAGAGAGAGAGAGAGAGAGAGAGAGAGAGAGAGATTCAGAGGGGCAAGTATGCCTTAAGTTTTTATGTAGGTAAATCTGAAAAAGAGAGTGAGAGAGAGAGAGAGAGGGAGAGAGCGGGAGAGAGAGAGAGAGAGAGAGAGAGAGAGAGAGAGCAGAGAGGGTCACAGATCACAGAGTGCAGCACTTCGTATACACAGCTGCAGAAAATTGGAGAGGAAAGAAAAAGTGGCCAAAGCACAACCCCCAGATGAGAGAGAGAGAGAGAGCGAGAGAGAGAGAGAGAGAGAGAGAGAGAGAGAGAGAGAGAGAGGGAGGCTTGATTCCCTTTCTCTCCTCCTACTGGGCCTGTCTGAAAAGTTTCTGGGTGGAGTAGTTCACTGTCTTCCTCACACTCACACATACACACACATACTGGCAATCCACAGATATGTACCTCTCAACCAGCGAGGAGTCCGACGTGGTGAGTCCCTGTTTAATGATGTCTTTACACACACACACACACACACACACACACACACACACACACACACACACACACACACACACACACACACACACACACACACCTTTGGATGAATATACCCAGACACACTCTTTCACTGTTAAACACACACTCGTGGGCTGCACTTCAGTCCAGATCCAGTTGTTTTCTTTCCATCCAAACAAAGGAGTAGAATCTCAGTTCTTCTCTGGGCTGGAGGCTGTGGGATCGAGTCAAGCAATCCTTGAGCTTTCTCGCCTTTCTTTGTTAAAGCACTACTTTTTTTTAGATGCATGTTGGCTCTGCGATTAATGTGCACTGCAATTAATATCCAGGCCTGTTAACATCTGGCCAGTGGAACTGCGAACAACTGTCACTGTAGCTGGGAGGTTGTGTGTAGACGCCGTGGCAGACTGAGATCATTACCTTTTAAGCTTCCCATTGAACCTTATCACATACGTGCAAACCTTTTCCTGTGTTCACTCTTCATGTTGTTTACTTGCGGGTGTAGTTGAGTCTGTATAACGGATTTAACAACAAGATGTGTATGATGTACACAGCGTTGTTACTTCACACGATCAACTCGATATTACTAGATGGTGCGGGAATAGCAAATATTTATGACGGTGACTCTTAAATGCTTCCTTGTACTACAACCAGTGATGCAAACCAAAAATACCGTCCGTTCCTAGGTAACACTCTACCACTAGCATGTTGCTTACATGGGATGGCCGGTATAAATAAACTAGAAAGGCTATGCAAGAAAAACAAAATGTTTACATTCTTCACATTCACATTATAGAAGTTTTTAACAAAAGGCTTAACTCAGACATTTTTTTGCTTTATTTAGAATCCAAAACTTTTGGATTGTAATGAATAATATACAGCATGGTATGAAGTTGGGGGCAGATTTCTTTCTTACCCTTCACGGCCATGTTAGGGGTCTTCCCTGATTTACGTGCTTCCTATGGCCGTGGTAGTCAATAAGGCTAGTTTGGGGGCATGGTGGCTCAGGAGTTTGCATGAATGTTCTGATTTCGAATTTTAGTCAAGGGCCTTTTGGTGTGGAGTTTGTATGTCCTCCCTGTTCGGCGTGGGTTTCCTGGGAGTATTCTGGTTTCCTCCCACAGTCTACAGCGTGCCCTTTAGGTCAGCTACTCTAGTTTCTAATATCTGTGAATATGATCTGAATGATTGTTTGTATTATCCCTGCAATAGCCGGTGACCAATTTTAGGGTGTACTTGTACTCTCCACAAGGTTGTCACTGTCCCCCCCCAGTGCAGCTAACTGGGTTATCAAAGGCTGGCCATGTCTCTGACTGTCTATGGTGTGAGGCATGTAAAAGAACCATTGCTGACTTTCGACAAGAGTAGGCTGCAAAGCCGTCAGCGTGTTTCCGCCCTGGGATGGCCTGGCGAGCTGTCCTGGGTGTACTCTGCCCTCGCCCTGAGTTGGCTGGGATGGGCACCAGCCTCCCCACGACCCTAATTAGGATGAAGCGGTGAAAGAAAATGAACTGATGATGAACTCCAAACTCCGGTGCGAAGTCAGCTGGGATTGGCTTCAGCTTCTCCCACAACCCTGATGGATCAGTGGTATAGATGATGGGTGAATGCGGTTACTTGATTTATTACAGCTTCTTGCATTGCTTCTTCATGCATCTGAGTGATTGTTAACAGGCAATTAGCCTAATGTGCACGTCTTTGGGCTGTAGGATAAAAGTCCTTATTCATTCTTTTTCTGTAACCGCTTAATCCTAATTAGGGTCATGGGGAGGCTGGAGCCCATCCCAGCCGACACTGGGCGAGGGCAGAGTACACCCTGGACGGCTCGCTAGGCCATCGCAGGGCAGAAACACACTGACAGCTATGCAGCGCCTCTTGATGAAAGTCAGCAATGGTTCTTTTACATGAACCTCACACCATTGACAGTGAGAGACATGGCCGGCCTTTGATAACCCAGTTAGCTGCACTGGGGGGGACAGTGACAACCTGTAGACAGTGGAGCTTGAACTCCCAACCTTAGGATCAGTCATCCAGCACCTTATTACCAGGCCACCACTGCTCTGGGAGGAAAGTACCTTTAGGAAAGTCTTGCAAACACCAGGACTCGAACCCAGGACCTCCTTGCTGTGAGATGGATGTGCTCACCATGACACCACCATGCCATAGAAAGGCAAATAGTCAGTGTTAAAAAAAAAAAAAAAAAAAAAAAAAAAAAAAGATTTATGCCACACCATGTTTATCAGGTAAAACATGCTGTAAAACGATATATGTTTTGACATGCTGAGGTTTTCACTGTAAGATTGATGATTTTGGTAAACTAATCTACCATATTTTTCAGAATATACGTTGCTCCGGAGAACAAGTCGCATTGGCCAAAAAATGCATAATAAAGAAGGAAAAACATATATAAGTCGCACTGGACTATAAGTCGCAAACTCAGGGAAACTGTCTACCTTGACTTGGAAATCTGCTGGCAGTTTTTGTGACGTTGTGGTCCTCGCTCTGATAGAGAGAGACGGTTGCGTTGCATGAAGCGGTAACACCAAGAAAGTCCCCAAGCAAATCATTTATTTTCATCTCCTTTACAACTACCTGGACGTGGAGACGCAACTGCACTGTTGACAAGCCCCTCCCTGAGGCACGTTGCTCAAGTGCCCATGTGCGAGCTCGTTCCTCTAGCTGTGACCATCTAGCTTTTATCCCGCAATTAGCTTTTAGTCTGCGATTAGCTTTTTTTGTTTTCGTCATTGCAGTAATAATAATCTCGGCTTTTCTCCAGTCCCTAACAAGTTTCTCGTTCACTCCAAACTTTCTTTCTGCTGCTCGATTACCATTTTCTGCTGCATATTTCACTACTTGCAGCTTGTAATCGGCAGAATAGGATTTTCTTTTCGGGGCCATTTCTTCAGTGATTTCTTCAGGATGAGCAGGTACTGGTACCCAAGCCTAGAGTGCCCTCTTGTGGTTGTGAGTGTAAAAATAACAAACGTGAAATTTCATTCATTATTATTATGATGAACAGAATTATAAGTCCCCCAGTGCAGCTAACTGGGTTATCAAAGGTGGGCCATGTCTCTCACTGTCTATGGTGAGAGGTTCATGTAAAAGAACCGTTGCTGACTTTCGTAAAGAGTAGCTGCAAAGCTGTCGGCTTTCAATTTTTGATATTGGGAGTTGGAGTCCGCCAAGGCTGTCCTTTGTCACCGATTCTGTTCATAATTTTTATGGACAGAATTTCTAGGCGCAGTCGAGGCGATGAGGGGTTCTGGTTCGGTGGCCATCGGATATCATCTCTGCTTTTTGCGGATGATGTTGTCCTTTTGGCTTCATCAAGTCGGGCCCTCCAGCTCTCATT
>CM045745.1:5860281-5872781 GCA_024760905.1 Plotosus lineatus | reverse complement strand
TACACTACCGTGCCACCAACAAAGATGCCTTACATTTACATATAAATTAGGCTCGCTGGGAGACTGGCAACCATCTCAGCCAAAGGCAAAGGCTGGGTACACCCTGAACAGCTCGCCAGACCACTGCAGGCCCAACGCACATACAACCGGTCACAATCGCTCTCATAGCTAGGGACGTTGGAACAGATAATTAAGCCTAATGTGCATGTCTTTGTCCTACGGGAGAAATCCCAGAGTTCCTGGGTCAGACCTGTGTGAGCACAGAGAGAGAGAGAGAGAGAGAGAGAGAGAACATACAAACTCCACACAAAACGCACCCGAGAACAGGACTTGAACCCATGACCTTCTTGCTGCGATGCAGCTGTGCTGACCATAACATCAGCATGCTGCCCCGATCTTTTTAATTATTTTTCCCAAGAAACACTTTTCATTTATTGATGTCATTGTTTTTGTTGCTGACTTTCAGAAAAGATGTATGGGCTTCTCAAAAAAAAAAAAAAAAAAAAAAAAAAAAAAAAAAAAAAAAGATGAAATCGTTTTGCCCAGCTCTCGTCCTCCTAAAAAATCGCAGCGCTGACATGAATTTCGTATTTTCATTTTAGCAACTTTGGTATTATGTGTATGACTGTATTACAGAAGCTCTGCGATGACCTGGTGAGCCGTCCAGGGTGTCACCCTCGCCCGGAGTCGGCAGAGATGGGTGCCTGCCTCCCTGCGACCCTAATTAGAATTAAGTGGTTTGGTTCAGAAAATGAACGAACGAATGAATGTATCGCAGAATGAAATGGTGCTTTAAATACAATGTACTGAGTGTCCCAACATCCAGCGTGATGTAATACTCAGGTTTACGAGCTCTAACCTGGACTGAAAAAACGAAATTACTGGTATGGCCGGTTGGTTCCTTTGCACTCGTTGTGCATACAATTTCACATCCAGCAGCTTCGATGAAAAAAAAAAAAAAAATGAAAATGAAAAAAAAAAAAAGGTAGAAAAACTTGTTATTTATTCCCTTCAATGAAAACCTGTCTGTGCAGTTCATATGCAAAATCTATCCAACAGCTGGGACTGGATATCAGCCGAGAGATCAAGTGGGCATCACCGGGCTGTCATCTCGCCTTCTAAGTCTCCAGCGGCGGATGTGTTTTTTGCGCAGTGCAAGCCGCTAGTTTTCCTTCTGACGATGAACAGTTGACCTTTTTGCCCGACACTAAGCCGCATGTGTTATTAAGTGAAGGATTCTATTAGTTTCCGAGGATATGGGTAGCATTCTCTTTCTCTTTTATTCTTCCTCTCTCCTCCCTCATCTTATGATTTGATGTTGTGATGCTCCTCTTCATTTATTTATTCATCTGCCACGCCCATTAATCATACTATGATCACGGCAAGGCTGGGAGCTATTGCAACCAACTTCAGATGCAGACAGGGTACACCTTGAAACTGTCCATTGCAAAGCCAATACACAATCATTCACATTCACGTTTAAAGGTCATTTGTAACAGCCAACTGGCCTAATGTACCCATCTTTGGACTACGGGAGGAAACCTGAGTACCTGGAGGAAACCCATCAAGCACTGTAAGCGTAATAGTAATAAATAAGGCAGAGTCAATTTCTGGTGTACTGATGATTTATATGGGTGGTCCGGTGGTAAGGCGCTGGATTGCCGATCCCAAGGCTGGGGGTTCAAGCCCCATTATCAGCAGGTTGTCACTGCCCCCCCGCCCAGTGCAGCTAACTGGGCCAGCCGTGTCTCTCACGGTCTGCGGTGAGAGGTTCATGTAAAAGAATCATTGCTAACTTTCGACAAGAGGAGCTGCATAGCTGTCAGTGTGTTTCTGCCCTGCGATGGCCTGGCGAGCTGTCCAGGGTGTACTCTGCCTTCACCCAGAGTCAGCTGAGATGGGCGCCAGCCTCCCCATAACCCCAATCAGGATTAAGTATTTCAGAAAATGAATTAATTAATGATTTATAGTGACATTTCAAAAGTAGGCAGAAACCAACTGTTGAGTGTGGCATGAGGAACCTCAAGGCTTTGTGCAGTTTGACGGCTCTCAGTAAGGTACGATAAACAAGTTATATAATCTTATATAACATTAAAAAATAAGAATAAATAAGCAATAAATGATCAAATACGTTTTACTGATAAAACTCTGAAATAAGGGATGCTTACATGTCTGTTTACATGTGTGTGTGTGTGTGTGTGTGTGTGTGTGTGTGTGTGTGTGTGTGTGTGTGTGTGTGTCCTTGCTGTGTCTTTTTTGTTTTCAATTCTTGGACGAGAGTTTCTTGTATGTTTGATGGAGTTTCTTGGCATGTTCTGTGGCGTATGATTATGGGTGTTTCTCTTTGCTTGTGTACTGCTCTATGTTATAGATAGTCCCCCAAATGGTATTTATTTATTTATTTATTTATTTATTTATTTATTACGTGCTTGCATGGGTACGCCGGTTTCCTCACATCAACCAAAAACATACACAGTAGGTCAATCGATTTTTTTTTTTTTTTTCAAATGACTCCTAGATGCTATGAGTCCTTGGCCCTGCAGCGGTCTGGCAAGCTGTACCTCGGATTCGCCCAGAGACGGCCGACATTGTTTCCAGCCTCCCCTTAACCGTAATTAGGATTAAGCGATATGGAAAAGAGTTGAATGAAAGAATAAACAAGTAATATTAAAAAATCCATGCTGATTGTTTTATATGGACTGTTACAATTACTCATAAACACACAGATCTAAACACTGAGAGGCCTATGTTGGCCGTTGTAAATCAACAAGAAGCAGACTTCCTGTTGTTTTTTGCTCCTGTTTTCCCCCCTGAACTGTTTTCTAATGTCGGTTCCTCACCTCTTTCTCTTATGTAAATAAACTTGTGAGCCATCCTGAAACACGTACATGGGTAATAACTACACGGAACACAAAAACAATCACCATTACGACATCTTGCTTTCGTTTCTTTCGCTGTTCTGCACTTGACACAAGACAGATGGGATTAGCTAGCTAGCTGTTTTATATCTTAAACGTATTTTAATCGACTCTGAACCTTACAGAGCATGTATTTGGTCAAATAACGTTCTGATTCGTCTGTCCACTTAATGAATGAGCACAAGTTCTCACTAGAATTGAGATCTGGGGAGTTTTCTGGTTGTGGACCCAACATGTTGATGTTTTGTACCCTGAGCCACTTTTACCTTGTGGCAAGGCGCGTCATCGTGCTGGGAAAGCGACTGGGTTTTTTCAACAGGCTGTTTCTCAGATGGGTGTGAGAAGTTTGTCTTGATGGATGTTTTGGTACCGTTCTTTATTCATGGCTGTGTTCTTCGATAAAATTGTGAGACAGTCCACTCCCTTGACTGATGGTAAGGTAAAGGGTCTGTTGGGTTTTTCCACACCCGAGCCATAGTGGCTCATCAGGCCGGCACTTATTCCCGGTTTCCGTAGCGTGAAGCTACCTGGAGTTCAACTCCTCCTGGATGGGACGCTGGTCCATCACAGGTTACCTTCCCAGTATATTTTTACTGGTTCCCATTTATACTGCTGGGTGAACAGAGGCACACTTGTGGACTTGTGGTTAAG
Source organism: Plotosus lineatus (assembly GCA_024760905.1). Lineage (NCBI taxonomy): Eukaryota > Metazoa > Chordata > Actinopteri > Siluriformes > Plotosidae > Plotosus > Plotosus lineatus. The sequence goes on along the minus strand of CM045745.1, from coordinate 5,869,212 downwards.
ACCCTGCCCAGGGTTCTTAGCACAGTGGGGGGGGGGAGTCGAACTGGAATTCGAACTCACAACCTCCCGATCTCAAGTGCAGCACCCTAACCACTATGCCACTGGCCCCACCAGGACCGATGGTCGCACTTCACCTTTTTTACCCCCAAACAAATGGTTTAATCAGAAGCATTGCCTTTACTCCAGTCCTCAGCAGTCCAATCCCTGTCCCTTTCACAGAATATTAGTCTGTCCCTGATCACACACACACACACACACACACACACACACACACACACACACACGCACACACAAGTATACATCTATATGTTTATTTTATATACATAAATATTTCACATTTTTTTCTTTATATTGAGACTTTTGTCTTATGCCTTAGTTGGTATGGAGAAACACTTCCTCCAGTTTTGGGTTAATAGATGCCTCACTTTTTCGCACCTGTGATTTAATGTCCAACGTCACCTGCTACTGCCGTGAGCATGATTGTAATATGATGTAATATTTATGAAGCTAATTCTACAGATCATTCTGCACTGTATACAACTTTCATCCATCGGCTCTACTGTTGAGATGCTGATATCCTTTGTATCGATGGTTGTATCACAATAATAGAAGTTCTTTTAATACATCATCCAAGCATCCATCCTTCTTTCTTTATTATATATATTATATGTATATTAGTAAAAATAAAAGGACAAAACAAAGACTTTCTATTGAAACTTCATTTTCACTTCATTTTCACCAAACCTCGAAACAGATCTGTAGTGAAAATGAAGTTTCAATAGAAAGTCTTTGTTCTGTCCTTTTATTTTTACTTATATTTGCTCTACAAAAAAGTATTGAGCACTCTCTTACGGAACGATCTACTCAGAAAATTATCTATTATATATATATATATATATATATAATTGATGATGTATATTTAATTTCAGACAAGTGCTTAACTTCAGAAAGTCTTAGGAAAGATTTATCAAATGCATTTCTCCCTTTCTTTTTCGCTCTCATATTCACTGGGTCTCGCAGTGATGGGATCTGTGCACGAAACAGGCACAGATTGAGCATGTTCACAATGTCCTGAAAAAAAGAGAGCGACACACTGCTGAACTTTAGTTAGAGGAGAACAAAGCCAAGGAACAGCGTGTGCCTGTGTGTGTGTGTGTGTGTGTGTGTGTGTGTGTGTGTGTGTGTGTGTGTGTGTGTGTGTGTGGTATTGTATATTACGCATGCTGTAATGTGACATCAGCAAGGTGGCGAAGATGGCAAGCTTTGGAGTCATAAACACAAATATAAAGACACACACACTATTACACACACACACACACACACACACACACACACACACACACACGGAGTGAAGCAAACAGGCAACGGCATTAATCACAGCAGAGAAAGAGCAGATGGAGATGCTGTGAGGAGGAGCTGAAGAGAGAGAGAGAGAGAGAGAGAGAGAGAGAGAGAGGAGGGGAGAACAAGGGTAGCAGAAGGGTGGGGGCTCAAAAAAGCGAAGGTGCTGAGGGAACACAGAAGAGCGGGACAAGAGAGAGAGAGAGAGAGAGAGAGAGAGAGAGAGAGAGAGAGAGAGAGAGAGAGACGGAGAGGGAGTGAGAGAGAGAGAGAGAGAGAGAGTGTGTGTGTGTGTGTGTGTGTGTGTGTGTGTGTGTGTGTGTGTGTGTGTGTGAGAGAGAGAGAGAGAGAGAGAGAGAGAGAGGAAGGGAGGAAACACAGAATGCAGCCCAGAACAACATCATATGCAGAGGGTAGAGAGCTTGAGACACACACACACACTAGGTGAAAGGATGGATGGATAGACAATCCAGGGCAGGGACCAAGTGAGAGTGTCTGACTGCAGCACCTGTGAGCCACAGCAACAGCATCATCAGCATCTGCAGCTCCACCGTCCTGGACCTGCTTTCTGATTTCCTGGAGCATGGCAGCCTGGCCTTGTTAACTGGACGAGGATAATACGAGCAGCAGCCTGTGTACCAGCTTCTGCAGCCCCTTTTCGTTCAGCATGCGCTGGGAGAGCGAGAGAACACACTCAAGTGGAATCACTGGCAACCGTCGATTACAGCATAACACAAGCAGCGCGAATCTCTGCTTTCACAGCAACAGCAGCCCTACAACTAACGCTCTTACTGTTAGCTCCAGCAATAGTAGAGACATCAGGTAGCACCGTAATACGACTGCGGGACAGGTGTAGCGTTTAAAACAGCAACAGTCACACCAGTTACAAAATCAAGAAGTCAATACAAATCAGAGTAGCTCTTTAGCAAGGACTTTCATCTGTGTCAGTGAATTAGATTTACTTTGTTGTGATTGTTGTTGAACTGTAATAATTATTTGTAGAATACTCGACCGGAAGTTTTGTTTTTTGCTGTATTAGGATAAGAGTAGCATCGGATCATCGCTAAAAGTGCTGGCATGCTTTAGGATTTAGTGTAACTGTGTCGTAATTAGCTATCCGTCACTTTAGCATAAAAGTAGGTGTAGCGCTAGCTGCTGTTATGTGATTGTAGTTAGGGTGTCAGCTGTGTTTGTGGTTATGGTGAAGAGAGCGAAGGCTCCATCCATTTTGGCTGATGAAGGCCTCTTGGATCCGGCTGCTGAAAAGAGCAAAGGGGGGTCGAGTCAAGAACGATATTGGCGTAAGAATTTACTTTACAAACTATGTGAGAGTGAAGCATGCTAATAGAATTGCACAATATGGTGTACACTCACGTGTGTGTGTGTGTGTGTGTGTGTGTGTGTGTGTGTGTGTGTGTGTGTGTGTGCCAGTGCATGCATGAGTGGATCTGTGTGCACTGTTTATGGGAACGTGACTATGTTTGTATTGTGTTAGTAGTTATGATGCCTGAGCATTTTATTGGTTTTGACTAATTCATGGTCACTAAATTTTCTAAATTCACTAAATTTTACTTTGTACTCGGTTGACTTGGGCAGTATGGTGGCACTGCGGATAGCCCACTCGCCTCACCGCAAGAAGGTCCTTGGTTGGAGACCTGTGCCTGGCGAGGGTGATTCTGTGTGGAGTTTGTATAGTTTCCCCATACTTGCTGGATTTCCTCCGGTTGCTGCAGGCTTCCTCCATAATGCAAATGGATGGTTATTTGAATTCCTATTTAAATGTGAAGCAATTAACACCAGAAATTGTGCACACAGGTATTCAAGCCACAGAAATAACGATTGTGTGTATATTGTTCATACATTTATATATCTAGTCGTGTGCAGAGTATATTTTGGCTTTGACAAAAACCGTCCCAATTTTAACCTGAGGATGAATCCCATTTTGTTGGTATAGAAGCTCAGTGTCACTGTCTGATAATTTAATGTAATCATAATACGTAAGGCAATAAATACACTGAAAAAAATTCAGGATGACAGTCTCAGCTTGAATTAAATTCTCCTCTCATTCGTTCATTTGCTGAAACATGTAATCCTACTACAAAGGTCACCGGGAGGCTGGATCCTATCTCAGCCGACACTGGGCAAAGGTGAGATAAACCCTGAACAGCTTGCCAGACCATTTCAGGACAACACAGACTCAGCTATTAACACTCACACCTACAGGTAGGAAACTGGAGTACAAACAGGAAACTCATGCAAGCGCCACCTATCTTCTTGCTGTGTGGTGGTCATGCTCACCATTATGCTCCTGTGCCTCATATTAAATTTTAGATTCAAAAATAAATTATACTATTATTTAAATAATAGCTCCATTTTTTAAATTCTACAGCACCTTAGACAGAGCAGCGTGATGGTGTAGTGGTTAGAATGGCCACAGCAAGAAGGTCTTGGGTTCGAGTCACAGCTCGAGTGTTTTTCTGTCTGGAAGGTGCATGTTCTCCGGTGCTTGTGTGGGTTTCTTCCAACTGTCCAAAGACATGCACATTGGGCTAATTGTTTTTTTTTTTCTGAATTGCCCCCAGGAGTGAGTGTGAGTGTGAGTTGTTGTTGTTGTTGTTGTGTGTGTGTGTGTGTGTGTGTGTGTGTGTGTGTGTGTGTGTTAGCCCTGTGCAGGTCTGGCCAGCTGTTCAGGTTGTACCCAGCCTGCAGGATCCAGCCTTCCTGTAACAGTTGGAGAATCAAGTGGCTCGGTAAACGAGTGAGCGAGGAAATGAGAACACAGAGCGCATCTTAAGTGGAGACATATTAGAGACATATTTTCTTTGAAGATTGTATTGCAACCGAAACACGTAAATATTTCCCGAATTTAGAACAAAAAATAGTGATGTAAGTGGATGATAAAAATAAGCTCCATCCTGCATGTACGCTGCAATTCCATGACCTTGATTTAGTATCCTGAGGCTGCATTAAGTAAGATGTGCTGAATAAAGTGAAATTTCATCAGCTTCCCAATAAGAGTGGAAGCCGTATAAATCAAAACAAACACATTCACAGTGTTTAACGTGGTATTACTGCATCTATTAATGAGGCACGCTATTCAAACTATATTGGACTCCCATTTGATTGATTTTTTTTTTTCATGGTGTTTAATTCAATGCATTGTATTTGTGGTATTTGTTATTCTTTCGACTTGTGTATGCGGATCTCCGAAAACCTCTTTTTGATTTCGCTGTAAGTCAAAAGAGTGGACTGAGCATATTTAGCATGTGACCCAAGACCAGCTGGAAATGAGTGCTGTGCTGCTGAAAACAGAAACAACACCGTTTTCTCACACAGTTGGGTCGGTCTGAGTAATGAGCTCAGGCTTTAGTAAAATGAAGGTTGAGATTTGACCCAATGGGAGCACATTTAGTTTGCTGCATTAAATTGCATTCGTTTCTCTTCTTCCTTACACAGGTGCATTACCTTTTAAAGTTTACATATCAACCTGACATTCAGATTGTCCTAACGGCAGTCCCTCGTTTGTATATAATATACTGTAAAATGGGTCAGTGTGAGGTACTGACATAAAGGACACGGTTTTTCTATACAGTGGTACCTCATCTAACGAGTGTCCCTTATAACGATTTGTCCATGATACGAGCTTCGAACCCACCAAAAATCTGCAAAAATTCACTTTCCGAGCTCTCCTCGAAATGACTTTTCTGGGCCGATTAGCCTCGTATTCTTCCGCGTGTATTCCTCCACATTCTGAGAACACCTTGTGCAGGAAGAAAAAAACATTGCATGCCCCTCCAGTGCCCCACGCGCGACTGTAAATAGTGTTTACTGCTCTTCATATCGTTTGCTTGGTGCTTTTTCCCAACACCATAGGGAACACAGTGAGAGCTCCACTGCCAACTACTGGAGTGGATGCACAATTGCACTTAATTTAGTACAGTATGTCAAAAAAACATGTTCCCCAGGGTTATACGTGCTCCCCGGCATCACTCCAGCCCGGAGGCGCTATTTGAGAAGCACTGGCCTTGTGGGAGCTCACCACGAGCCTTTCTTTGCTGGCATTCGTAGTGTGCTCACACATAAAATTCTCCTTCTTCTCCTCCTCTGTTATGCACCACCTCCTGCCTGCCCACATGACATCTTTGCTGCAGTCGATGATCGGAAGGGTTAGTTGACTTATTGTTTATTCTTGTTTTATTATTATTTACTATTAATTATTATTAATGTTAATGTTTGTGGTGAATGGCCACCACAAACATTAACATTAATAATAATTAATAATATATTACTTAATAAAATAATGTGTGGAGCCGGTGGTGTAGTGGTTAGAGTGCTGGGCTCATGATCGGGAGGTTGTGAGTTCGAATCCCACTGAGACCCTCACTGTGCTAAGACCCCTGGGCAAGGTCTCAACCACAAGTGTGCCTCTGCTCAACCAGCAGTATAAATGGGTACCAGTAAAATATACTGGGAAGGTAACCAGCGATGGACTAGCGTCCCATCCAGGACGAGTTCAACTCCTGATCACTTCACGCTACGGAAACCGGGGATAAGCACCGGCCTGATGAGCCACTAGGCTTGGGTGTAAAAACCCAAACAGTTAATCAATCAAAAAAATCATCTAATGTATTATTATTATTATTAAATATTTATTGTTTTTACATGTTTACCGTTAATATATTAGATCAAATATACGTGTTTGTGGAGGTTATATGAGTTTTGGAGGGGGTTGGAACAGATTAATTGCTTTTCTATTATTTATTACAGAAATAACTGTTTCATCCTAACGAACTTTTCTGCTTACGAGCTCGCCCTCGGAACGAATTAAATTCGTTAGCTGAGGTATCACTGTATCATGTTTCATAGAAACTTACCGCAAAACTTGAATATACTCAGTCCATATGAAAACGCACCACTCACGAAATCTGGAACAGCTCCACGGATTGATATGTGAAGTATATACTCAGGATGCATTTGAGATAATGAATGCTTTAAGAAGACATGTAAACATCATTCCATTTCCTTCACGGTAATGTTAATGCGTCAATATGGGGCCAAGACAATGACGTCGTGCACGCAGGCCTGCAGCTCGCAGACGGTTCCGTACAGTGTTGAGGTGAATGAATCCACGTCGTCCTTGAACTTGAGCAACCGTACTTGTCGCTGGTGGTGTTCGGTCTCGGACATGATCCCGTACGATCTGACGTGCCGTTGTCACACGTTGTTGACCCGGTCGAGGACGGTCCCGAGTGCTCCCCGTTTGCAGAAACCTTTGATGGAGTCTTGTGATCATTGTGTGTGCGCAGTGTAGTCGTCTGGCAATTTCCCTGGTGCTGGCGCCATTTTGAAGCAAACACGTTCTCGTTCAGGGTTGGAAGTCGCGGCATCATGTCGGCTTTTCCCAAGTGTCAGCGAACAAGTGAAATTTTATTCGGATTCACATGCTTTTAAAGGCAATGTGTGCACAAATTCAGAGTGAAATTCATTTTTCCCGTGGTGTGCGTGCAAAATGTTGCGTTTTTGCGAAAAATTGCCTAGTGTTACAGTTAACATGACATTCTCGCATTTCTTGCACCTGGCATGTCGGGTGACGTCACTATAGTGTTGTTGTTGTTGTATAAAAATTATATTGAAGTTCATTTGAACTTAAATATTGACTTTTTTCAAGTGATGCGTTTTCATGTGTACTCAGTATATTTAAACTCACAGCAACAGAGTCCGGGGTTTGTGTTCTGTTCTCTGCCTGCATTCAGACAGTACGGTTTCCTATCACAGTCCAAAGACATGCACATCAGGTGATTGGTTATTCCAAAATGGTTGTGGATGGTTGTGTGTGTCTGCCCTGTGATGCACTGGTGAGTTGTTCGGAGGGTACACTGCCTTTGCTCAGAGTTGGCTGAGATAGGGTCCGGTGTTCCAGTGGCCCTAGTAGGAGTGACAGTTTCATCCAATGAATGAAAGTGAAGCAGGTTCTTTTGAAAAATACTCAGTAATTTTTTTAAATGCTTGGTTGCATTATTTTGGCGTGTAAAGCAGTAACATGGAATATAAAACGTATATAAAACACACAGATCTGCCGGAACATTAAAAACATGCTCACGATTGTGCAGATTTCTGTTGTCCTGCCAAAACAGCACTCCATCTGAACAATCATTCATTTATGCATTTTCTATGGCGCTGAATCCTAAATAGGCTCGCGAGGAGGCTGGCGCCCATCTCAGTCGACACTGGGCGAGGGTGGGGTACACCCTAGATAGCTCACCAAGCTGTTGCAAGGGCGCCATCAGAACATAAGCAGGTTAATTTGCAGTAAAATTTAAGGATTAGATTTATCTGTTCACCCATCCCTGAGACATCTGAACTTGACTATCATCTGAAGAATTTGCAACCCCATGAAGTGTTTTTTTTTTTTTTTTTAATTTAATGTGCCATGGTACAGATTTCTGCTGAAAGAAGCCATTGGCATTAAGGAATACAGTTGAACTGGCGGGGTGTACTTGGTCTGGAATAGTAGTTAGGTAGATAGTACGTGTCACTGAAACATGCTCATGAATACCAGGACCCCGAGTTTCTGAGCAGAGAATTGCCTCCATCTTTTTGCCTTCTTCTCATGGTGTTTCCTGGTGCGATCTACACTTACATTTACAGCATTTGGCAGACACTCTTTTCCAGAGCGACTACAAATTATCATTTTCTTTTTATACAACTGAGCAATTGGAGGTTATACAAGAATCTCTATGGACTATGATGTTTGCAGATGACATCGTGATCTGTAGTGAGAGCAGAGAACAAGTGCAGGAAAATCTAGAGAGGTGGAGGTATGCCCTGGAAAGGAGGGGAATGAAGGTTAGTCTCAGTAAGACAGAATACATGTGTGTGGACGACAAGGACCCAGGAGGAATGGTGAGGTTACAGGGAGCAGAGATAAAGAAGGTGGAGGATTTTAAGTACTTAGGCTCAACAATCCAGAGCAATGGAGAGTGTGGAAAAGAGGTGAAGAAGCGTGTGCAGGCAGGTTGGAATGGTTGGAGAAAAGTGTCCGGTGTGATGTGTGATAGGAAGGTATCGGCAAGAATGAAGGGAAAAGTGTACAAGACGGTGATGAGGCCAGCAATGTTGTATGGTTTAGAAACAGTGGCCCTGGGGAAAAGACAGGAGTCAGAGCTGGAGGTAGCAGAGATGAAAATGTTGAGGTTCTCTTTGGGAGTAACGAGGATGGATAGGATTAGGAATGAGTCCATCAGAGGGACAGCACATGTTAGATGTTTTGGAGACAAAGTCAGAGAGGCTAGATTGAGATGGTTTGGACATGTACAGAGGAGGGATAGTGAGTATATTGGTAGTAGGATGCTGAGGTTGGAACTACCAGGCAAAAGGCCCAGAGGAAGACCAAAGAGAAGATTTATGGATATGGTGAAGGTGGACATGAAGGTTGTTGGAGTAAGAGAAGAAGATGCAGAGGATAGGGAGAGATGGAGGCAGATCATTTGCTGTGGCGACCCCTGAAGGGAACAGCCGAAAGGAAAAGAAGAAGAAGAAGAGCAATTGAGAGTTAAGGATGTTGCTCGAGGGTCCAACAGTGGTTGTAGT
>CM045745.1:5830281-5855281 GCA_024760905.1 Plotosus lineatus | reverse complement strand
ATTACCTCTGCATTTAACCCATCCAAAGTGAGCGCGCGCAAACACACACACACACACACACACACACACACACACACACACACACACACACTGTGGGTGTCCAGAGAGCAGCTGGGGGTTATTTGCCTTTGTCCAAGGGCACTTCAGCCATGATCCATCATCCTACCACCATACATTTTCCTTGCTGGTTAAGAAATTGAACCAGCAACCTTTTGGTCCAAAGCCCACTTCTCTAACTATTGGACTATAGCTGCCCCATGACCCACAGACACTCGTTCCTTTACTTGCTGAACTGCTTAATCCTACTGGGAAGTCTCAAGCCTATTAGCTGACAATGGGCAACGAGGGGCTACACCATGAGCAGCTTGGGATAAAAAGCACAACCATTTAAACTCACTTCCATAGAAAAGGGAAATTTGGAACGACTGATGAACCTAATGTGTATGTTTTTGGACTGTGGAAGGAAACCGGGGTAACCGGAGGAGACCCACGCATGCACTGGGAGAGAATGTGCACCGGCCGCTAGATTTACAGACAGAAGTCGTGAAACAAATATCAAACCAATATAAATTAAGTACTAAGGAATGTTAGGCTCAAAGCCAGTGTGAGACAGGAATACAAACAATATCTCAATAACATCACAGACATGAATACAACAGCAAGAATTCTACCAGCTGCACTGAACAGTTCTGTGTAAATAAGCGAATACAATGATTGGAAATTGATACGTGTGTGATTAGAATGTAAATGGGGATAAAATACCTTTAACTCTGGTCAATGATCACATGATTGGATGTCTTGACTGAAATAGTTTTGGACTAGAATAGATAGAACAACCTCAATGCACTGTTTTGAAGTAAAATTACTGGAGGATGTAAGTGTTTGTATTTTCGAAGAATTTTGCCATGGTTTCATATTTATCTTTAAATCATTCATTTTATGAACCGTTTAATCCTAATTATGGTCATGGGGAGGCTCGTGCCCATGTCAGCCAACTCTGGGCAAAGGCAGAATCAGCCTGGACAGCTCTCCAGGACATCGCAGGGCAGAAACACGCTGACGGCTGTGCTGCCGACTCGTGAAGTCAGCAATGGTTCTTTTATATGAACCTCTCACCGTCGACAGTGAGAGACATAGCCGGCCTTTGATAACCCAGTTAGCTGCACTGGGGGGGGGCAGTGACAACCTGTGGAGAGTGGGGCTCGGACCCCCCACCAGGCCACCACTGACCCTGTTCAACTAATTTAACAAAATACAAACAGAGAATTAAGTGTCAACGTACGTTTGTAAAGAGTAGGCCATTGAGTTGCCGTCAGCATGTTTCTGCCCTGCGATGGCCTGGCGAGCTGTCCAGGGTGTACTCTCACCCAGTGTCCTCACCCAGAGCCAGCATCTCAGGGCACCAGCTTCCCCGCAGCCCTAATTAGGATTAAGTGGTTCAGAAAATGAATGAGTCAAGAGTTAAGCATCAGTTTTGGCCTGAGTTGGGAGCAGAACAAAAGAATTGTGGTGAGATGCTGAGCTGGAATACAATCATTTTTCTGTGTCAAAGAATTTCAAAATTTCTTATTTGAACAATGTATCTTTAAATTAAGTATAAAAATATTTGCTTAATGATGAAAAAGGACGACTATATATACAAAGGTTGAACAATTTGTACAGAAGCATATTTTGGAAAGGATGAAATGAGAACTGGTTGATCTAAAGTTGCAGGTTTTTAATGAGGCTGGTTGTGTTTCACCAGTTGTTTCCACCATGCTTGTGGATGCAGTGATTTGTTTATCAGTTTACGACTAAAGTGAATAACTCTGGACTTGCTTTTAGGCACAAAAGCACACTTAGTATATAGTTGATCATATTTGCTAGTAAAGTGCTCTCCATTTGAAATGCTGAAACATGAAGTTCCGGACTGAATGGTCTGAATTGCATGCTGGGGAAAGTGGAGCATCGGCGCACTCGCCTTTCCCTGGTGCCACTACTAAAATCATCTTCTAGCCATTGCAGAACAGGACCATTTGTTTTCAGCTGACCGAGCAGGCTACACTTTCTAAAGGTTCGGTGAAGGACAAATTTAGGACAAAATGTTCTGATTGCTCAGTCCCAAGATCCCACAGCAACATCTTCCACTTTCTCATGCTAGTGAAGTTTATCTATTAGTACTGATTCCCTAATATACGTGAGTGAAAGCAGATTAGCCCCATTAGTGTTGGAATCATAATGAAACATTATTAACATCATTTGTTGGTTGTTTTGGAGATCATTCATTCCTTCCCTGCTCATTGTTAAGGCAGACACAACTCATTTTCTGATCAACAAAGTTCTCTGGGCAGAGGTGGCCTGGTGGTAAAGGTGCTGGTTCACTGATCCTAAGGTTGGGGGTTCAAGCTCCGCTCCCAACGGGTTGTCACTGCCCCCCCCCCCCCCCCCCAGTTAAGTTAACCAGGTTATCAAAGGCCGACCATGTCTGTCACTGTCTATGGGGTGAGGTTCATGTAAGAACCATTGCTGACTTTTGAGTCAGAAAAAGAGTAACTGCATAGCCGTCAGCATGTTTCCACCCTGTGAGGGCCTGGTGAGCTGTCCAGGGTGTACTTCGCCCTCGCCCAGAGTCGGCTGGGATGGGCGCAAGCCTCCCTGTGACCCTAATTGGGATTAAGCGGTTACAGAAAATGAAGGAAGAATGAACAAAGTTCTCTATTTGGCTATACTAGTATTATATACTATAAATATATATATATATATATATATATATATATATATATATATATATATATATATATATATATATACTATATATATATATATACTATATATTATATTATATATAGTAGTATAATATATATTATATTATATTATATATAATTATAATATTATATATAATGTATTATATTATATATAGTAGTATAATATATATACTATATATTATATTATATTATAGTATATATATATATATATATATATATATATATTAGTATACTAGTATATTGGGTGTGTTAGAGCAGGAAATTGTAAAGTGAAAGGAAACATCAAACACCACTTACTTGACTGGTCCGTGACGTGGGAGCCCCATACGCTGCAAGCTGCCAAGCACTGGGTACTGACACCCTTCTATCATAGCCAGCAGGTACAGTTTCTGCAGTAACTGCGCTACTGTAGTTCTTCTGTGGGATCAGACCATATGTACTAGCCTTTGCTTCCCATCTAAATCAATCACATATAAATCACATTCATACCAGTCTACTGGTTCTCCTTTCTTGGATTACTTTTGGTTGGCATTTACCGCTGCATTAGAGGAGTGTTCCACCTGTCATTTTGGAGAGGGTGACATGAACTGAATATCATTGATTAGTAAATGCTATGTGTGAGTGGCACAATGTTATCTGTCTGCTATCTCTGTATTAAAAAAATAAGATTCTGAGTGGATTATACTTGAATGCCAGAGACTCATGGTTTCTCACAATCACGCTTACACATCTCCAATACGCAAGATTAGTCAAAACAATATATATTTTGGCATATACAGTATCACTATCTGGAATTTCAGACAGGCAGACACACATTTTATTCAGTATAAGGCCACTGGCCCATAATATATACATAAATAAGAGGATGGATGGATGGATGGATGGATGGATATCTATCTATCTATCTATCTATCTATCTATCTATCTATCTATCTCTCTCTTTCTCTCATATATATATATATATATATATATATATATATATATATATATATATATATATATATATATATATATATATATATATATATATATGTATATTGCATGAGTATTACCATGATTAAAGATAACCACCAGAGTCCCTTATTTTCCAAACATTATATAAGAATAGACACAAGTTTTTAATGACACATTCAGTTGTTGAAGACATTGGATTATCAAAGCTATATTTTGATGGTGGGTAGTTGATATGTTGAGCGAAAAGGTAATTTCTTATAATGTTGTAGGCTTTGCAATAAAGCAGTACATGTATTTCATCTTCAATTAGATTAAGATTATGTTTTTCGGCAGAAAGGACAAAATCTCAAGACGGAAGGCACATTGTTATATCTGTCCGTTTCTACACTCAATCTGAAATTACCACATCTGAATTTTGTCAAGCAATTTCTTAAATACAGGGCTAAAGCTAAGATAAGTCTCAACATTTAGTAGGTACTTAAAATGTATATAATTAGAGTTCTTGGTTGTATTATGAAGTGATGAATAACAATCTTGTGATAAACTGTCAGATACTCTTTGCTTAAATACAGCCATAAAATAATCTCTATCCCCAATATCTTGTAAGATCTGAATCCTAATCTAAATAGAATACAGGAAATCCTCACTTTCTGTGGTTAATTGGGTCCGAGATCCCCCCTGCAACCGCCGAATTCCGCGAAGCAGGATCAACCCCCCTAGACTGAGGTATATGTCCATGTATACATGTATTAGGGTGGCCCTTATTTTTAAAGTTTTTAATTTGTGACCTCTCACCCCGGCATTTTGTTCCATTTAATAAGAAGCCACTTTGTGCAAAAAATCATGAAAATTTAATTACTTTTAGGCTATGCTCAAAAACAATGAAATTTTGAAATATAATACTATTCGAACAAAAAAAAAAAAAAAAAAACAATTTCAAGTTTGCAATGTGAGGTTCTTTTAATTTTGTAGCTCCTGAACAATTGTCTCTTTTCTGGCATCAGGGAATCTTTTCCTGTGGTCCTGAATGATCTGAAGGAGGAACTGATGTTGTTCTTCATCCTCAGATAGAAGGCCACTGTAGTCCTATACAAGAGCAACACATGCAGTTCAGATACAACTTTCAAACCTTTGTTGAAATCCAAATCTTGTTCCCAGGTTTGTGGGTCCTTCTGCAAGAAACTATCAGGAAGATCTAGTATTTTGAAGAAATTGAGTGTCCTTTGGGATACAAAGTCACATAGTCTCATCCCAGATATAGCTGAAGTCTTCAAGGAGATCCAGCTTGGTGAATTGAGCAATCCTTCTTGATCAAGTGCCCCAGCCGTTCCTGCTTCTCAGTAGAATTAATATCTGAATCGAAGAATGCCAATGCAACCAATTCTTCACTGAGGTACCAAAGCTGACCTAATAGTTTTTTAAGGAACCATGTGCAGCTGGCATGTTGCTTTCTCTGAAAGATTTGAGTAAAGCCAAATCTCCATCTGGAGCTTTCACAGCTTAGTGAGACAAAAACCAGAACTTCACATAAAATTTATCATGTTTTCTTGAATGACCTTTCACTAGGTACACGTAATGCTGCAGAGCATCTCTAATTGTAGGTAGTTTACAACCTCCTGTGTATGCTTTTGCTGTTTGTAATAAATAGATCTGATTCTTTCATCTTAAACTGCATGAAATTTCACCTGTATAAAAAGATATGAGAGGTGAACAACATTTCACATATTTTAATACTTATACGATGACGATTTAACGTTGAGCTTATGGGCAGTGAAAGAGGTGGCTTGAGCATCGGCTAAACTTTGTTTTATATCTAGAATATTTTGTATAACACATTTTTAGACCAAAAGGGTCAAATTTATGGGGTGCGACTTTGCTACATAAGGGCTAAAAAAGTGCTACATAAGGGCCACCCTAATGAGTATATAATATCAATAAATACATATTCAACACTATAAATGCTTATAATAAGAATTAAACAGTCAAAAATAATTAATAAGATTTAAATAAAATATAAATGCACATAGAGACACACATGCACGCATGCAGATACGCACCTCACATAAAAATGTAAGTACCGTAGGGTTTTTTTTTTTTTTTTTTGTGGGGTTAGTTGTTTTTTTTGGGGGGGGGGTGTTTGTTTGTTTGGGGTTTTTTTGTTTGTTTATTATTAGGGGGGGTTGCATAATTGGCCTTGTTTTTGCGACATTTTCCTTAACTTTTTTCCCCCTATTCATAATTTCCTTATTTTTTAATTCAATGAATACAGGTATTTAAAAAAAACGCAATGCACTGAAGCCGCATGAACTGAAGCACGAAGTAGCGAGGGATCCCTGTATTTTTAATATGAGAGGCCCATGTAAAGCGCCCAGATTCATCAAAAGCTTTTAACATTAAATAGAGCTGATGAGGTAATCTAAAGCTGGGAGGAGTTAAGAGTCTACATCAATATTTCACTGTCCTAGACATGTAAGTAAGCTACAAAGGGAACCGCCCACTTTCTCCAAGAACCATACTGTTACCTGTACTTTTGCTAACTTTGAGGAAATGTTTGCATGTTTTTATATGGATTTGTTTGACAATTTTACAATGATTCCAAATTTCTGAGCCGTAACAAAGGTTTAACCATAGCATCAAATATTCTAAATAAATCCACACATGATAAATAGCCAACTCTTGATTGATATCTATAAATAGCCATCAGGGCTTTTTTGGCTTGAGCGGCGAGAGTGATCTGAGCTTTAGTCTGTATTAGTCTAGGTGTGAACACTAAACCTAAATACCTGTAATAAGAAACAACTTCCAGCCTTTGATCGAAAAGAAACCACTTACATGATGTCTGAGAGGTCCACTATTTCGAAACACAATGACTGTAGTCTTGTCTATATTAATATTTATTCCTGTAAATTGGCAAAACATTTCTAAACCTTGAATCATTTTGTGGAGTTAGAGAGCGGCTTCTAAAACTGATGAGACATCATCCGTGAACATCAGCGCATAAAGATTATTAACGTCTGGTGATATATGTATACCGCAGCCACCAAATTCCATCAGCTGGTTAATGAAAATAATATATGAATGAGGACTGAGAATGCCTCCCTTTCTGTTATCTATACTACAATCAAAATTGTATTGGAATTTCATTAACTGCAAAATGCAAAAAATGACAGGTATTGACAATAAAAAAAATTGGAAAATGTTAAAACGGAAGAAACTACAGATGTTACACATCGAAAGGTTATGCACCTGTTTGCCTGTGTACTCAGAGCTCATCTGTGTCCACCAATATTATTATTATTTGTTTGTATTAAGTATAAACTAAGTCAAGGATCGGATGCTACTGAACTGAACAGTTTATTCAGCGACATCCACCTCGCCTGTGGCACATAATTGTTACTGATCTTGTTACGTTGGAACTTGCCAAGAAGTGTGATGTATTAAGCAGAAAATTAAAAGACTGTTCTCATAACAGCTGGAAGCAATTCAAATGAGCAAGGATGTGAGTGGCTCTGACAAGGGCTACATTGTTGGACAGTCTATTGATCTGAAATATATCAGGTGGTGTTCCAGTTATATGCTAGTAAGTACAGAGTAAGAGGAGTCAGGTGGTGTTATGTTTATGGTTGATATATGTGTATATACATCTTAGAGCAGGGATCACCAACGTGGTGCCCGTGGGCACCAGGTAGCCCGCAAGGACACTATAAGTTGCCCGCGGACCTGTTCACTGCTAGTTTTAGGACAGGCCCACAGCTCCATAGCGCCACTCTCCATTGAGCTGCATCTAATTTTTTTGAATATATTTTAAATCAAATCAATATCTTCACATAGATAAATATCATTAATTATTAATGATAACATATAATTAAAGGTAAATTGAGCAAATTTGTAATTTCAGAGGTGTGTTTTGACCTGGTAGCCCTTCGCATTAATTGGTACCCAAGAAGTAGCTCTCGGTTTCAAAAAGGTCGGTGACCCCTGTCTTAGAGCCATTGATTTTCACAGGTTGGGAAGTGAACTCTTACCAAAAAAAAAAAAAAAACATAAAAAAAAAAAAAACATAAAACTGACCAAAAATAGCAAACATTTGTGCATTTCATGAGAGCAAAGTTTTTCTGAACGAAATGCTTCATTATCTAAAACAATATAGCTTCGAGCAATGCAGTATCATTTTCTGGAATTTGACTGAGAGAAAGAAAGAAAGATTTAGCAACATATGAGACTACAGTCTATAGACAAAGTTGTCCAAAATAAACAGAGAACACAATTTCAATGAGAAACATAAAGGGAAAAAATTAAACTGGGAAAACAGAAGATAGTATAGATAGAAATAGCAATTTAAATATTTTTCCAAACTGAAAATTGAATAATTTACACCAGCAGCATATAATATGGCATCTGCGGGGGGGGGTGGGGGGGGAACAGAGTAAAATTACATACAATTATCTTTTATAAATGTTCTTCTCGTCTCATATCGCTAATCTTTCATGATCATTTCGATTTCTCCTCTTTAATCTCCGAAGGATTCATTTAGTTCTTTCCAGGAGGGCCACTCAGATACTTCTTCAACCCACTGCAATCTCAACACTAGATTACTGCAATCCACTCCTGGCAGGTCTACCCTTTGAGTGCTATACGACCTCTGCAAATGATCGAGAATGCGGCTGCACAGCTTATTTTCAACCTTCCCAAATTTTATCACATCACACCACTGCTACACTCTGTCTACTGGCTTCCTGTAGCTGCTCGCATTCAATTTAAAACATTACTGCTTGCCTACAAAGCCAAAAATGGACCTGCACCTTCGTACCTCAAAGCAGTTATCACACCTCACACTGCACCACGTTCTCTCAGATCCTCCAGCACTGCGAGACTGATCCCTCCCTTTACCAAGGGCCAGGGGGGAAATGCCCCTAAACTCCTCTCTGTTCTGGCTCCAAGGTGGTGGAATGAACTTCCTATAGACATCCGAACAGCTGAGTCACTGAGTATCTTCAAACGGCCGCTGAAAACTTACCTTTTTCAGCAGTACTTAGATTTAAGCACTATGCTGTATACACACACACACACACACACACACACACACACATACACACACACAATCACAACACCTCCCATCTGAATTTGACTGACGGTTTACTTAGTCTGTGTTCTAACAAACCAGTACAAGAATATATTCTGATAGAGACTTTAAACTTTAAATGTAAACTTTAAAGTTTAAAGCTTCTGTAAGTCGCGCTGGATAGCATCTGAAAAATGCAAATGTAAGCATCTACTATAAATGTAATATGTAAATGAATACATACATAGGCGTAGTGGTTAGCACGTTCGTCTCACAGCATGAAGGTCTTGGGTTCGATTCCCGCTTTGTGTGTTTCTGTGTGAGGTTTGCATGTTCTCCTTGTGTTTCTGTGGGTTTCCTCCAGGTACTCCTCTTTTTTTTTCACAGTCCAAAAACACAGGAGGTTAAATGGCTGTTCCAAATTACCCATAGGTGCAACTATGAATGGTTGTGTGAGTATTGGCTCTGCGATGGCCTGGCAAACTGTCCAGGGTGTACCTCACCCTCACCCAGAGTTGGCTGAGATGGGCGTTAGTCTCCCTGTGACCCTAATTAGGATTCAGTGGTTCATAAAATGAATGAATGAAAATATATGTACATAAGTACATTGAAATACATGCAAAAATCATAGTAAATGCAAACAGTATTGACAGGAAAGCCACACAATTCTTGCATAATAAGAACCTATATGAACAAAATAATGAGATAATTAGTCACTAAATAATGACAAAATGCACTGGCATTCTGCAAATTTACCATTTTACCAGATCCCAAAGGTGGGATTCATTATCATGTTCATGAAACTAGTTTGTCATCTCTTTTGCTTTTTGCTACGGTCAGGCGGCTGAAAGTAGCCCTTAGGACCATAATAATAATGATGGTGTGTCCATGGTCAGCAGCATTACTTGAATAGACAGTGGCATTCAAGCAAAGTATACATCCTCACATCATGACACCACCGCCACCACCTGAACAGTTAACATATGGCAGGTTGGATCGATAGCTTCATGTTGTTCACCCCCAACATTGATCCTACCTCCTGCGTACCTCAGCAGAAACCAAGATCCACCCTTTTTGTGAACTGCTGCTCATGCTAGGTCACAGCTTATCAGAGCACATGCATCACATGCTATAATCTATCTTCTACATACACGAACTCACAGACATCTACAATTGGCTAATGTTGCTCTGATTGACATGAGACAGCCTAATTACATCTCCTCCATCCAGAGGACATAGTCGGAGCTATATTTTCAGCTCCCAGCTAAAGATGACTGCGGCATCATTAGGGTTTTGTATTAGTAATCTCCTTACAGTAGAGAAATTGCTTATATTTTGGCCCACTTGAGAACTCAAACCCGTCACTTCTGATTTCACACATTGTTTATTAAAATAGACGTTTATGGCCAGTAGCACTGAATTGATTAACACCACTGAGTTAGGTAGGCTGGTATAGATTTCCCTGTCTGTTATTACAGTGCAATGAATGTAAATAGCTTTGGGATGACAGTGCGTTCTAGAAAGTGTATTAAAGACCTTGAACCATGATGTTGACATTAACATAAACATAAATATCATCTCTCTCTCTATCTATCTGTCTATCTATCTGTCTATCTATCTATATATCTGTCTATCTATCTGTCTATCTATCTATCTATCTATCTATCTATATATATATATATATATACCCAGCTTTTCCAGATGTCTGGCTGGCTGTTTTAGACACAGCTTCAGGTTACTTTAGGTTGTCTGGAGCTTCTCTCATTTTTAAAAACAGATTTCTGCAAGGCAAAATGAAGCAGGTGTTCAGAGTTTGGCTATTTCTTCACCCCTCACCCCCCACCCCACCCCCACCCTTATATGTACACACACACACACACACACACTCATGATCTTTTCCCTTTTCTTCCCATTAATCTCTCCTTTTTTCCTTTTTTTTTCTTTCTCTCCTCCACCACGTTTTTCTCCACTGTGTTAAATATAGCACTGGCCATCAATCTCATATTAAAAATGCATCAGATGCATGAATATTCATAGCAAGGCCAGATGTCCAATAACACAGGCATGGCGAACGGAATCAGAGATTATTCATTTAACATGGACAAGAAAACAGCCATATGCAAGCCATGCGTGCAGTCATACAAACACCACCCTCACAAACACCGTTTAAAAAGATCAATCATATCGAGACTTTAATTATTCTAGTAGTTATTCATCATTTTAATTCCATCTTAATTTCTAACTCGGATAGAAACCGCATTACGTGTATACTAAATTCACAAAATAGCATCGCACTGTACTCATTCAAGGGAATTTATCTGTTCGTGGCCAACACCCATCTCAGCCAACTCTGGGTGAGGGCAGGGTGCATCATGGAGAGATCGCCAGGCCATCGCAGGGCAGAAACATGCTGATGGGCTATTCAGCTGCTCTTGGCAAAAGTCAGCAATGGTTCTTTTTTATGCCTCTCACCACAGACAGTGAGAGACGTGGCTGGCCCGAGTTAGCTGCCCCATGGGGGGGGGGGGGGGGAGTCATAACAACATTGATGGTGGGACTTGAACCCCAACCTTAGGATCAGTAATCCAGCACTTTACCATCAGGCCACCACTGCCCCTTACTTGTTGATAAAAGAATCTTCAGCAGGCTCGTTTTAATGTGCTGTGTACTCGAAGCATGTTTGGATACTGCATGATCACTACGAGACATTGTTAAAACTATTATACAATCATCTGAGCTCTTTATCAGCCTTCCGGCAGCGTAATTTAAGGCCGTGTAACCCTGCTCAGGATGTTACTAAATGAATGATATCAGTGATTGCGCTTGTTGTTTGAACTTCATATCTAATCGCTGACTCACAAGAACATGAAAATCTCCCATTCATGTGACTTTTTTATTGCACTCCATGTTATTCCAGTTCCCATGTAACTCTGGTCTCAAGCAGACTATCTCAGAAAATCCTACCCCCACCCCAGCACCACCACCATCACCCCGCCCCCTTTCCTGAGATTTCTATTCTGGTGTGGACCAAAATATACAAATATGAAAACATGTCTACTCTCAACTCATATCCCAGTCCAGTTTTAATGTCCCTATACTTGTGGAGAGCAAAATAGTAAAGCATAAAACCACCACAACAGTCACCATCTAAGACATCTGTGCTCTTTCCGTAGGGTCAGTACTGCATATGTTATGGAAGACTCTTAAATAACTTTAAATAACTCTAAATAACGGTTGGTTTATGAGAACAAAGACATGTAAACAGAGAAATGTAAAAATAAATATGTAATTATATGACTTGTTGTACAGTAGGTGATTGCTATACATGCAGTGTTTTCCCTCAGTTTAATGTTTACAGTGGAAGAGGATTGGTTCTTTTTTTTTTTTTTTTTTTTTTTTAAAGAATGGAGACTGGAAGGTCGAAAAGGACGGAGGGACAGAAAGAGAAGAGCTGACAACAGTTTTATTACCTGGTTCATCCAGAGCAGAAATGTAGTTGTATATTAGAGGACACATGTCCTCAGTATGATGCACCCACAATTCTGTCAGTGTGTGTGTGTGTGTGTGTGTGTGTGTGTGTGTGTGTGTGTGTGTGTGTGTGAGAGAGAGAGAGAGAGAGAGAGAAATTTCTCTTCTTCAATTCACTTTCCTTCACTAAGACTCACCTTTCCCCCCCATCCGCACACACACACACACACACACACACACACACACACACACACACACACACACGCCGTCTAATTTAATGTTTGGGGGTTTTTTTTCATTAACATCTCCTGATTTATGAATTCCACGAGAGACTCTTTTTTTGTGTTGATTTGAAGGTCATTCAAGGGATGTATGTAGATTCTCACGCTGTCGTCTTCTCAGCGCACTTTATAACATTCATTCAAATTTTATAGTGCATGTTGTTCAGACATGAAAGGCTTCCCTTGAATGTTTTTTCAGATTAAGCCTTCATTTTGAAACCAGGTTTTACACCACATTCTCAAATGAAAATGAGGCAATGTCATAATCCCATTGTGACCATACAGCTTACTGTCATTGCATTTTTATTTATTTATTTTAGGGGGGTTGTGTGTCTCAGTTAATCTAAATTTTGTGAAATTGACTGCAAATTGATATTCCCAGAGCCTTGTGTGTTTTCTGTTGTCCTTCTTGTCAGCCCAAGTTATTTTTAAAACCACTTGTTTTGAAATCTTCCATCCTCTGAACGTGTTCTGTGCTGCAGCAGTAAGGGGAATTCTGCCATCCTGGTTTTATGTCTTCTACAAACAATGCAAATCCACCACTCTTTTTGATTGATTGGTGCACTGGTTATGCCAACACACCCGTGAGAATTGTCGTGATGAGATGAGGCATATAACAGGAAATTGCAAAAGCCAGGATATGAAAAACAGCAGTAAATCTTAACCTATTTAGGCCTTCATTTCACCCCAATGCACACAAAATGTTCCTATGAACAACAGATACACTAATGTAGGATTTATAGGATATTCCTGTTGACAGTAATCATGTTTTATTTGTTTTAACTTATGTATATATGTATATATATATATATATATATATATATATATATATATATATATATATATACATAAAAATAAAAGGACAGGACAAAGACTTTCTATTGAAACTCCATGATGATAAATGGAGTTTCAATAGAAAGTCTTTGTCCTGTCCTTTTATTTTTATTGTTATTTGCTCTACCAAAAAGTATTGAACACTCTCCTACGGAAGGATCGACTCAGAAAATCCTCTATGTATGTATATATGTGTATATATGTATGTATGTATGTGTGTATATAATATTATATATATATATATATATCATGTGTATATATGTATGTATGTATATATATATATATATATATATATATATATATATATATGTGTGTATCGTTTTTTATTATTACTATAAAAGCTGACATATTAAATGGTTACCATCTGGACCTGTCCATCTTAGATAAGTATTATTGTTAGTAGTATATACTACACAGAAACAGTCTAATCATAATTTGTCATGGTCACTTGAAGCAGACGGCATCATCATTGTCATGCTTTACCAATGGAAAAATAAACCATAAAAATCTCCTTTTAGTTGCTTACTTTTGTTACTACATAATATACATATATAGATATACAAAACAAACATTTTTTGTATATAGTGGTGCATCTCAATAAATTAGAATATCATCCAATATTTGATTTTATATACGTATTTGATTTTATATACTTTATATATATATAAAATCAAATACGTATATAAAATCAAATATTGGATGATATTCTAATTCACTTTTTGTACTGAAACTCTATACAGGGTGTGAAATTAGAGCCGGTCCACCAGCATTTGCAGGCATGTTTGTGGGAGGTCCGGAAAAATCCAGCCCAATACCGGCCTCCGTGTCAGGCAGAAGGACTTTTCAGTCAAGTGAACAATCCGCCATCGCCTAAGATATGACACTTCATAAACTTGATAAAGTAAAACTAATGTTTTCAGACTGTACGTGTTTTGTTTACATCGGTGCGACATCTTTCAACAACGAGGAAAATTACGGTGCAATAGATTGGTGTTGACTCATTAATAAAATTGGAAAGCATAATATTGATCATTTTGGATCGTCATTATATATTAAATGAATAAAGCACCGAGGATCCTTACCACAAGCTAGAGAAGATGCAGGACATTTGATTGGCATCATAGCGCTTAAATAATTATTAAAAACACACTAAAAAAACATGAATTCACAATTCAAGCAATCACGGTGATGACATGTGTGCGAAGGACAAAAAAGAGATGTACACATCATCTGCAACCAATCAGCAGGGGGGAGAAACAAAAGCTCTCAGCCATTGGCTAAATTTGAATCAGGTGTCAGGCTAATCCGCGAGTATAATAATAACAATTTAACTGTAACTAACGATGTCAAAGCAGACAAG
Organism: Plotosus lineatus; assembly: GCA_024760905.1. Taxonomy (NCBI): domain Eukaryota; kingdom Metazoa; phylum Chordata; class Actinopteri; order Siluriformes; family Plotosidae; genus Plotosus; species Plotosus lineatus. The sequence continues at coordinate 5,840,578 of CM045745.1, read as the reverse complement.
GTTAAGTGGCTTTGTAAAAGATCAAAAAACAGACAGAAAACAGAAGAAGTGGGGTCCAGTAAAATTCTGAGGGTTCCCACAGATTTTTTATTCTGCCTGCCCCCCTGTCCGGTGGAAAATTTTCTGAATTTTGTGCCCTGCTGTATATTATATTGATTCATTACATAAAGACTGATATGTTTCAAGTGGCTGTTTCTTTCTGTTTTGATGATTATGCTTGACAAAAATGACAAAAAAAAAAAAAAAAAAAAAAAATCCAGTATCTCAGAAAATTTGAATATTACCTAAGATCAATAAAAAAAAATATTATTGATGCGGGCAGTGGTGGTCTAGTGGTATAAGGCGCCGGATCGCTGATCCAAAGGTTGGGGGTTCCACTAAAGTCCCACTCTCCACAAGGTTGTCACTGTCCCCCCAGTGGAGCTAACTGGGTTATCAAAGGCCGGCCATGTCTCTCACTGTCTATGGTGAGAGGTTCATGTAAAAGAACCATTGCTGACTTTCGACAAGAGTAGCTGCAAAGCCGTCAGCGTGTTTCCGCCCGGCGATGGCCTGGCGAGCTGTCCAGGGTGTACTCTGCCCTCGCCCTGAGTTGGCTGGGATGGACACCAGCCTCCCCGTGACCCTAATTAGGATGAAGCGGTTACAGAAAATGAACTGAACTGAATTATTGATGCAGAAATGTTGGACTACTTAAAAGTATGAACACGTATAGCACTTAATACTCGGCTGGGGCTCCCTTTACATAAATTACTGCAACAATGCGTCATGGCATGGAGGCAATCAATTTGTGGCACTGCTGAGGTTTTATGGAAGTCTAGGTTGCTCTGATAGCGGCCTTCAGCTCTTCTGCATCAGTGAATCTGGTGTCTCACTTCTTCTTCTTCTTCTTCTTCTTCTTCACAATACCTATAGATTCTCTATGGGGTTTGGGTTGGTGAGTTTGCTGGCCATTCGATCACAGGGATACCACGGGGGTTAAACCAGGAATTGGTACTTTTGGGAGTGTGGGTGGGCACTGAGTCCTGCCAGAAAATGAAATCATCTCCATAAAGCTGGTCGGCAGAGGGAAGCAGGAAGTGATCTAAAACTTCCTGGGAGACAGCTATGCTGACCTTGGACCTGAGAAAATACAGTAGTGAACCAACACCAGCAGATGACATGGCTCCCCAAACCACCAGTGACTGGGAAACTTTACAGTCCAGTTCTTTCTTTTTTTTTTTTTTTTTTTTGTCTTTAGCCCGGGTAAGACGCCGCTGACATTGTCTCTGGTTCAAGAGTGGCTTGAGGCACTGACTCCAGCAGTGGTCCACTGTGAATCTCCAACAGACACTTGAACGTCTTCATTTCACAATCCTCACGAGGCTGTGGTTATAGCACTCTGTGAACCGCTGGCTTCTTTACCAATTACTTTTTGTATCTCACCCTCCATGCGTAGGGCGTTCACCAGTCTTTCCCATGATCATGTAGTCTACTGATCCAGACTGAGAGGTTACTTAAAGGCCCAGGACACCTTTACAGGCATTTTGAGTTAATTATCTGAATCGAGTGTGACACCATGAGTTTCCAACATCAGATTGTTTCACAATATTGTTTATTTTCTGAGATACTGGATTTTGAGTTCTCATTTGCTGTAACTTGGGCAGTGGTGCCCTAGTGGTCTGTCTGTCTGTCTTCCTTTCGGCTTTTTCCCTTTTTACTCAGGAGTCGCCACAGCGAATCATTTGATTCGCACGTTTGATTTGGCAGAGGTTTTTACCTCGGATGCCCTTCCTGTCACAACCCTTTTTAGCAAGGGACAGAAACACGCTGACGACTTTGCAGCTACTCTTTATGAAAGTCTTTTACATGCATCTCACCATAGACAGTGAGAGACATGGCCTGCCTTTGATAACCCAGTTAGCCGCACTGGGGGGGACAGTGACAACCTTGTGGAGAGTGGGACTCGAACCCCCAACCTTTGGATCAGCGATCCAGCGCCCTATACCACTAGACCACCACTGCCCCTAGTGGTGCCCTAGTGGTAAAGTGCTGAATCACTGACCCTAAGCCCCAACTCAAACCCCCACTCTCCGTGGGTCCACTCCCCCCCACACAGTGCAGTTAACTGGATTATCAAAGGCCGGTCGTGTCTCTCACTGTCGATGGTGTGAGGTTCAAGTAAAAGAACCATTGCTGACTTTCAACAAGAGTAGCTGATTTTTTTTTTTTTTTTTATTGTTCCCCCATAAAATATACACTGGAATACCCTTCTACTGTTCAGCATCGTATAAATACAGTATTACAGTAAATCTGCATCAAAAGACCCCACAGTTGTGTTAGTCAGTGACCACAGTGGAGTATAAAGAGATGCAATAATTCATAATTAACAGGACATTTCTACAAAGACAAACCACCACAATGTCTCAGTGTCCACTAAACTTAAAGTATACAATGCAGAGCTACCGTTGTCTTTGCTGTACGATAGTGAACGTTGAATCTATCGTCATCATCCCGACAGTTGGAAGACTTTCACATTCAGTCTCATCGTTCTACCTGGGGAAAAAGTTGGCAGGACAAAGTGACAAACACAGAAATTTTCACAAGACCAAATTTAGTTCCTATTTCTGCGATCACAGCATCGCTGTTCAAGTCATGCAATTAAAATGCACCGCCATCGTCTTCCAAAGCAGGTATTCTGTATTCTTTGTTAAGCTGACACAGGACCGGTGTTATCTGGGTAAATCACGCGAACAAGACAAACACAACTTAAAAGTAAAGCTGAAATGGAATGGTACCGAACCAAACAGCCTTGAAGATGTAACACAGGACAGTTTTCTCTGGAGTTCCTTATCCAGAACAGCAATGATGTCACCGGAGAATGACCATAAAAGAAAAGCCCAAGATGCCAAAGACAAATGACACAGAGCGGCTCAATTCCCAGCTCAAACTATCAGGTTTCAATGTCCAAGAAGCAATAGACTTTGCAAATCCAAAATTTGGCTTCGAAGCCATTTACATTGTCACAGATCATTTTTGCACGGTGAATCGTCATCCTCGATCGCAAGATCTGGTCACTGTGACCTCCGCTTCAAAGTACTTCTAACATGGGGTTGTTTAGACCGCAGGATATTACCCCCACTACCAATCCAAAATACTGTAGGCCACCCACCCATTCACAGTTCACCGGTTGCGCCCCCGCATAATCGCAGATTAACGGCAGCCCCGGAAATTACTGGCACATCATTCAAATTTAGCCAATGGCTGAGAGAGCTTTTGTTTCTCCCTCCTGCTGATTGGTTGCAGATGATGTGTACACCCCTTTTGTTTTTCGTCCTTCGCGCACAATTTTCAACGTGATTGCCTGAATTGCAAAGTAAATTTTTTTGTGTGTTTTTAATGATTATTTAAGCCCTATGATGTCACTCAAACGCCCTGCATCTTTTCTAGCTTCTGGCAAGGAGTCTAAACGCTTGATTTATTTATAAATATTACCACAGTACAAAGTAAGAAGTTTTTACTTAATCATTACTATATTTGCTGCATTATTACTGTATTAATGAGTTCGACTGGCTATAGAATGTGTTTAACAAGCATATTTTAGCGCATGTAATATAACATACATTTGCAATGTAACATAATGTAATGTAACATAGAACTTTAAAACCATGTCAATAACTTGCGGATTTTCAGGATCCGCGGGTGGGGGCAGAACAGAACCCTCGCGAATAACAGGGGCTTAGTGTACATTTATATTGATATTTGTGACAGATTGCTGGAATTGCATACCTGCAGCTCTGTTGAATTTTTGTAGGGAAGTGGTGGCTTGACCTCTGTTGGGCCTTGAGCGAGACCCTTATCCCTCAGTTGTACTTAAAATAATAGTTATAAGTCACTTTGGATAAGAGTGTCTGCCAAATGAGGTGTATATATATATATATATATATATATATATATATATATATATATATATATATATATATATATATATATATATATATATATATATATATATATATATGTGTATGTATTTAGAGATATGTATATAATATATGGATATGTATGTGCATGTGTACGTGTGTATGTATATGTGTACATATATATATATATATATATATATATATATATATATATATATATATATATATATATCTGTGCGTGTATGTAAGTGTGTATGTGTGGATACCTTTATATATATGTGTGTACATATATGAGTTCACGGGCATGTAAAAATGTATGCACATATATATGCATGTATCGATACCAATATTTAAGAGAACCCGCCCCCGAATACATAATGAACACCACCCCATCTAGAGGACGCCATGTTTATCAACATAGTACCGCCCCCAGCACTTTGTAATCATTCTTCTATAATCACCTGAAGAGAGAAGATGGTTTCACCCCTCGAAACAGATCTGTAGTGATAAATGGAGTTTCAATAGAAAGTCTTTGTCCTGTCCTTTTATTTTTGTTATTTGCTCTACCAAAAAGTATTGAGCACTCTCCTACGGAAGGATCTACTCAGAAAATCCTCTCTCTCTCTCTCTCTCTCTATATATTATATATATATATATATATATATATATATATATATATATATATATATATTTATAAAATATTCTGTAATCTGTAAATGCAGCCATGAGGCGGGGGGGGGGGCACTAACCAGTGTCTCTCCCCCTTATGCCGGTCCCAAGCCCGGATAAATGCAGAGGGTTGCGACAGGAAGGGCATCCGGCGTAAAACTTCTGCCACATTTAAAAATGCAAATGATCAAAACAAAATTCATACCGGATCGGTCGAGGCCCGGGTTAACAACGACCGCCATCAGTGCTGTCAACCAACAGGGTGCTGATGGAAATTGGACTACTGTTGGTCGAAGACGTCGAAGAAGGAGAGGCGGGAGGCGTGTCCGTAGGCAGAGAGAGAAGAGGAAATGCGTGAGCCTCGGACTGAGAGTAGGGACTTTGAATGTTGGAACTATGCAAGGAAAAGATAGGGAGCTGGCTGACATGATGCAGAGGAGGAAGGTGGACATACTGTGTGTTCAGGAGACAAGGTGGAAAGGTAGAAAGGCTAAAAGCTTAGGAGCAGGGTTTAAACTGTTTTATAATGGTGTGGATGGGAAGAGAAATGGAGTAGGAGTCATCTTGAAGGAGGGGTTTGTCAGGAATGTTCTAGAAGTGAAAAGAGTGTCAGACAGAGTGATGAGTCTCAAGTTAGAAATTGAAGGCGTGATAGTCAATGTTGTTAGTGCTTATGCCCCACAGGCAGGATGTGAGCTAGAAGAGAAGGAGAGATTCTGGAGTGAGTTAGATGAAGTGATGCAGAGTACTCCAGAGGTGAAAGAGTGGTCATTGGAGCAGACTTCAATGGACATGTTGGTGCAGGCAACAGAGGGGACGAGGAAGTGATGGGCAGGTTTGGTATCCAGGACAGGAACACAGAAGGACAGATGTTGATCGATTTTGCAAAAAGGATGGAAATGGCTGTGGTGAATACTTTCTTCCAGAAGAAACAGAAGCATAGGGTGACTTATGAAAGCGGAGGTAAGAGCACACAGGTAGACTACATCTTGTGTAGGCGATGTAATTTGAAGGAAGTCAGTGACTGCAAAGTAGTAGTGGGTGAGAGTGTTGCCAAACAGCATAGGATGGTGGTGTGCAGGATGACACTGATGGTGAGAAAGGTGAAAAAGGCAAAGGTAGAGCAGAAGACAAAGTGGTGGAAGCTGAAAAAGGAAGAGTGTCGTGTTGTCTTCAAGGAGGAGTTGAAACAGGCTTTGGGTAGTCAGGAAGTGCTTCCAGAGGACTGGACAACCACAGCCAATGTGATCAGGGAGACCGGTAGGAGAGTATTTGGTGTGTCCTCTGGAAGGAAAGTAGATAATGAAACTTGGTGGTGGAATGAGGAAGTGCAGGAGTGTGTACAAAAGAAGAGGTTAGCCAAGAAGAAGTGGGACATTGAGAGGACCGAAGAGAGTAAACAGGAGTACAGGGAGACACAGCGTAACGCGAAGGTAGCAGTGTCAAAGGCCAAACAGAGGGCGTATGATGACTTGTATGATAGGTTGAACAGTAAGGAGGGAGAAAATGATCTATACAGGTTAGCACAGCAGAGAAATAGAGATGGGAAAGACGTGCAGCAAGTTAGAGTGATAAAGGACAGAGAGGGAAATGTATTGACTGATGACAGAAGTGTGCTGGGAAGATGGAAAGAGTACTTTGAAGAGCTGATGAATGAGGAAAATGAGAGAGAAAAAGAGTAGAAGGGGTGACCGTTGAGGAGCAGGAAGTAGCAAAGATTAGTAAGGGAGAAGTGAGGAGGGCATTGAAGAGCATGAAGAGTGGAAAGGCAGTTGGCCCTGATGACATACCAGTTGAGGTATGCAAGTGTCTAGTACCAGTAGATTTTCTGACAAGAATATTCAACAAGGTCTTAGAAAGTGAGCAGATGCCAGAGGAATGGAGGAGAAGTGTGCTTGTGCCCATTTTTAAGAACAAGGGCGATGCACAGAGTTGTGGCAACTACAGAGGGATAAAGTTGATGAGCCATACAATGAAGCTATGGGAAAGAATAGTGGAAGCAAGACTAAGGGCAGAGGTCAGCATTTGTGAACAACAGTTTGGTTTCATGCCAAGAAAGAGCACCACAGATGCAGTGTTTGCTTTGAGGATGTTAATAGAGAAGTACAGAGAAGGTCAGAAGGAGCTGCATTGTGCCTTTGTGGATCTGGAGAAAGCATATGACAGGGTGCCGAGAGAAGAACTGTGGTATTGTATGAGGAAGTCTGGAGTGACAGAGAAGTATGTTAGAGTGGTGCAGGACATGTATGATAGATGTAAGACAGTGGTGAGGTGTGCTGTCGGTGTGACAGAAAAGTTCAAGGTGGAGGTGGGACTGCATCAAGGGTCAGCTCTCAGCCCCTTCTTGTTTGCTATGGTGATGGACAGGCTAACAGATGAGGTTAGACAAGAATCTCCATGGACTATGATGTTTGCAGATGACATTGTGATCTGTAGTGAGAGCAGAGACCAAGTGGAGGAAAATCTAGAGAGGTGGAGGTATGCCCTGGAAAGGAGGGGATTGAAGGTTAGTCATAGTAAGACAGAATACATGTGTGTGAACGACAAGGACCCAAGAGGAACTTTGAGGTTACAGGGGGCATAGATAAAGAAGGTGGAGGATTTTAAGTACTTAGGCTCAACAATCCAGAGCAATGGAGAGTGTGGAAAAGAGGTGAAGAAGCGCGTGCAGGCAGGTTGGAATGGATGGAGAAAAGTGTACGGTATGATGTGTGATAGGAGAGTATCGGCAAGAATGAAGGGAAAAGTGTACAAGACGGTGATGAGGCCAGCAATGTTGTATGGTTTAGAGACAGTGGCCCTGGGGAAAAGACAGGAGGCAGAGCTGGAGGTAGCAGAGATGAAAATGTTGAGGTTCTCTTTGGGAGTAACGAGGATGGATAGGATCAGAAATGAGTACATCAGAGGGACAGCACATGTTAGATGTTTTGGAGACAAAGTCAGAGAGGCTAGATTGAGATGGTTTGGACATGTACAGAGGAGGGATAGTGAGTATATTGGTCGTAGGATGCTGAGGTTGGAACTACCAGGCAAAAGGCCCAGAGGAAGACCAAAGAGAAGATTTATGGATGCAGTGAAGGCGGACATGAAGGTCGTTGGAGTAAGAGTAGAAGATGCAGAGGATAGGGAGAGATGGAGGCAGATCATTTGCTGTGGCGACCCCTGAAGGGAACAGCCGAAAGGAAAAGAAGAAGATTCTGTAATGTTTTTTTTATATTTTAACAACTTAACAATTTATTTTTACTGGCTACTAGCTGTTACAGTGATGAACAGAATCAACCAATCAGGATCCTGTGTCCTCCAGTTTGTGTTGCAAAGAAAATCAGATAAAATTACTGCAGGAGGCCAAACAGAGGTGGATTTGATGAATTAAATGTCACAATTTCTTACTACCTGCCTGCTTCCTTGCAAAGAAGTCAGAAAGTGATTTAAATACAATGTATTTTTTTAATTGTTTTAAAAATTAAAATGTCAAGAATGACATTAGATTTCACCTTATATGCAAAATTAAGCATATCCTCATCCTCGTATCTTCATCCCCTTTGTCTATGCCACTGAAGGTTAATAATATGCAGATTGTGTCAATAGCCTTTGGGGTTTTATACTTTTTTTTTTAACCAATTACCCTATCTTGACTTCTTCCTTGACTTTTAACATTCTATTGTGTTATTGCTCATGAGCACTGATAACATAAATGTTAGCACTCAGTCATGACTCAGAAGTGAGTCAGACTCCCCCGGTTCCTCTGACTGAGTTCTATTTTTAGAGCCGGGACAATGGCGTCTGGCCACACACACTGACTAAGAAAACTCAAAAGCTCATTCCTACACAGAGATGACACCTGATGTAGTTTTGCGATTAAGTTCATTGAAATTAATCGACTTACAACAGCCTATAACAAAGAGTCGGAAGCTGTATCGACGCGTAACGTTCACACTTAACTCCTATTAGCATGTGGATTTCGTTATGTTCAGTGTATCGGTAATAAAATTATTGATTGGCAAAATGTATTTGTAGTGCAAACTGTGCCTCTCACTCTGACTTAGCTGGGACCGGGTATAGTTCAGCCTACAACCCTGATGGATTACTCATTCATTCATTCGTTCATTCATTTATTTATTTGCGGAAACACCCAATCCTATTAGGGTCATGTCAGCCGACTCTGAGAGAACGTGAGGTACATTGCTGGGCCGATACACACAAACACAAAACCACATACACACTCACACCAAGGGGCAATCTGGAACAGCCAGTTCGCCTCTGTGGACTGTCGGAGGAAACTGGAATGCCCAGAAATAACACATGCAAGCCCAGGAGAACATGTACACTTCATAAAGAGATGTTCTCTCTGAGCTCACGACTCGGGCCTTGCTGCCAGGCACACATGCTAACCTCTACACCACTGTTCCGCTCTTGTTGGAAAAGGAGGACAGATGATGGATGGATGGATGGATGGATGGATGGGTGGATGGTTGGATGGATAGATGTTATTATTATGAAACATTTCTTGGTGGTTTTGGTCATATATCTGGGTCCTGTTAAATAAAAATATTTGGATTATATTTAAATAATACTGGCATCCCACTTGTTTCATCATATGAGAAGCTTCCTAGCAGATAGATAGGTGTGAATACAGGGATCAGTCGCTACTTCGCGCTTCAATTCATGCGACTTCAGCGCATCGCGTTTTTTTTTTTTTTTTTTTTTTTTTTTTTTTTTGTTTTTTTTAAATATTCATTGAATTAAAAAATAAGGAAATTAAGGAAGAATAGGGGGAAAAGTTAAGGAAAATGCCACAAAACAAGGACAATTATGCAAAAAAAAAAAAAAAAAAAAAAAAAACAACCCAAAACCTCCCATCAAAACTACTTACATTTTTGTGAGGTGCACGTCTGAGTGTGTGCGCGCGCTTCTGTATGTGTGTGTATTTATATTTTATTTACATCTTATGCATTATTTTTAAATGTATGATTGTTATTATAAGCATTTATAGAGTTGACTATGTATTTATTGATATTATATACACATCTACATGTATGTATACGTCAGCTGAGGGGTTGGAGGGAGAGGGGGAGGTGATCCTACTTCATGGAATTCGGTCGTCGTGGGGGGGGGGGTCTTCTTCTTCTTCTTCTCCTGGGGGATCTTGGTCCCAGTTAACCACAGAAAGTGAGGAATCCCTGTATTGTGCAGTAGCCTCATACTGAACAGTAAGCAATCATATAGAACTTGAATCAGAACATGTGAACAGTTTTCCAATTTTTGTTCCACAGATCTATTCTCTGTTGGCTTCAAGTCATTCCTGGTTCAGACACATTGTATTTCTCTCATTTTTGCTTTCCAATTTGTGATTGTTCTTCAAAGATCAGGAATTTGAATCTTATTGTAAACGGGTTGTTGTAGCAGATTTTTTTTCAGAACCAAGCTGGAATTACACTGCATTCTACTTGTTGAATGAATGAACGATCCAATTACTATTGCAGTATTTAGGTGTGCTAGGTGTAGTAGCGTAGTGCTTAGCACATCTACCTCACAACAGGAAGGTTCTGGGGTTGAATCCTGGGCTCTGGTGTTTGTGTGGACTTGCGTGTTCACGCTGTGCTTGCATGGATTTCCTCCAGGAACTTTGGTTTCCTCCTAACAGTCAAAAGTAATCCAGGTTAGGCTAACTGGTTGTCACAAATTGCCCCTAGGTGTGAAGGATTATGTGTGCGTTGACCCTACAATAG
>CM045745.1:5800281-5825281 GCA_024760905.1 Plotosus lineatus | reverse complement strand
TCGTACATTGTTTGAATGTTTGGATGGCGTGTCCAAATGTTTGAATGGCGCGTTTTAATGTTTGAATAACGTGTTTGGCACGTTGTGTAAGGAGAACTTGTTTCATATACAGTGACAAAAAATTTTGGAAAATGTTTTTCGTGACCTGGATTTTTCGTTTGCTGACTATCGTAAGGTGAGGTACCACTGTAGTCTATTTCCTTGTGTTTTGGTTTTTTTATTCATTTCTTTATTTTTGTTATATAACTGTATATGTCTATATCTGTGTGTAGCCATTGACATAGATGCTGTGGGTTTAGAATCAGAGGAGCCTGAACCTCCTCCTCCTCAGCAGCGTTCTCCTAAAGCCAGCCCAAACCAAGTCATATCCACTTTAACTCGTGAGAAACGAATGCCCTTCTTTAAGAAGGTAACCCGAGAGGCGGGTCCTCACTTTTTTTTTTTTTTTTTTTTTTTTTCTGTACCACTCCGTACAGTTGTATGTCTCTCCAGCACCATGCGGTGTGCGTCCACCTGTCTGTCCATGCAAACATCTCTGTGTGTTTGACCGCACGTGAACAATAAGCATGCTTGCCTCGCTAACCAATTTACTTTTCTCCCTCTGTCTACTCTCCCTTCTCTCTCACACTCTGGCCTCGAACTCCAACTCAAATATTTTCCTGTGCTTTCTTTCTTTCCCTTTCTCCTCCTTCACTTTATACTTTCACTTCCTTTCTGTCCTTTTCCCTCACGTCTTCTCTCAGCTAAGCAGAAGTTAAAGTCGGTAAGTTATGCTGCTATAAGGACATGTTGGAGTCTCCTGAAGTCTGTGTGGCCCACCAGAGTCTCTGCATTGCTGTGTGTTTTTCCCTCCCTACTAATCTTTCACTGAAACAGTCTTGCTGAGAAATGTTGTAATGTGTGTGTGTGTGTGTGTGTGTGTGTGTGTGTGTGTGTGTGTGTGTGTGTGTGTGTGTGTGTAACAGTGAATGGGACCTCAGTTCATATTCTCAAGCAATTCGCATGTAATCTAAAAATGGAAGGCTTCAGAGTTTGTTTTGTCTATCCTGGCATCGATTATTTTTACATCAAACAACACACTGAACGTCAGATTTAGCGAGAAAAGACCGTCAGGAATTTTCTAAATAAATTAGGTCAGTGTGAGAGTGTGTTCAGTTATGTTTTATTTTTAATTGCTGTTTCTCGTAACTCAAGTTCCCATTCAAGCGTGTGTCCTACTCCTGCTTGCTTGACTAACATGTTTGTGCTGAACTGTGTAATGCACTGATTGTTGCGTCGATGGCAACCCCGAACTCCTTTGTCTTTGATGAAATGTTTAATACCTGTTTTATTCCACTCTTCTTTCTGATGGACTGAAGTGATCATCTTTACTGGTGAATGTAGAGGTTTACCACTGCTCCGGTGGTCAAAATCGTATTCTTGATATTCAAACACAGAAGGAATTAGACGGATTAATGATCATCTCTTACTCATCTCACTCATTTGCTGAATCGCTTCAAGCTGTATGTGACGTAGTTTTGTTATGAAGTTACGAAAATTATTTAATCGGTATTTTAACTTTAGATGATGATAAAAATTTCCTGCTAATTACATAGTAAAAGTCATTTGCATAACAAAGATATTTAAATATACAATAAATATTGCATTTCATTTCTGACTATTATGTATTATATAAAAATACATTAAACAAATTCATATTCATCTATTCTGTTCAACTAAAATTCTGCTCAGATACATCATATGTAGCTTTAATCCCATTAGGGTCCCTGTGAGGCTGATGCCTATTTCAGCCAACACTCGGCGGAGGCAGAATGCACCCTTAACCCGCACCCCAGACTATCACAGAGCAACATGCACGAGCACAACCATTCACACTCATATCCACACGTAGGGGCAATTTGGAACAGCCATTTAGCTGAGTGTGCATGTCCTTGGGCTGTGGGAGGAAACCTGAGCACCCGGAGGAGAATCACATGAGCACGACGAGACCATGCAAACTCCACACAGAAACACCTGAGGCTGGGTATCGATCCTAGGGCCTTCTTGATGTGAGGCAGAGGTGCGAATAATTGTACTACCAATGCTGCCTGATTCAGCCAACACTGGGCGAAGGCAGAATGCACCCTAAACCGCACCCCAGACTAATTACAGATATGTGTATGGAGAATATTTATAAACACAAATGCTCATCATTTTATACATTAAATCATAAGATGAGATATTTAAAAAAAAAACAAATAATTGATATAATTGTACTGTACTAGTATACTATTTTAAACAATTAAGCCTAAATTATTTTTAATTAGCTGCAGTTATTTTATTGCTAATTTATATTTCATATATATATATATATATATATATATATATATATATATATATATATATATATATATATATATATATATATATATAATATCTTCTTCTTTTTTTTTAATCCAATAAATTTTTTTATTAATCCCTTTTTTATTTAAGGAACATTTTATAAATACTGGAACTGTTGATGTGGACACCTTGGGGTCCCCAGACAATAACTCAATGAGAGTTTATTCATTTCGGATGGAGAAGGCATGGTGGTGTAGTGATTAGCACCTTTGCCTCACCTTTGCCCTTTGAGTCCCCACAGTGAGAGTGTTACTGTCTGATATTTTCATGTCTTCATATTTCTATAAGTTGTATGGGTTTCCACCAGGCACTCTAGTTTCCTCCCACAGTCCAAAGACTTGTACATTTAGCTTTTATGGATATTCTTGTCTATCCCGAAGTGTGAATGTAAATGACTGTATGTCTGTGTTGTTCTTCGATGGACTGCCAAGCTGTTCCGTATGGACCTCAAGCCTAGTAAGGATTAATACGATTTAGAAAATGAGATGAGATGAGATGTACTAGTATATATATATATATATATATATATATATATATATATATATATATATATATATATATATATATATATATATATATATATATATATATATATATATGTGTGTGTGTGTGTGTGTGCGGGACTAGATTTTTTTTTTTTTTTATCTTGCCAAAACTGACTTGGTGAGCGTAGCATAAAAATGTAGCAGAAATGATGTGTTTACATCCGTTGCGACACAGGAATGACGTCTTTAACTGATGACCTCTGATGCTTGTGCGACCGTTATCAGACCTGATGCTAATATGCCATCAGATAGAGGTATACACCGGAAACAGGGTAAAGTACTATATATCTGAAACAATAAAGCATGATCACACTCAGAAAGAAGAGCTGTTCTTGTGTTAGTTATATTCGTGATCCTGTACTTTTTGGGCCTTATTTATCAATCATATAAAGTTGTATGTAAATCCTTTAGCAGGTCAAGCTGCACCTTGTATTTAGGTGCATATAATAAATCACCTTCATTCCATATATTAGTGCATGACCAACCACAATACTAGGTATACACATGGCTTAAGAAGAGCTGAAACCAGTGAAGTGGTTACTGTGAAAGGTCCTGAATGGCAGAGTGCGGAAAGTCTTCTAGTATTACAGTTCAGGCGCTGCAACAGTTTTTTTTATAGTGTGCTGTGCGCCTTCTTATATGAAAGGATAATATAATTTTTAATTATGCTATAATAGCTATAATGTGGAGCCGGTGGTGTAGTGGTTAGAGTGTTGGGCTCATGGTCGGGAGGTTGTGAGTTCAAATCCCACTGAGACCCTCACTGTGCCAAGACCCCTGGGCAAGGTCTCAACCACAAGTGTGCCTCTGTTCACCCAGCAGTATAAATGGCTACCAGTAAAAATATACTGGGAAGGGAACCTGCGATGGACTAGCGTCCCATCCAGGAGGAGTTGAACTCCTGATTGCTTCACGCTACGGAAACCGGGGATACGCACCGGCCTGATGAGCCGTTAGGCTCGAGTGTAAAAACCCAAACAGTTAATCATAATAGTTTTAATATTAGTTTTGGATTTCTTTCATTCAAACTTTGAATACAATCTTCAGCAAGTTAGTAATATATATAAGCTATTTAAACCTGCCCAATTTATATTTGGGCTCCCAGTGGCACATCAACAAGGTCTCTGACTATTAACCCGGAGATTGCAAATTTGAATCCAGTTTAATGTCACAGCCCTTCGTTGGCCGGGAGTCCATGGGGGCTAATTTGTTGAGCTCTCATAGGAGGGTAGGGCGCAAGCCGATCAGCTGTATCTGTGAGATCTTTCATATCGGGGGAGAATAGCGCTTTCCCTTTGAGTGTGTTAGACCGCTCCCAAATATGCATGTGTCGCAATTTGAAAAGGTGGGTGGCTAGTATAGCATGTCACGGAGAGGGTGTGTGCATGCTTTGACCACCTCCATCCCTCCCAGTGGTGGTCATGTGACAGGAAAGGCAACACCTGATGGGTCTGAATTGGATATGACTAAATTAGGGACAAAATGGGGAAAATTAAAAAAAAAAAAAAAAAAAAAGTAATTCATATTAATATACAGTATTTCAGTTGTATGATTGTTTATTGTATTACTATATACAGTGGTACCTTGACTTATAAGTGTCTTTTCTAACGAATTTTCCATGATACATGCTAAGATTCCAACAAAAATCTGCCCCATCCAACGAGCAAAATTTTGATTTACAAACTCTGCTGGGGAAATGGCTTTTCTGGGCAAATTAGCCTCGTATTCTTCCGCATGTATTCCTCACCGGTCCACGAATGCCTTGTGCAGTGCTTCTCAATTATTTTCTGTGATGCTCCCATAGGAAGAAAAAAAAACTTTCAACGTCTCCCTCGATGCACGACTGTAAATAGTGTTTACTGCACTTCATATCGTTTGCCCGGTGCTTTTTCCCTACACCATAGGGAACAGCGCCACCGCCATCTACTGTAGGGGATGCACAATTACCCTTAAATCTAGTACAGTGTGGCAAAAAAGCATGTCCCCCGGGGTCATAACCCCCCCTACCCCCTCCCCCAGAATCAAAACACTATTTGAGAAGCACTGGCCTTGTGGCAGCTGAGTACGAGCCTTTCCTCACTGGAATTTGTAGCGTGCACATACACAAAATTCTCTTCCTCCTCGTCCTCTGTTACACAACACCTCATGCCTGCCCACGTGACATTTTTGCACCTACGTGACATCTTTGCTGCACTCGATATTTGGAAGGGTTAGTTGTCTTATTGTTTATTCTTGTATTATTATTATTTATTATTAATTATTATTAATGTTAATGTACATGTATTATTATTATTATGAAATATTTATTGACATGTTTATCTTTAATATATTAGGTCAAATATACATGTTTGTGTCAGGTTATATGAGTTTGGGAGGGGGTTGGAACAGATGAATTGGTTTTCTATTATTTCCTATGGGAATTTTTGTTTTATCCAATGAACATTTTGACTTATGAGCCCGCCCTCGGAGCGGGTTAATTTCGTAAGTCAAGGTATCACTGTATACAGTCTATTGTTTGAAGTTTACATAAGGGTTTACTCATTCATAAATGTTCTGAGAACTATAGCATTTGGCAGACACCCTTATCCAAAGTGACCTATATTTTTATCTTTTTTGGTACAACTGAGCGTTTGAGGGCTGCTCACGGACCCATATTAGTGGTAGCTTGGTGGTACTGGGGTTTGAACTTCCAACCTTTGGTTCCGTAAGTGAGAGCCTTATCCATTGAGCCACCACTGCCCTGGGGTACCCTTGTAAGCTAACCAGACTTGAATCTCATAGGATTACTAGACATTCCTGGGGGGAAGCTCCTTTTGGATTGCTTACTAATGAACTCATTTGTATCTCGCTTGATAAATGAGGCTCATTATTTCTTTCATATCTGTTAGAACATATTCTATCTGGCCTGGATGCCTGTTATCCACCTCTGAAGTGAGAACTTTATATTTGGATACAGACATCAGTTTCGGCCTACTTACTCTGTCCCATTTTCATGCTGAGAAGCTTAATTAAACAACTGTAAATAAAGAAAAAAATTCAATCTCATGCTACAGAATATTAATTAAATGTTGCATTTTCAGAACATGTTTCAGAAATGGACTTTGCTTCATTAAATACTGAAAACTCTGAAGAATGAGTCTACTTTGACATGATCTATACATCAAACAGTAATGCCTTGTGTAAGATTTTTAGACAAAAATCATGCACACTGTACACTGTAATCTGAAAGTCTTGACTTATTTATTTATTTATTTAGTCAAATTTGATTTCTATTACATTTCCTAGCAATAGTTTTGGTCATTTGTTGTGGCTCTACAGCAGTGGTTTTCAATCCCAATTCCAGAAACCCCAATGTTCTACATATATGTTGTTTTGCTTAATATACCTGACAGTTGGTGACATGGTGGTGTAGTGGTCATCATTCTTGCCACACAGCAAGAAGGTTCCGGGTTTGAGTTCCAGGCTTGGTGAGGGTCTTTCTGTGTGAAGTCTGCATGTTCCCTCCCTGCTTGTGTGGATTTTCTCCAGGTGTTTGGCTTTTCTTCCACAGCTCCCCAAAAAACATCCACATTAGGCTTATTGGCTGCTTGAAATTGTCCCTAGGTGTGAGTATGAATGGTTGTGTGTTGCCCTGAGATAGTCAAACTTGTCACCTTCTACCAGTGTCAGCTAAGGGAGGCTCCAGTGTCCCCACAACCCTTGTAGAATTAAACAGTTCACCAAATGAATCAGTGGATGAATCAATGAATGAATAATTAAACAGGTTGCCATTAAGAACTGTAAGACCTGGATCAGGTGCATTTTCTGTAGGAAAACTCAAAAGTAATCCACCCAACAACCCTAATAGGGTTAAATGGTTCAGCAAATGGATGTATGGAAAATCCCATCAGGTCTGCAGGTGATGGTAAAGTGAATTGGGATTGATAAACCCTGGCGTATGGTGTGTTTTAATAGTTATACACAATATTATGCAAGTTTATGTTTGTCATGTATTGAAGTGTGTGGGAATGAAGAGCTGAATGTGGTAGAGAGAGAGAGAGAGAGAATGACATGTTTTCCTGCACTCTCCAGACTGAGCACGTCCCCCCATACGACGTGGTGCCCTCCATGAGGCCTGTAGTTCTGGTGGGACCCTCGCTTAAGGGCTATGAGGTCAGATTCTGCAACAATGACTATATAATTATCATGACTCTTTCCAGAAGGACTTGTGTTGCAATAGGATTTCCAGTCATTCAATGAAATTGTGGTAATTTTCCTGACCACATGTCCCTTCCAGTACCATAGCCTTAACATCTAGATATTATATTTTAAAAGAGACAAATGTAGTGAGCCCTCGTTACTTCATGCTTCAGTTTCTGCAGCTTCAGTGCATCGGGGGTTTTCCAAAAATATTCTTGGAAAAAAATTTTTTTAAGGAAATTACGGAAAAATAGGGTAAAAGTTAAGGAAAATGCTGCAAAACAAGACCAATTGTGCAAAAAAAACCCCAAAAAAAACAAAAACAAAAAACAACCCAACACCCCACCCCACCCCACCCCCCACTAAACTACTTATATTTTATGTGAGGTGCACATCTGTGTGTGCACACGTGTGTGTGTGTGTGTGTGTGTGTGTGCGTGTGTGAGTGTGTATTTATATTATATTTACGTCTCTTGCATTATTT
Organism: Plotosus lineatus; assembly: GCA_024760905.1. Taxonomy (NCBI): domain Eukaryota; kingdom Metazoa; phylum Chordata; class Actinopteri; order Siluriformes; family Plotosidae; genus Plotosus; species Plotosus lineatus. The sequence continues at coordinate 5,817,691 of CM045745.1, read as the reverse complement.
TTGAATGTTTAATTGTTATTATAAGCATTTATAGTGTTGAATATGTATTTACCGTATTCAACGTGATAAGTGCCCAGGGCACTTAAAAAATTGGAGTGGAGGGTGCTTATTAAAATGTTACCAGCGGAGTGGAACAGTAGGTGCTTATTACCATCGAGGTGCAAAACATGAATAAGAACAGAACAATAAAAGAGTTTTACTGGTATTTGTGTTATTCATTTTGTAGTATCAACCAAAATACTTAAATGAAAGCTGAAAATAAACAGAAAACAGCATAAATTAAAAAAAAAAAATTCCCTCACGTACTTTTCGTCGACTTTACGTCTCTTGCATTATTTTTGAATGTTTAATTGTTATTATAAGCATTTATAATGTTGAAAATGTATTTACCATATTCAACGTGATAAGTGCCCAGGGCACTTAAAAAATTGGAGTGGAGGGTGCTTATTAAAATGTTACCAGCACAGTGGAACAGTAGGTGCTGATTACCATCGAGGTGCAAAACATGAATAAGAACAGAACAATAAAAGAGTGTTACTGGTATTTGTGTTATTCATTTTGTAGTATCAACCAAAATACTTAAATGAAAGCTGAAAATAAACAGAAAACAGCATAAATTAAAAAAAAAAATTCCCTCACATACTTTTCATTCACGGTGCTTTTCCTTTAAACATTTTCCCAAGTAAAATGAACCAATCAACACGAATGTCAACTTTAGCACATGGCAGGTTGAACCAATCAACATAAACATAAACAAAAGCACATGGCCAGGAACCTCTATAAATTTATGAAGTCAGTGAGCAGGAGCATTGGGTGAGAAATACACGTCATCACTTTCTGATAGGTCCATATTTGGCTGATTGCTCAATTCATTCCGAGCATCCCATAGTTTTGCTGTAGCAGTTCCTAATGGTTCATCAATTGCTGGACATTTACCAAGAGAGCACAATGGAACAATCAAATGTGTTGTTACTGATGAACATTATAGACATTCCCCAGTGGCAGGGGGTCTTGAAATACCGTGTAAACTCAATTTTATAGGCAGTGAACGGCTCATTTTACGGTTACAGAAACTGATCGAATAAAATTGGTAAGTTTGATATACAATTTTGCTCCCAGTACACATGGGCGGTTATTAGACATAAGATAAAAAACAATGGGACGGGGTGCTTATTGGCGCAGGGGCGCTTATTATGTCAATCATGGTATTGATATAATGTACACATATACATGTACATATATGTCAGTCAGGGGGGTCGATCCTACTTCGCGGAAATCAGCGGTCGCAGGAGGGGGGGGGGTCTCAGTCCCCAGTAACCGCAGAAAGTGAGGGATCCCTGTATGTTATCTCAAGGGTAAATTAGAAATACAGGGTCCCTCACTTTCCACGGTTAATTGGGATCAAGATCCCCCGGCAACCACTGAATTCAGCAAAGTAGAATCAACGCCCCCCTGACTGACGTATACGTACATATATATGTATATATAATATCAATAAATACATATTCAATGCAATAAATGCTTATAATAACAATTAAACATTAAACAATAATGCATAAGATGTAAATAAAATATAAATACACACACAAACATACGTATGGGGCAGTGGTGGTCTAGTGGTATAGGGCACTGGATCGCTGATCCAAAGGTTGGGGGTTCAAGTCCCACTCTCCACAAGGTTGTCACTGTCCCCCCCCAGTGTGGCTAACTGGGTTATCAAAGGCGGGCCATGTCTCTCACTGTTTATGGTGAGAGGCATGTAAAAGAACCATTGCTGACTTTCGTAAAGAGGAGCTGCAAAGTCGTCAGCGTGTTTCTGTCCCTTGCTAAAAAGGGTTGTGACAGGAAGGGCATCTGACGTAAAAACCTCTGCCAAATCAAAACGTGCGAATCAGATGATTCGCTGTGGCGACTCCCGAGTAAAAGGGAAAAAGCCGAAAGGAAGACAGACAGACACACACAAACATACGTGTGCACGTGCACGCACGCAGATGCACATGCACACACTCAGATGCACCTCACGAAAATGTAACTAGTTTTAATGGGGGGCTGGGTTGTTTTTGTTTTTGTTTGGATTTTTTTCTTTGTTTATTTTTTTGCATAATTGGCCTTGTTTTGTGGCATATTCCTGAACTTTTGCCTCTTTTCTTCCTTAATTTCCTTATTTTTTTAATTCGATTTCTTTTAAAAATGCGATTCACTGAAGATGTATGAATTGAAGCGCGAAGTAGCAAGAGATCTCTATAAATCTAATCAGGTATCATAGATGTAAATTAAGATTAATATTATAATATGTATTATGTATAAATATACCATACCAAGTGTGTACACACTTTATTTTTTGTATTTTTTTTCCAGGTGACAGACATGATGCAGAAAGCATTATTTGACTTTCTGAAGCACAGATTTGAAGGAAGGTGAGAGATTGCCCAACGTCCTTCTCTGTATCTTTCCTGACTGGTCCTTCTTTGGGGTAGTTTATGCATTAGTGTGTGTGTGTATGAGCGTAGAGCTACTTTAAATAGTCTTGTCTCATTGCCTTAATTGGCCATGCCGGGCCATAAGCACAAGGTTGGCTTGCATGCCTGCGCCTTCTCCTGAACTGAGTGTTTTCCCGTAACAGGACTGATGCCTCTTCCCATTCCAACAGAAGGAAAAATATAGAATACACAGTTTTGTGTGTGTTTGAAATGAAGACTGGATTATAAATGCGTGCTGATTTATTTTTATTTATTTATTTTTTTAATGATACAGTATCTTCCATGCTGTTGTCTAGAAGGCATAACATTAAAATTGACTGGAGTTATGGCTGGACATACTGCACAGTTGTTCTTAGGAAGTCATTTTTAAATGGCTCATGAACATGCCTTCCCCTTTTCTCACTCTCGTCCCAGGATATCAATCACACGGGTAACAGCAGACATCTCTCTGGCTAAGCGATCTGTCCTGAATAACCCCAGTAAACATGCCATTATTGAACGCTCCAACACGCGCTCAAATCTTGGTAGGTGAATGTGTGTGGTGAGTGTGTTTGCCTTATGCATGTGATATGTCTTATAAACATTTGTCTCTGTGCATGACTTCAGTGCTTGTAACTGTCCATAAAAATGTGCACGTGCACAGTGAATGGCATTTTTAATGATCAGTAGTCTTCTTAATGTTGTTGCATTCATGATATCTCAACAACCTAAAACCAAGACTTGAAAGTGGGGAATGCAAGCTTTTGCCACACAGGCCTTGAGTTTTAACACATAATTGTCAACCTCAAGGACTACTGGCCAAATATGGCCTGAGGCCATGTTTTATTTGACTCATGGGAACTCGTAAAAAATAATATTGAAATGGCCCGTAGTAAATAATACCAAATTCACAATAACTAGAATTTGCAGCAGACCTGTAGTGCAGTGGGTGCCCAGGCTTTGCACGGGCTATTTAAAATCTCACTCGGCTGAAACACTTATTAAAATCAGTGACTGAAATGATGCATTTGGTGCAAGTTACTCCTGTGTCTAAATATAAGGTGCTGGCCTTTCGTATGATTCAATAGTTTATGCATATATTCTTAACATATCTAAAAAAAAAATCCTTTTGGCTGTTCCCTTTTTCTCAGGGGTCGCCATAGTGAATCCTTTGCATGGTTGATTTGCCATGGATTTGACACAACCCTTAGCAAGGGACAGAAACACGCCGACGGCTATGCAGCTACTCTTTTGGCGAAAGTCAGCAATGGTTCTTTTACATGAACCTCCCACTATAGACAGTGAGAGACACGGCCGGCCTTTGATAACCCAGTTAGCTGCACTGGGGGAACACTGGCAACCTTGAGGAGAGCGGGACTCAAGCCTCCAACTTAACAAAATATACTGACTGAAACTTCCAACCTGCTGCAGACTTCAGCCATTCATGGTACCTGGTGAAACATGATCTGTAAGCACATGGACAGTGATGCAGCCTGAGAAATTGAACCATTTGCATAGACTTGAAATTATAGATACATTGACACATAACCTGCCTCTTGCATCTGTGACATTCTTCCAACAAGAACTCCAATCACTCATTCCCACTGATTTTACTATACAGTATTAGTATTACGAACAGATGTTGCATCACCACAAAGCTAAATAGTATTTATCTTGGATTATGTTGTGTGTACTGTTAATTGGTGAAGTTTCTGCAGGATTAGCCACAGTGATCTCGTCACACTACTGGGAGGGGAAATTTTTCTCTTATTACTGCCTCAAAAAATACAGATGGCTCCAGCCCTTCTTGTGAAATGTGGTAGTGTTCTTAACCCGGTCCAGTTTATTCTCAATATAAACTCCAAAGTATTTGTAATCCTCCACCATTTACACATTTACCCCCTGAATGGAAATAGGGGTTGCTGGTATCTTGGATCTCTTAAAATCCACAATCAGTTCCTTGGTCTTTGTCACATTAAGCTGCATCCACATCTAGGGGCAATTAGAAAAAGCCAGTTAGGTGAATGTACATGTTTTGGGACTGTGGAAGGAAACTGGAGTACCCTGAGGAAACCAACGTAAGCACGGGAAGAACATGCAAACTCAACACAAAAACACTGAAGCCCGGGACAAACCCAAGACCTTGCTGTGATGCAAACATGCTAACCACTATGCTAATCACTCTGTTAACCACTATGCTAATCACTCTGCTAACCACTATGCTAATCACTCTGCTAACCACTATGTTAATCACTCTACTAACCACTATGCTAATCACTCCGTTAACCACTATGCTAATCACTCTGATAATCACTCTGCTAACTACGATGCTAATTACTCTGCTAACCACTCTGCTAATCATTATGCTAATCACTATGCTAACCACTATGCTAATCACTCTGTTAACCACTATGCTAATCACGCTGCTAATCACGCTGCTAATCACTCTTTTAACCACTATGCTAATCACTATGCTTATCACTATGCTTAATCACTATGCTTAATCACTCTGTTAACCACTATGCTAATCACTCTGCTAATCACTATGCTTATCACTCTGCTAACCACTATGCTAATCACTCTGTTAACCACTATGCTAATCACTCTGCTAATCACTATGCTTATCACTCTGCTCACCACTATGCTTAATCACTCTAACCACTATGCTAATCACTCTGCTAATTACTATGCTTTTCACTCTGTTAACCACTATGCTAATCACGCTGCTAACCACTATGCTAATCACTCTGTTAACCACTATGCTAATCACTATGCTAATCACTATGCTTATCACTCTGCTAACCACTATGCTAATCACTCTGTTAACCACTATGCTAATCACTCTGCTAATCACTCTGTTAACCACTATGCTAATCACGCTGCTAACCACTATGCTAATCACTCTGTTCACCACTATGCTAATCACTATGCTAACCACTATGCTTAATCACTCTGTTAACCACTATGCTAATCACTCTGCTAATTACTATGCTTATCACTCTGTTAACCACTATGCTAACCACTATGCTAACCACGCTGCTAACCACTATGCTAATCACTCTGCTAACCACTATGCTAATCACTCTGTTAACCACTATGCTAATCACGCTGCTAACCACTATGCTAATCACTCTGTTAACCACTATGCTAATCACTATGCTAATCACTCTGCTAATCACTATGCTTATCACTCTGCTAACCACTATGCTAATCACTCTGCTAGTTACTAGAAAAATAAATTAATAATAATAATAATAATAATAATAATAATAATAATAATATGCTAACCACTCTGCTAATTACTCTGCTAACCACTATGCTAATCACTCTGCTAACCATTATGCCACTGTACCACCATATTTATTTGTTATACTAACAAACAACTAAAATATGTATTTATATATGGGTTCCCTTACCTATTATTTTTAAAAACCTAAATGCAGCCCCAATTTTAATTGCGGACATTGATGAGAATTTGGGTGGAGGGGGAGGGTTAAATTATTGCATAGCTATCTTTTTTTTTTTACACTAATTGTACAGTAGAATCTCATGCACTAGTTGACTGCTTAAGTTTTCCATAGGAAAAGAAAACATTAATATATAAAATATAAAAATGTATATTATAATGAAACACATTGAAAATGATACCTCACCAGCATACAGTAGTTCCACACAATGTGCAGAATTCATCTAGTGAGTAATCTTACAATTAGATCACCTTCCTGACTGATTTTAATCAATACTTTGATGAGTCAACATCTTCACAGCATCAGAAAGTGAAGAGATCCTCTGTTTCGTACAATCCATTAACCTGATCCACTGGCCTATGTAACCGTAATATCAAAGGCATTACTCAGATATCACCTCATAGTGCATACCAGTACACTTCACATTTTACTAGCCTTCTTCTTCACGAAAAGTGCCTTATTATCATACTTTTAAAACTTAGAGCCTTTGGAGGTTCTTAGTGCTAATCAGCATATTAGATAATAATATGTTTCTAATTATGTGTGATGCTAAGCAATATTATTATGTGAAGATTAAGGAATATTGAGCCCAGGACAGGAAGGCACAGGAACTGAAGTGTGTGAAAGGGAGACAAGGAAAGCAGGGAGCTTGTTGTGATTGTTAGTTTGGCTTGATTAGTGAGCCGTGATTAAGATCAAAGACATTCCTTGTAGCATGACCTCCTGATTGCACTCCTGCCAATCTTTTGTACAATCACCATTAAGCACACACATTAAAAGCACTCGAATTATGCTGCATACAAAGAGAGAGAGAGAGAGAGAGAGAGAGAGAGAGAGAGAGAGAGAGAGAGAGAGAGTTTCTCCTAAAAACCTCAGCTTTCCCAAATATAGTTTTATTCTATAATCAATAGTCCAACAAATATAGCAACATTTGTTGGATAAACGTTGCCGTAAAGCCGCCTGAACCAAATCTGACTAATTCTCGTTTTTATGTATAGCTTATGTACTAGCTCAAGGATTATCTATAAATCTATAATAATTTTTTTCCAAAGAGACCAGCCAGTAATAATAATAATAATAATAATAATAATAATAATAATAATAATAATAACTCACTAGTAAATACACTCAGTCACTCATTCATTTACTAAAACACTAACTCCCACTATGGTTGCAGGGAGGCTGAAGCCTTTCTCAGTCGGCAGTCGCAGGGCAGGGTATATCCTGTACAGATTAGCAGATCGTCACAGGGCCAACACACATAACCATTCACAGTCACACCTATATGCAATTTGGAATAAACAGTTAGCCTAATATGCCGTTTGGACTGTGTGAGAAAATCGGAGAACCCGGAGGAAACCCATGCAAGCAAAGGGAGAACGTGCAAGCTGAAATTTTTTGAGCTGCCCAGAATTGAACCCAGGACTTTCTTGCTGTGAGGTGGATGTGCTAACCATTACATCGTCATTATAAATACAGTTTGATAAAATTGACAAAATTGGGTTGTGGTGTCTACTGTAGTAAGTTTTTGTTTTTTTTTGTTTGTTTGTTTTTTTGCATGAGTGTACAAAAACGGATGTCTGATTGAATAAATTACTGAAATGATCATGCAATATAGTAACTGTTGCTGTACCTGATGTTTTTTGGTGGTAGCTGAGGTACAGAGTGAGATTGAGAGGATCTTTGAGTTGGCACGGACATTGCAGTTAGTGGTTCTGGATGCTGACACAATAAACCATCCATCTCAGCTTAGCAAGACTTCGCTAGCGCCAATCATCGTCTACGTCAAGATTACGTCTCCAAAGGTACACAAGCAGACACATATAGCCAACACTCATTTTGTTGCTTTTCATCACATTGTGTTACTTGCAGTGCATCTACTTTGATGGGTCTTTATGGCATCGTATGTTTTAATGGCTCACTGACAATAAGCTTACGTAGTCTTATACTTCAATATGACTCGTGACTTAAGTGTACAGTGATAACAAACTCAGGGTTGAAGAACATATTGATTTACTATATATAAGTAAAAGCTTGAATACTCCATTCATAGACTTTTGATTAACTTACTAAATCAATATCAGTAGGCTGTGCTGACAAATAAATAAATAACATACAATGATAGTAAAATAAAGCAGAAATAGACAGTGTTGATTCCAGTTGAATGATCTAGCAGCTGTGTTGGCATTATGATATTTTAGATACTAAAATTGCCATTGTGTTCCTTCAGGTGTTACAGAGATTGATAAAATCTAGAGGAAAGTCTCAGTCCAAACACCTCAATGTACAGATGGTGGCGGCAGACAAACTGGCTCAGTGTCCTGCAGTGAGTATATAGTACAATATAATATATATATATATAATATATAATACAATATAATATAATAAGTATATAAATACAAAATTGTTTTTACAATTTATTTCAATTTGAGGCTACTAAAACATTAATTAATTTAAGATTTAATGGTAGATGTAATAGTAGTATGTAATAAAATAGAATGTATTTGTGAGGAGTCTACTGGGACCTCTCAGGATTGTTTTTTGTTTGTTTGTTTGTTTGTTTGTTTGTTTTATGTTTTAATTATTATTCTCACGATACCCAAGTTGGGGCTGGTGGAATAGTGATTAGGGCAGGGCTCATGATCAACGAGTCATTTGCTCAAATCCTGGTTAGACCCTCATCATGCTGGAACCTTGGGCAAGGTCTGAACAACAAGTGTCCCTCTGTCCACCCAGCAGTACAAAAGAGCATTAGTAAAAACACTGGGAGGGTAACCGGCGATGGACTCGTCTTCAATCCTGGAGGAATTGAACTCCTAAGTAGCCTCACACTACAGAAAGTGTAAAAGTTCCGACTCTGATGAGCCAATAGGCTCAGGTGTATAAACCCAACTTTATCTTCATGATCCCATAGACAACCATTTTTTTTTTATTTTTTATTTTTTTTTACTGTGAGGTTATATAAGTGTTTTCAGTAATTGGGGAGTACTGTACTGCCAATGCATTAATATCTCAGTGTTAAAAGGTCATAAATACATATACACTGACTGCCTGGCCAAAATAAAAGTCCCATACTCTGATATTTTGCTGGATCGCCTTTAACCTTGATTATAGCGCATAATAACTATGGCATTGTGACTTAATGTTGGTCCGGTTGAGGCTCAGAAACATTGATACGGCAATAAAAGGAAGTGAGCTGATGGCCTGAATGTACTGAATGTCCTAATGACGCAGACAAAACTGCTCAAACAGTGAAATAGTTGTTCAGGGAGCACACGGAAACATTTTCACAGATGAACTGGCACCACAGAGTCCTCACCTTAACTATATTGAAAATCTTTGGGACATGTTCGAGAAGGCGGAATGGAGTGGTGCATTTTTTCCTGTCACTAGTTCAGGATTGATGAAAATAAGTGCTGAGATGTTGCTTTTTTTCCCCCAAAAAACATGTATTATTATCATTATTATTATTATTATTATTATTATTGTTGTTGTTATATTTTGCATTTTACACTTCAAAGTGAGTACACACACTGAAAGCATTGAGGTGCCCAGAGAGGAAATAGAGATTAGGTGCCTTGTTCAAGCCCCACCCCACCCACACACACAGACACACATTTTTCCTGCTGGTTCAGGAACTGAACCAGCAAATTTTATTTCCCAAAGCTGCTTCTCTATCCATTAGGCTATGGATACTTATTATGTGCGTTAATCACGGCTAAAAGCAATGCAACCAAAAATTAGAGTGTGCTACCTTTTAATAAAGGTGTATTTCAAGAAAAAGTATCAGAAATGTTTTTATTTGTTTCTTCTTTAACCGTCTTCCATCTTCTAGCCATAGGTCTCCCAGTCTGCATAAAGTCATTTAATATTTGGCTTGATAAGTGTGATTTACAGACAAAGAATATCACATTTTGGTCAAGTTGTTAAATACTTATGAATATGTATAAATTTACTATATTTTAACATGTTAAAATAGGCCAGGGGTAAATGCAGCCGTGAGGGGGGTCACAAACAAGTGTCTGCCCTCACGCCGGTCCCAAGCCCAGATAAATGCAAAGGGTTGCGACAGGAAGGGCATCCAGCATAAAACTTTTGCCAGAATACAAAATGCAAACCATAAAGACAAATTTCATACTGGATCGGTCGAGGCCCGGGTTAACAACGACTGCGATCAGTGCTGTTAACCAACAGGGTGCTGGTGGAAATTGGACTACTGTTGGTCGAAGAAGAAGAGGCAGGAGGCGTGTCCGTAGGCAGAAAGAGAAGAGGAAAAGCATGAGTCTAGGACTGAGAGTAGGGAATTTGAATGTTGGAACTATGACATGAAAAGGTGGAGAACTGGCTGACATGATGCAGAGGAGGAAGGTGGACATACTGTGTGTTCAGGAGACCAAGTGGAAAGGTAGCAAGGCTAGAAGCTTAGGAGCAGGGTTTAAGTTATATTTTCATGGTGTGGATGGGAAGAGAAATGGTGTAGGAGTCATTTTGAAGGAGGGGTTTGTCAGGAATGTTCTAGAAGTGAAAAGAGTGTCAGACAGAGTGATGAGTCTCAAGTTAGAAATTGAAGGCGTGATGTTCAATGTTGTTAGTGCTTATAACCCACAGGCAGGATGTGAGCTAGAAGACAAGGAGAGATTATGGAGTGAGTTAGATGAAGTGATGCAGAGTACCCTCAGAGGTGAAAGAGTGGTCATTGGGGCAGACTTCAATGGACATGTTGGTGCAAGCAACAGAGGGGACGAGGAAGTGATGGGCAGATTTGGTATCCAGGACAGGAACACAGAAGGACAGATGTTGATAGATTTTGAAAAAAAGGATGAAAATGGCTGTGGTGAATACTTTCTTCCAGAAGAGACAGGAGCATAGGGTGACTTATAAAAACGGAGGTAGGAGCACACAGGTAGACTACATCTTGTGCAGGTGATGTAATTTGAAGGAAGTCAGTGACTGCAAAGTAGTAGTGGGTGAGAGTGTTGCCAAACAGCATAGGATGGTGGTATGCAGGATGACGCTGATGGTGAGGAAGGTGAAGAAGGCAAAGGCAGAGCAGAAGACAAAGTGGTGGAAGCTGAAAAAGGAAGAGTGTCATGTTGTCTTCAAGGAGGAGTTGAAACAGGCTTTGGGTGGTCAGGAAGTGCTTCCAGATGACTGAACAACTACAGCTAATGTGATCAGGGAGACAGGTAGGAGAGTACTTGTTGTGTCCTCTGGAAGGAAAGTCGATAAGGAGACTTGGTGGTCGAATTATGACGTGCAGGAGTGTGTACAAAAGAAGAGGTCCGCTAAGAAGAAATGGGACATACAGAGGACCAATGAGAGTAAACAGGAATACAGGGAGACACAGCGTAAGGCGAAGGTAGCGGTGTCAAAGGAAAAACAGAGGGCGTATGATGACTTGTATACTAGGTTGGACAGTAAGGAGGAAGAAAATGATTTATACAGGTTGGCACAGCAGAGAAATAGAGATGGGAAGGACGTGCAGCAAGTTAGAGTGATTAAGGACAGGGTGGGAAATGTATTGACAGAAGTGTGCTGGGAAGATGGAAATAGTACTTTGAAGAGCTGATGAATGAGGAAAATGAGAGAGAAAACAGAGTAGAAGAGGTGACCGTTGAGGACCAGGAAGTAGTAAAAGATTAGTAAGGGTGAAGTGAGGAGGCATTGAAGAGGATGAAGAGTGGAAAGGCAGTTGGTCCTGATGACACACCGGTGGGGGTATGGAAGGGTCTAGGAGAGGTAGCAAGAACATTAGAGGTATCTGACAAGAACATTCAACAAGGTCTTAGAGAGTGAGCAGATGCCAGAGGAATGGAAAAGTGTGCTTGTGCCCATTTTTAAGAACAAGAGAGATGCGCAGAATTGTGGCAACTACAGAGGGATAACGTTGATGAGCCATACGATGAAGTTATTGGGAAGAATAGTGGAAGCTGGACTCAGGGCAGAGGTCAGCATTTGTGAACAACAGTTTGGTTTCATGCCAAGAAAGAGCACCACAGATGCAATGTTTGCTTTGAGGAAGCATTGTGCCTTTGTGGATCTGGAGATAGCATATGACAGGGTGCCGAGAGAAGAACTGTGGTATTACATGAGGAAGTCTGGAGTGGCAGAGAAGTATGTCAAAGTGGTGCAGGACATGTAGGAGGGATGTAAGACAGTGGTGAGAGGTGCTGTCGGTGTGACAGAAGAGTTCAAGGTGGCGATGGGACTGCATCAAGGGTCAGCTCTGAGCCCTTTCTTGTTTGCTATGGTGATGGACAGGCTGACAAACGAGGTTAGACAAGAATCTCCATGGACTATAATGTTTGCAGATGACATTGTGATCTGTAGTGAGAGCAGAGAACAAGTGCAGGAAAATCTAGCGAGGTGGAGGTATGCCCTGGAAAGGAGAAGAATGAAGGTTAGCCTCAGTAAAACAAAATACGTGTGTGTGAACGACAAGGACCCAAGAGGAACGGTGAGGTTACAGGGAACAGAAATAAAGAAGGTGGAGGATTTTAAGTACTTAGGCTCAACAGTCCAGAGCAATGGAGAGTGTGGAAAAGAGGTGAAGAAGCGTGTGCAGGCAGGTTGGAATGGTTGGAGAAAAGTGTCCAGTGTGATGTGTGATAGGAAGGTATCGGCGAGAATGAAGGGAAAAGTGTACAAGACGGTGATGAGGCCAGCGATGTTGTATGGTTTATAAACAGTGTCCCTGGGGAAAAGACAGGAGGCAGAGCTGGCGGTAGCAGAAATAAAAATGTTGAGGTCCTCTTTGGGAGTAACAAGGATAGATAGGATCAGGAATGAGTACATCAGAGGGACAGCACATGTTAGATGTTTTTGAGACAAAGTCAGAGAAGTTAGATTGAGATGGTTTGGACATGTACAGAGAAGGGATAGTGAGTATATTGGTAGTAGGATGCTGAGGTTGGAACTACCAGGCAGAAGGCCTAGAGGAAGACCAAAGAGAAGATTTATGGATGTGGTGAAGGAGGACATGAAGGTCGTTGGAGTAAGAGTACAAGATGCAGAGGATAGGGTGAGATGGAGGCGGATGGTTTGCTGTGGCGTCCCCTGAAGGGAAAAGCCGAAAGGAAAAGAAGAAGAACAAAATAGGGCACGGGTGGCCTGGTTGTAAAGGTGCTGGATCACTGATCCTAAGGTTGGGGTTTCAAGCCCCACTCTCCATGGGTTGTCCTCCCACCCCCACCTCCAGTGCAACTAACTGGGTTTCAAAGACCGGCCATGTCTCTCACTGTCTGTGCAGTGAGGTTCATGTAAAAGAATCATTGCTGACTTTCATCATGAGGAGCTGCATAGCTGTCAGCATGTTTCCGCCCTGTGATGGCCTGGCGAGCTGTCCAGGGTGTACTCTGCCCTCACCCAGAGTCGACTGGGATGGGCGCCAGCCTCCCCGCTATCCTAATTAGGATTAAGTGGTTACAGAAAATGATGATGATGTTAAAATAGTAAAATAAACTCTGTTGATTCAGTTTGTGATCAGACACTGTCCTCAGTGCTGCTCAATTGTAGACGTCAGACTGGATGGTTAACCCTCTATTAACCAACCCCTTTCTAATTGTGTTAAAATTATTTCCCTGGGCAAAAATGTTGACTTTGGCCAACATCTGAAAAAAAATGTAGGGCAGGGGTGCTCAATCCTGCTCCTGGAGATCTACCTTCCCGATGGCTTTATCTCCAACCCTAATGTGGCCCATGTGACATGTAAGATCAAGTCAGGTCTTAAGACGTTTCAAAGTCCCTTGATTGGATGATTGGATGGTTAGGTGGGCATGATTAGGGTTGGAGCGAATGACTTCTGGAAGGTAGATCTCCAGGAGCAGGATTGAGCACCTCTGATGTAGGGTGTTAATCTTTTCACTTAATGTAGCATATCTGGTTTAGGGGTAACTACTCTTTATAAATGAAGACTTTATAAGTAGTTCTAGTTGAGATGCATGAAAAAAAGGAAAGTCTATGATTCTCACAACTATATATAGTTTAAAAAAATGTGATCTGAAGGGTTTTCCCAGGCCAAAATGTGCTATTTTTATCTCTAGCACCCCTAGAGTATGTCAGGGGCTAGTCTGAAATGTTCTTGTTTTAGTTTAAGTTCTTTGTATGCTACAGCCTTTGAGAATTCTTAATTCCCTTTTTGTCTTTAAATTTATATTCAATGAATCTGTAAAATTCCTAACCAGGTCACCTTATTTTTGACACACATTCTAAAGGTTTCAGACTCCAAAACATAATACACTTCTCCCAAGTTGTCTGAAAAGTTTATACGCTGCTCTAATAGTAGTCTGTAGTTGTACACTTTAATTATAACTGGTATATTTATATCCTCGTCCTTCTCAAAAAATTAGTATATTGTGTATATTGTTCATTATTTTTTGTAATATACTGATAAAAATTAAACTTTCATATATTTTAGATTCATTGCACGCCAACTGAAATATTTTAGGTCTTTTACTGTTTTAATTACATATATATATATATATATATATATATATATATATATATATATATATATATATATATATATATATATATATATATATATATATATATATATATATATATATATATATGTGTATATATATATATATATATATATATGTGAGAGAGAGAAATAATTATTAATCCTGTTGCTCTTTAACATGCTAATAGATCTCCCCTCCCCCACCTACCCACCTTCCTTTCTGCTATTATCCCATTAATCATTAATCACTTTTATGCCCCACCCTCCATGTTTTCTTCCAGGATCTTTTTGACATCATCTTGGATGAGAATCAGTTAGAGGATGCCTGTGAACACATCGCCGACTATCTGGAAGCTTACTGGAAATCCACACACCCGGTCAGCTGCTCGTCATCCAATCCTGTCTTAGACAACCTCACTGCCGCCAAATCAGCTACTTCTGAGCCGCTGTCTAGTCTGCATCTGCAGGTGCTCACCAAACATTTTCTTGCTCCGATACCAGGGATGGGAGAGGGAGTGGGAGGGGGGGAAAGGAATGGTGAACTTGGGACAGTCTATATGGGAGAAAATGACATCAAAGCAGAAAGACTCAAGATCAAGATCCAGGCAACATTAGTAGGAGTAATACAGGGTGATCTAATAAAACCTTCCACATTTCAAAGGTAAATGAAAGAAAAAAAATCATTAAAGGTCATCAAATTATTATTCCTACATGACACTGCATTTAAGACAGTTTTATAGATCATGTTTTAAATATGGCATCCTTCAAGTTGTGCCATCGTTGTTATACACACTTGGCCTGCTGAGCCATGGTGGCCTTCAGAAATCGCCTCCATGTATGGTGGAAGGGTATCTATCTCCTGCTTAATAGCAACCTTGAGAACTTCAAGAGTTTGGGCTGTACAAATATATTCTCGTGATTTAGGGAGCTCCACAGAAAATAAAATCATACAAGATGATCACAAGGGACAAGTTTAGGGGAACGGGCCAGTCACCCAATATCGCCATGCAACGAGATCACTTGGTCCAGAAACATTCCCTCAGCACTTGAATTATATAAAATAGAATAAAATAATACTTAATTGATCCTTAACAGGAAATTACCTCGCTACGGCAACAGCGCTCAGCCGGGACAATGTTTGACTCTCTTGCTGCTGCAAATGTGCAGATCCGCACTTTCCATAAATGATGTCACAGGTTTACACATGTGTACACAAACCGTGAAATTCAAGTCAGTAAGCTGGTATCCGTTAGATTTGTTTGTTTACATTGTTTAGCTCTCGTTTGCAGGAAGAAAACATTACATCTCACACTTTGAAGTGCTTTAATTGATAATAATGGTCATAATGGTGGTACTTCACCTCACGAAATTAATCTGTTCCAGAAGTGGTTTCGTAACCTGATTTGTTTGTAAGTTGAGTTTTTTACATGTAAAAGGCCTGATTCATTCCAAGGCTCCCAATACTATCCCCTAAACCCTTTAAAAATTATAAAAGTATACCTTTTAAGGCCTCCTTCTGCTTCAATATCGTACCGATGGTAGACGGGTTTGGCCATATTCCTTTTTGCGATATCACTCAACTGCATGCCACGAGTCCGCTTCTTCTTTTCACTCACACTGGGAATCACTTTCTTGGGGCTCATGATAAATGACAAAAATAAAGTTGCAATGAGCACACTCAAAAAACTAACGAAACAACAGTAACTCTGCCCTTTGCTCATGTTAGAACTCTGTGACGAACAATGGGTCAAAGGCACGTGAAAAGCATCATGGGTATTATGGAGATACAGCTCCCTCCTAGCCAATGGGAGGCCAGCGGGGCATAGCCAATGGAAAAGCAACTCGCGCATTGTTGGAATTTTTGACATGGCGCGTTTCGTAACGTGAATTTTTTCGTATCCAGAGACAGACATTTTTGGTAAATGTGTTTCGTAACTTGGATTTTTCGTTTGTTGGATCTTTCGTAAGGTGAGGTACCGTGTTACATTCCGTGTATATAGGTGATTTTTGTTTAAAATGTTGCAAATAATTTATGTTTTGTGAAGGACATGCCTTGAACACCAGCATTGCTGTAATAGATTCAAAATACAAATTACATTATCGTTAAAAAGGAGCTAGTGAAACCAAAGGGGGGGGGGGGGCGACACAGATATACAAAGCATGCAGAATACACAGAACATTGCACAGGATATTGCACATGTGCCAAGAACATCTAATGATATTTCATCTGTGTGAGTGTGTGTGAGTGTGTGTGTGAGTGTGTGTGTGTGTGTGTGTGTGTGTGTGTGTGTGGGTGTGTGTGTGTGTGTGTGTGTGTGAGTGTGTGTGAGTGTGTGTGAGTGTGTGTGAGTGTGTGTGTGTGTGTGTGTGCTGTAGCTTCATCTGTATTGAAACCACTCATCAAGTTCTTCAGAGGATTCAAACTGGGGCTGGGGGTTGGACTACCAGCAGCTCTTAATGCTACCTCTGCTGCTCCACTAAATTTCATGCATGCAATTTGAATGAAAACTGCACTGAAGGAACTTTTATATGTGCAAATAATAATAATTCGATTATTTTACTTTTTCTTTTATTTACATTTGAAATATGGGAGGTTTTTGAGTCACCCTGTATTCGTAGTAGTGGTAGTAGAGAAGATTTTTCAAATTCAAGAAAGGCCAGAGTGAAGATATAGCTGAGTGGGATCAGTGACCACTCTGAGAATCACTGATGTATTTCTCTTCATTCAACCTTAACCTGAAAGAACATTATGTAAAAAATGTATTTGTATGGGATAGCTGACCTTAAGTACTTGCTTACAGTGATTTGAATAAGTATTCAGACACCTTTAAATATGCTATAGTGTTATAGTCTGGAAATGTAATTGACATGATAATAATATGCCATTCATTAATTGGGAGGTAAGCGAGAGAAGGCTAAACACCACAACACATAGGAAAAGAGGGGACGAGTCAGAGAAGCAACCAGTATGGCATCATGATGCTTCCACCACAGTGCTTCATGGTTCGGAATCACTTCAG
>CM045745.1:5755281-5795281 GCA_024760905.1 Plotosus lineatus | reverse complement strand
CAGAATTTTTGCCAACCGGGGTCAACATTAGTAAGAATGGAAAAAGGGAAATATTTAAAAGTGCAGTTTGTAATGTTTGAATGTAATATTTCTAGACGTATAATAATGAGATCACTTCAAAGAAAACTGTGCACCTGGTTGATTTGGATAGAGTTTTTACTTCATTCTTCTCTTCACATTCTCCCAACAGCTTCTCCCAAGCTGGAAAAAAAAACATTTCAAAAAAAAAAAAATAAAATAAAAAAAAAACAGCTCATGACGGAAACAATTTCACAGTGACAGTTATGCTGCCTGGCCAGGAAAAAAGTCTGCGCACTCTAATACTGTGTTGATCCATCTTTAGCCGTGATTACAGTGTGGAACCACCACGCCATTGTTTCGACACATCTTCTCAATGTGTATTTCCACCCAGAGTTTTCATTTTTCACCAAAATTTTGCCATGATGACAGTTCATTCATTCATTTTCTGTAACCGCTTAATGCTAATTACGGTCGCGAGTAGGCTGGCGCCCATCCCGGCTGATTCCGGGGGCGAGGGCAGAGTACACCCTGGACGGCTCACCAGGCCATCGCAGGGCAGAAACACGCTGACGGCTTTTTGCAGATATTCTTGTCAAAAGTCAGCAATGGTTCCTTAACATGAACCTCTCACCATAGACAGTAAGAGACACAGCCGGCCTTTGATAACCCAGTTAGCTGCACTGGGAGGAACGGCAGTGACGATCCATGGACAGTGGGGGCTCGAACCCCCAACCTTAGGATCAGTGATCCGGGATCTTTACATTTACAAATCTACATTTGATTGTAGATACTGGACCAGCAAACCAGATTGAAAATTGTTTGAACACCATTGCTAGCTAATCCATATGGCCGTTGTTTGTTATTATTATTATTATTGTTATATATTAGCGAGTGTGTATATGCTGGCAGTAAGGATTTTGTTGAAGGGAATTTTGTTTTGCGTTTACGCTTTCATGTGACCTCAGAATGGTAGTGTTCTACACCTTTAAATGTGGCCACCACTGCCCCAGAATTAATGACGGGAAAATCAAAAAAACTTCGTAACGCCGTTTCAGTAGGGTTAAGGTCAGTACTCTGGTGTGCCAGCTCATGTGTGAAAATGATTTCTCACGCTCCCTGAATCACTCTTTCATTATTCGAGCCCCAGTCTTATATCCACGCCATCAGAGAACAAGCAGTTCGTTGACGTGAAAACCTGGTTATTTATCGCATTCAGGTCATCAGCTGACATCATTGTATTTCCACATTAATGTTGCTGAGCCTCGACCGGACCAACTGGAGCAACAATGGTGTGCCACTTTGTAATCAAGGCTAAAGGCGTGACTCCTTCTTTTAGCCAGGCAGTGTAATTTAGAGCAAAGGGTGGTTCATTATTCTCATCAAAAAGCCTTCGTAGATGCAATTCATTGATATCAAATACAGCGGAAGGCGTAAATAATTACAAACTGCCCCTTTAATACTTAGATAATATGTACTGTTCTGTCATGCAAACCATAGAATTTTGTCAATGTTGTTATAAATTAATGGAAGAAACAAACCAGTAAAAATCTAAAGGTAGGTACATTGTTCACCCTCCTAGATATCATGTCGATCATTCCGAATATTATTATAGTGCACATCTTGAGAACTTATGGGTCACTTGTCCATACAGAGATTGTAGTGTTGTGCCTATGAACTGCCAATATCTGTGGCTACGGTTCTTTTTCTACATGTAGGCTGCCGGGCTGCCAGGTCTGAGTACTCAAAGTATCATCTAGTTCATTATTCAAAACTCTTGAAATGCCACAAACACCACTGGTGTTGATGATACACGGGGTCAAATTTCTGTTCTGGTCTCATCTCATCTGGTGTTTGAATTCACTTTAGATTCAGGCTCACTGCAAAGAATAAATGTGTAGCATTAGAGAATGAAATAGAAACTCATTGTAAAATTATGAAGCTAATAATGCTAATTCTGGGCCTGTCACACTTCACACATGTATCCATATACACCATGTGCTGCTAACCTGCCCTCTGGACTTTCGGCTCTCTGTTACTCTGCCTCCTTTGTAAAGACTGTGTTTTTAAAGATGACTACATTATTGTAAATAAGATATAGGTATCATGCATACTTGTTCTTATCAGCGTGTGGACACGTGAATATTAAATAATAAATATGAGTAATTATTAATTTCCTGTGGCATGGATAATGGAGGTGTATTTTTAATATCTGGTTACTGTGTCAGGCGAACTTTTATGCGTCTTTCCTTTTAATTGTTTAGCATGTTCATATGAATGCATTCTGACTCCCCTTTGAATCGAAAGAAAAACTTATTTAATTACTCATATAAAATGATCCGTTTCAAAGAGTTGATGAAAGATTTTATGATCTTTACAGCAGAAACCATTATCTGCAGAAGGTGATAAGCTTCCCTCGGGGTTATATTCACTCATTTTCTAAGCCGCTTATTCATTATTAGGGCCGCAGGGAGGCTAGGCTGATGCCTATCTTGGGTGATGACGCTGGGTGAGGACGGACCATCGCAAGGCTAACAAACATACAACCATCCAGAGTTACACCTCGGGGCAATGTGAAACAGCAAATTAGCTTAATGTGCATGTTTTTTTTTGTTTTTTTTTCACTGTGGGACGAAACCAGAGTACCCAACCCAGAGGAAACCCATACAAGCACGTCAAGAACATGCAAACGCTGCAGCGCAGGAATCAAACCAGGATCTTCTTGCTGTGAGGTACATGTGCTAACCACTGTGTCCAGGGTCATATAATTGTGATGAAATATTGATTGTTCAGTTCATCAGTTCATTTTCTGAAACCGCTTAATCCTAATTAGGGTTGCAGGGAGGCTGGCGCCCATCCCAGCCGACTCCGGGCGAGGGCAGAATACACCCTGGATAGCTCGCCAGGCCATCGCAGGGCGGAAACACGCTGATGGCTATGCAGCTACTCCTTACGAAAGTCAGTGATGGTTCTTTTACATGAACCTCACACCATAGACAGTGAGAGACATGGCCGGCCTTTGATAACCCAGTTAGCTTCACTGGCGCGACAGTGACAACCTTGTGGAGAGTGGGACTCGAACCCCCAACCTTAGAATCAGCAATCTAGCACCTTATACCACTAGGCCACCGCTGCCCGAAATATTGATTGTTGTTTGTGATTAAATATTTTCTACTGAGTTTAATTACACTCATTTTTGGCCACGGGGAGGCTAGTTTATTACTAATTTATTACTAGTTATGTGGCTCACAAACATCAAGCCCTCCAAGAAAAAAATGCTCTTTTTATGTACCTACTTAAGCAAAAATCAGTCTCTCTCTCTCTCTCTCTCTCTCTCTCTCTCTCTCTCTCTCTCGGACAATAATCATTTTCGCATTTATTCATGCTTCTTTATTGATGGTCGTGGGACCAGTGGCATAGTGGTTGGAGCGCTGGGCTCATGATCCGGAGGTTGTGAGTTTAAATCCCAGTTAGACCCCAGGGCAAGGTCTCAACCGCAAGTGTGTGTGTGAGAACTCTGTTCACCCAGCAGGGTAGATTGGCACCAGTAAAAATATACTGGGAAGGTAACCTGTGATAGACTAGCATCCCATCCAGGAGGAGTTGCTCGTCCTAGTTGCTTCACGCGATGGAAACCAGAAATAAGCACCGACCTGATGAGCAACTAGGCTCGGGTATAAAAAGCCCAAAGGAACCTTTTCTTTATTAATAATCAGCTTAGTTCTGCCATGTGCACAAGAAAAACGAATCCGCTACCAATTTTCCTCAAGACATAAATGTGTCATTTGTGGGGGCCGTAAATAAAATGCCACAATGAGACCATTTTGCTTTGAAATTTTTGCAGCTGACTTTTTAACTTTGTCCAAGTTTATTCACTTCTATCAAGAATTTGATTTTCAGTGGGCAGTGGTGGGCCGGTGGTAAAGGTGCTGGATCACTGATCCTAAGGTTGGGGGTTCAAGCCCAACTCTCAACGGGTTGTCAGTGCCGCCACCCCCCAGTGCAGCTAACTGGGATATCAAAGGCCAGCCGTGTCTCTCACTGTCTATGGTGTGAGGTTCATGTAAAGCAACCTTTGCTGACTTTCACCAGAGTAGCTGCATAGCCATCAGCGTGTTTCTGCCCTGCAATGGCCAGTGAGCTGTCCAGGAGGGATTCCACCCTCGCTAAGAGACAGCGGATACATGCAAGGGCCAGTGATGCCAGAAGCATGTCAACACACCAGTAACCAGTAAGTATTTGATTTCTTGTATCATTTTAATTTAGGTGCAGGAGCATGACTTAAGGGCTTAAAGGACTTGGTGAGTAATACAAACGAGTCAAACGTTGCATGAGTGGAAAAAAAATATTGAAAACATGGATGGGAAAATAGAACTTCACTGTCATATTCACATATATTCACATATTCATCACTCCCTGATGATTTTTTGCTATGGAGACTCCATTGCAAACATCTGGTCAGTGCATCATTCTGGCTAAACTATAAGAGAATGTGGAGTGTGAAAATTCAAGGAGATCATCAGTGTATGAAATATTGAATCGAGCCCATCTGACACCGACAACCATCAAAGTTACTGAGATTCTCGGTGTTTTAATCATTAAAATGCATTAGTTGAAGCTCTTGATGAGATTCTGTATTATCTATACTCTGTGCAGCTGCCATATGATTGACTAACTGGACTTACGTGTTTTAACAATATACTACATATATGTTTTAGTTGACTTATCTATTTTAACAGGAACAGATGCAGTGAGTAGCTTCTTATTTCACATAGAGTAACAACACCATAAAATGTGTCCATAGCTATAGAAAAGATGTTAATGCTCTTCAAAAGAAAAAAATCCTTTAGAAGAATAATTAAACAGTTAAAGGATAAAGGTGAATGTGAACTTCACAAAAGAATTGTGGATTGAATAAAATCTCACTATGATTGGACAGTAGAATTTACAGCTATGTTCATGAGAGAAATCAAGAGCATTTTCCCACTCACACTGCAATGAGAACTGGTGATAACTACTTGCCAATAAAGTGAATAATTCTTTTTCATAATAATTTTGTGTGTGTATCTATCTATCTATCTATCTATATATATATATATATATATATATATATATATATATATATATATATATATATATATATATATATATAATGCAGTCGTGCAGGGGGGCACAAACAAGTGTCCGCCCTCATGCCGGTCCCAAGCCCGGATAAATGCAGAGGATTGCAACAGGAAGGGCATCTGGCGTAAAACTTTTGCCATAATACAAAATGCAAACCATAAACACAAATTTCATACCAGATAGGTCAAGGCCCGAGTAAACAACGACCGCCATCAGTGCTGTTAACCAACAGAATTCTGGTGGAAATTGGACTACTGTTGGTCAAACAAGGAGAGGCGGGAGGCGTGTCCGTAGGCAGAGAGAAGAGGAAAAGCATGAGTTTAGGACTTTGAATGTTGGAACTATGACATGAAAAGGTAGAGAGTTGGCTGACATGATGTAGAGGAGGAAGGTGGACATACTTTGTGTTCAGGAGACGAAGTGGAAAGGTAGCAAGGCTAGAAGCTTAGAAGCAGAGTTTACGCTATTTTATCATGGTATGGAAGAGAAATGGTGTAGGAGTCATCTTGAAGGAGGGGTTTGTCAGGAATGTTCTAGAAGTGAAAAGAGTGTCAGACAGAGTGATGAGTCTCAAGTTAGAAATTGAAGGCGTGATGTTCAATGTTGTTAGTGCTTATGCCCCATTATGCATTTTTTTGGCCAATGCAACTTGTACTCTGGAGCAACGTATAGTTTGGAAAATACACGTATAAAATTTGAACATATTGGATGATGTATCCCAAATTCCACACAGTGCACTAGACCTCTTCAAATTTGACCTTTTTCAGCAAACATATGCAAACTGATATTATTCCCATTCTCCAAGGTCTAAACAAACTAAATATATCAGTTATTTTGATTTTAGACCTTGGCTATGCCTGCCTCAAGAGCCATGTAGTTTTAGTGTTGACATTTTTCAGAAACGCTGCAAAATTCTGGATATTATGTCCTTGTTTTCATTGTAGCTTCACAGAGATTGATGCTATAGCATTGAAAGTGGTACCAAATGAAAGCTCGTAAAAGTTCCTTGCAAATTTCCTTTCCTTTAATGCACAAACAATTGGGAAACTGCAAAAAACAACTTGGTAGTATGATAGCACTGCAGTGGTACATATATTGTGTAAGAAACTGTAAGATAGGATGTCACTAATACATGTATTGTCACTTGTTCAATGTGGCTTTCTTGAGACTGTCAAATTTCTTCCTGAGGTACTCTTCAACTTGTAATAAGCAGCTTCTCTGCTCTGGGTCAGTTGTGATCTGAGTCACAAAGTCACTCATCAGTTTTACACCTCTCTCAGCCACATCATTGGTCACTTTCACTGACCTCCCAAACTTATGTGCATTCCTGTAGCTGTCATTGTCTTCCCAGGTGTCAGCAGGAGTAGTGAGCCAATCACATTTCACTCCAAGAGCATCAAACAGAAAGCTTGGTAACAGGAAACTACCTGGCCCTACCAGGTCTACAATACAAGAAGGATACTTTCTTCAAGCTAGAGAGGATGAAAAAGTTCCTGGCCTTATTCTACACCAGCCACTGGATGACCACCACATCTGCTGCTGCCCCACCTATCCATGACCTCCAGCTTGTGAAAAACATTCTACAAAACAAGCAGCATGGCTATGAACTGGCAACCTCTGTTCTCAAGAAAATGAACAACCACTGATGGTATCTGACCCAGGAACTAGTGGCATTCACCTTGTTCAGTTCGCATGACAGCATGACCAAGTCTACAAAGGAGAAGCTCGCAGTCAAGCTGTCAGAAACAGAGAAACCTGAGCGTTACAGGAAAGGCAAGCCAGTGTTTCATCACTGTCACCAACGCAGCTACAGTTCTCACAGACCTGGTAGGGCCAGAGTCTCACTCTGTGAAGCTACAATGAAAACAAGGACATAATATCCCGAATTCTGCAGCGTTTTTGAAAAACGTCAACAATAAAACTACGTGGCTCTTGAGGCAGGCATAGCCAAAGTCTAAGATCAAAATAACTGGTATATTTATTTAATTTAGACCTTGGAGAACGGGAATAATATCAGTTTGCATATGTTTGGTGACAAAGGTCAAATTTGAAGAGGTCTACAGTACACATTGTTTTGTTTGTTTGCTTTTTTTTTTTTTTACATCTGGGCAATGATGTTGACATATTTTATGACAGTGAATTGGGGTGAATCAGTGATGATCCCATATGCACGTATGTATGCACTGTACATACACTGATCAGCCATAGCACTAAAACCACCTGCCTAATGTTTTATTGGTCTCCATGAATTGACACTTGTTTATCCAGCACGTCCCTTAAATGCTCAATCAGATTGAGATTTGAGAATTCGGAGGCCAGGTCAACACCTTGAACTTTTGTCCCATAAACCTTTGTTAAACAATTTGTGGAATTGGGTGGGAGGGTGAATTATTCTTTTGAAAAAGTATAGTGCAATTGGGGAACACATGTGCTACAAAAAGGTATGTGTGGTCTTTAATAATGTTTAGGAAGACAGCATGTGTCCACATACAGTAATATCTATATGAATGTCAGGACTCTATCACAACAAACATTAGCTAGCAATACAGCCACCATGCATGTACGCAGCCACCCACATAATGTTAAAGAAACACGATTCATCAGAGCAAGACATCTTTTTTGGTCCAATTCTGATGTACATGTGCCCACTATGGGCATTTTTTTTTTTTTTTATGGACCGGAGACAGTATGGGCACCCTGACTGCTCTACGGTTCGTTTACATACCTCTCACTATAGACATTGAGAGACATGGCCGGCCTTTGATTATCAGTTATCTGCACCGGGAGGACAGCAGTGACAACCCGTTGATAGTGGGGTTTGGCCCCCGACCTTGGGATCGGTAATGCAGGACCCTACCACCGGGCCACCACTGTCCACCCCAATATACAGTACTGCAAACTGTAATACACTGTGCTTCACCACTATTATAGTCAGTAGACTAGATGTGCTAGACTTCACCCCCTGAAGACTTCTGATCGGTGCTATCTACTGCATTCAGGGAATACCCCAGAAGATCTGTTGTACCCAAGTTTATGTTTATGCGAGAGATTTGATGTTCTGTAGCATGTTTAACAAACGATACCAAAAGGATAAACTTTATGACAGTATTCTTCATGTCCTTTTACATTGAAGTTGGAGTGACGTCTCCAAGATGGCGCTGCCCAGAGGGCGATGTCGCGGAGTTCTCGGAGTCAAATTGTTTCTTTGTTCATTTTAATTTGTTTTATTTGTTGTTTCGTTTGTTCATGTTTTGCACTATGCTCGTCTACGACCGGTACAGCTATAAGATCGGAGTATCTTCGGGCGTGTATAACTAAGCAGAGCTAGCATGCTATTATCACAGCTAGCATGTTATTAGCAGAGCTAGCATGCTATGGTTCATTTTAATTTGTTTTATTTGTTGTTTTGTTTGTTCATGGTTTTCACTATACAGCTATAAGATCGGAGTATCTTCAGGCGTGTATAACTAAGCACGCTCAACTGGGCTTGTTAGCCGGGATGTGGCTCGCAGAGCTAACATGCTATGGTAGGCAACTCAATGTGAGCCGCACCCCAGCAGACAAGAAGCCCAGGCGGGAAGGGGCTGAACGACGATGCTGGCACTTGGATAGCAGGGGATGAAGGCTGTGTAGCCGGCTGGTATAATCGCCTTATCGAGTGTACTCTCCTCGAACCATGTTTCACAGAAACACAGTCCTGTAGATCCCTCTGCGCTGCAATCTGAGCATGAAGCTCGTCCATCTTGTTTCGCAGGGACTGAACATTTTCAAGCAGTATGGCCGGAAGTGCTAACCAAGCCTCTAAAAACTCCGCCTGGGCTTAGCCGGTAACCGCTAGCATGGAGATCCCATAGCATAGAATAGATAGAAGATAGAAGTTGTTGTGTGCTTAGTTGCCCGAAGCTGAAGCTGCTCATAGCTGTAGTAGGGTCGACCGATCAAAGACGAGCATCGTGCAAAACATGAACAAACAAATGAAACAAATTAAAACGAACAAAGAAACAATTTTACTCTGAGAACTCTGCGACGTTGCCCTCTAGGCAGCGCCATCTTGGAGACGTCACTCCAAGTTCAATGTAAAAGGACATGAAGCGTAATAAAGTTTATCCTTTTGGTATCGTTTGTTGAACATGCTACAGAACATAAAATCTCACGCACAAAATTCTCAGAATTAACTGAGGTACTGTACTGGACTAATAATTGAAAAAGATTTTAAAACGAGTGCTTTACAACAGTATATGCTGTATAATGTTTATATTTTATCATCAATAAAAATAAGAGTAAAAATTAAGTTTTTCTTAATCATTACTATATTTTACTACATTAATACTGTATTAATGAGTAAGACTGTCTATAGAAAGTGTTTAAGAAGCAGATTTTAGTGCATGTCATAGATACATAGTGTATTTTACTTAGAGCTGCTCATTTGTGCATGTGACGTCATACATGGGGTTTTACTTCTGGGTACAGAACTCGCGGATTATCTCGATTCATGGGAGGGCTCGGAACTGAACCCCCGCGAATGTCAAGGGCCTACTGTATGGCAAAAAAGCATGTTCACCAGGGTCATATGCGCCCCGCCTTGATATCAAACCACACACCCAACTATTTGAGAAGCACTGGTCTTGTGGGAGCTCACCACGAGCCTTTCCTCGCTGACATTCGTAGCATGCATACATACAAAATTCTCCTCCTTCTCCTTCTCTGTTACGCACCACCTCATGTCTGCCCACGTGACATCTTCACGCCCACGTGACATCTTTGCCTCAGTCGATGTTGTTTTAACATGTTTATCTTTAATATATTTGGTCAAATATACATGTTTGTGGCAGGGCAGGTTATATGAGTTTGGGAGGGGCTTGGAACGGATTAATTAGTTTTCTGTTATTTCTTATGGGAATTTTTGTTTTATCTCATGTACAATTTGACTTACTAGCTTGCCCTCAGAACGAAGTAATTTCGTAAGTCAAGGTACCACTGTATCCTATTGTTTGAAAGGTGCTAAAGTAATTGGATACAGACACTCCCCAACTTACGTTTATAATTGGTTCCCGACGGCCGAACGTAAGTTGAAAGTGAACGTATGTTGTTACAGTGACGTGTGACGTATGACACTCATACTGTACTATACATCCTTAAATATCATTACCGTATCTCATAAAACACCCCTAAATCAATTATTATAAACATAACATTGTAAAATAATATCAACATTAATTTCAAATAAGTCACTTATTTAGACCGGATCACTTTACATGAAGCTTAAAACAGCCAATCAACGCTTACAAAATGTGAGGCGCTCAAAACCGAAAGTAGTGTACTTGCTGTGGGTTGTACAGACTTCCGGTCCTTCAAGTGAGCAAAGGCGCCATTGAACTCGTTTAGAACTCAGCCTGCACTGATGTGAATCACCAGCAGAGCGGAGAGTTCTTTCTTTTCTGGATTCAGGTTTTCATTCATTTTCCAATTCTCTTGCACCCATGCTAGTAGGCTTATGCTTCTGACCAACCATATTTGCTTAGGCTTACAAAAGTCTGCAAAACAGTGTAAACACAAAGATCACAGAGACATATCCCGCAACAACAAAGACTCTATATATATATATATATATATATATATATATATATATAAAAAACTGAACTGGGAAGAAGGAGGGGCACGTTCAGTCTGTCATTTGTAAACAATGGACGCAGTGTCATTGCGTTATTGTGTCAGCGTACTACGTAGGTACGTCTAAACTCAAAATTTGACTTTTTTTTAATTTTTTTTTGAAAAAAAAAAAGTAAAATAAAAAAATGTAAAACGGATGAACGTAAGTCGGGGAGCGTCTATTCAGTTATTCTCTTTACCTGCCAGTGGTTTGAAATTTACGGATAATTGATGAGTTCCTTAGCAGTCTGCAGTTCCATAAGCTAATGCTTTGAGCAAATGTAGTCGAACACTATAATTGCTTTCAATGATGTGTGAGAAAACGAGAGTAAAACACATGCCTCGGCTTTAACTGTGTTCACATACACATAATCTATTGTAACAACTCTATCGCTCTTAACCTCATTTCATCTGTGCTCCTAAAATAATCTACATTAATGTTCACCCTGTTTTATTATCTGTATCTGTATGAATGAAATCTGCTGAACATTTTAGTCCACGACTTACTACCTATTGCCTGTATATGGTGAATACCTTCTCCAAGGATTCATCCAAAAAGTATGTGAGCATTTCCGCAAAGAGGAATGATGCAATGCTTCTTACTGGTCACTATAAATAGGATGCTGAAAAATCTGAGAACGTCCCAGGTGGTGAGGCAGACACTAAGTCGTCATCACGGCAGCAGTGGTGGTGCTGAAGACTACATTTGGATTCAGAAATGGTTCCAGACACCCCACATTCACACTTGTAGGCTGATTTAATACACTGCTGCTCGAGTCCTGTGCAACTCCTTACAATGTACTTCCTTCTAAATCAGAATCCATCTACTTACATAGACATATCACATTAGACAATGAGTCATAAAGACATGTCAGCTATATAGAATGAACTCAGATGGGTTTCCTGTGAGTATATAATTCCTTAGAGACAAGATCATTTTAATGTCGTTTCTTTATTTGATTGACACCTAAATCACTGTTTTAGTATCATCTCTACATTACTATAAAAATATCCATATTTAAATCAATGTGCTCACTGCATTTTTATTAAATGTTCTTTATTTCCATGTGTCCCACTTTCTTAATATTCTTTCATTATTTCAATAAAAATCATCTGCTCCCTGTTCTATTTAAAAATGTACAGCGCTCACATCTGTTGATGAACAAATTCAGCTGCCAGTCATTTGCTCTACGTGTGAGGATCTGTCAATACCATCGTATCCTCTGGCTGCATGCTGCTTCCTGGTCACAGTCCAATGGTCATGCAAACCCAGCCATCACCATAGCAGCCATTGCGTCACTGTTGTCATGGCAACGAGAGCAGAACTACATATGGCACCACCCCTTCTTTCCATCCATTCATTCAGTCGTTTCACGCTTCTCTCAGTGGTACTCTTTTCCATTTGCCCCCTTCAGCTGCTTCACGAGGACGTGTTTGATTGAGCTTGCTTTATCTCTTGCTAAATTTCGCAATAAAAAATCCAATAGTGTCTGTGTTGGCTCTTAGCATGAGGTCTTTGGAGGTGTGACTGTCAGTGGTCCCGTGCCACGATAATTCTGGGCAGAACCTTTGCAGCAGTCTCCGCTGGTCACGTGATAATCCTGTTCCAGGCATGCCCTGAGATCCAAGGTGTGGCTCCTGAGAAAAGAAAAACATCACACTTTATTTGTGGGTGAGGAAAATCTATCTAGACTCAATTTTTTCCTAAACGTGTTCGCACGGCACATTGTATTGCCGCTGTTCACAGGTCAAAGCCCTGAGCGTATTGTCATTAAACCAGAGGCACGCTAAATTGTAAACTAAAGTACGGCAGTGTTGGCTGAGTGAGTAATGCGATGCATTACTGATCTGAAGGTCAGCGGTTCAATCCCCACTATTACCACTGTTGGGCCCTTGAGCAAGGCTCTTAACCTTCAATTGCTCCGTTGTATAAAAGATACTTTGTGTACGAAAATAAGTTGCTCTGGATAAGCGTGTCTGCCAAATGATGTAAATGTAAAGTTTATAGTCCTCTTGTCAGCACTTGACTGGGGTCCTGGACGACACTACGGATCCGTCACGTGACATTTCAATCCCGCAGACGTAGTAGTCATCCATAGCAAGGGCAGGAGAGATACGTCTGTGCACTAAAGTGAAGTAAGGGCTGAAGAAAAGCCTGCCCCTTGAACTTTATTTATATTTTTATATTTAGGCAACACACGCAACATCCATCCATCTATTATCGTGCTTCTTCATCAGGAAAACCAGGAGCCAGTGCCATCTGAGAGAGCCCAGCTCTCTTCAGGAGAAAATTCTCGAATTTATTATCGAATCTATTGTGAGCCGACTGTGAGACAAACAACCATTTATATTCAGATTCACACCTGTGGGCAACTCTGTATAACCAGTTGGCCTAATTCACATGCCCGTTGTGCTGAGAGTGGAAATCAGAGCACCTGAAGCGATGCACACAGGCTCGAGGAGAACGTGAATCCACACAGGAAGGTCAACCTTACCAAGAAAATGAATGAATGAATGAATGAAATATGTTTGTATAACAATCATATATAAGAGCAGTGGTGGCCTGGTGGTAACGGGCTGGGTTACTGAACCCAAGGTCAGAGGTTTAAGCCCCACTATCAGTGGCCAGACATGTCCCTCACTGTCTATGGTGAGAGATATGGTATAAAAAAATAAAAAAATAAATAAATAAAAAACCCCACTGCTGAATTTCCATAAGAGTATCTGCATTGCCATCAGGTATGTTTCTGCCCTACGATAGCCTATCGAGCTGTCCAGGGTGTACTCTGCCCTTGCCCAGAGTCAGCTGAGATGTGCGCCAGCCCCCTGCGACCCTAATTAGGATTAAATGAGTCAGAAAATGAATGAATGATCATCTGTAAAAATACAACATTGTTATTCTTGGTAATTGTCATTTCTAATCTGGTTGATGTGGACAAATACTTATACCTGGACTAAAATTAATTGACAGTGTCAGGCTATTAATCTGTTTTCTTGGATTTTTTGTTAATTTATTCCTTTAATTAAATCACTGGCGGGTATTTTTGTTACAGCGCTGTAAAATTCTTTACTCTGCCAAGCCAACTTTTTTTAAATTATAAGTTCAGGTATCATTTCAGGGAGAAGCGAATCCATGAGTATTGGACATCCTGGGCTTTGTTTTTGTAAGTGTATCACTACCTTGCCAATGGCTCCCCAATTCAAGTCTGAGCAGCTTTTTTAGTTCCTGAATGCAGTTCAATTAAGTATTAAGTAACTAGATTGAGATGGTTTGGACATGTACAGAGGAGGGATAGTGAGTATATTGGTAGTAGGATGCTGAGGCTGGAACTACCAGGCAGAAGGCCTAGGGGAAGACCAAAGCGACGATTCATGGATGTGGTGAAGGAGGACATGAAGGTCGTTGGTGTAAGAGAAGAAGATGCAAAGGATGGGGTGAGATGGAGGCAGATGATTCGCTGTGGCGACCCCTGAAGGGAAAAGCCGAAAGGAAAAGAAGAAGAATGCAGTTCAATTAAGATTCATGGTTGTCACACTGCGCTATCACGTAGCACAATTTATGCGTCCATAGCAAGTTTCTTAAAACAGGATCTACTCTTGACGAACCATGCAGAGGAAAGCGTGCTCCTACCACCACTGATTTAGAAAAAAAAACTCCTGGAGCAGGCGTTTGTGCAAAGCCAAAGGAAGTCCATCTGGAGGGCTGTGCTGGAACTGGACGAGTCTATCTTTCATCTCTCTGGTCGGCTAAACCTCACATCTGTTGAGCTTGAGAAAAGAATCCGTGCAACCTACAGCGAGGTCAGGGGAAGTGATGCTGCAAAACAGACGTGGTCATGCGGAGGTACGCAGCTAGTCTTCAAGAATGTGATGACACGTCTAGCAAGTAAAACTACAATATGTACTTTGCTGATATTAAAAATATGAAGACATACGTACTCATTATTCATAATAGATTTCATGTGTAATTTTTAGGTACAGTCATACCGCACCTGACGAAAGACCCAACTAATGAAAAATCCAAGTTACGAAACTCCTTTATGTAAAATTTTCATCTCTGAATACAAAAGAAAATTCAAGTTATGAAACGCATCCTGTGTACTTTTGTTTTGAAATTGGCGTGATAGAGTTACTCTCCCATTGGCGACACCCCGCTGGCCTCCCATTGGCTAGGAGGGAGCTGCATCTCCATGATACCCATGATGCTGTTCGTCTGCCTTTGACCCTCGTTCTTCACGGAGTTCTAACACGCGTAATATCTTGGGCATAGTTGGTTTCATTGAACCATTAATACTTTTTTTTTTTTTTTTTACTTTTAACACATATACTTTTATAATTTTTAAAGGGTTTAGGGGTTAGTACTGGGGAACCTTGGAACGAATCAGGCCTTTTACATGTAAAATGCGACTCTACTTACGAAAAAAATCACGTTATGAAACCACTTCTGGAACGAATTAATTTCGTAAGGTGAGGTATGCCTGTACTTCTTAAAAGTGCAAAGTGACTTTGGGGGCATCATGTACAGGTATACCTCAACTTGTCGTTTCGAGTTAAGTTTTTTTCGATTATACGTCGGTTTGAAATAAATATATGGAAAAATAAAGTTTATGTCATTATAATCATATAATCACGCCCCACTATTTGAGAAGCACTGAATTAGCGGCATCCCCGGAAAATTACGCATATACATCATCACAACATTATTGGCACGTGATTCAAATTTCACCAATGGCTGAGCGCTTTTGTTCTCCTTTCTGCTGATTGGTTGCGTACACATATTTTTTTTCCTCTTTCATGCACATATCAATGTGATTGCTTAAATTGTGAATTCACTTTTTTTCATGTGTTTTTAGAAGTCATTCAAACGCCCTGCATCTTCTCTAGCTTCTGGTAAGGAGCCTAAGCGCTTTATTCATTAATAAATCTTATCCCAGTACAAAATGAAAAAGTTTTTACTGAATGATTACGACATTTTACTACATTATTACTGTATTAACGAGTAAGACTGGCTATAGAATGTGTTTAACAAGCATATTTTTGATTTTTGTATATATATATATATATATATATATATATATATATATGATTTTCTGAGTAGATCCTTCCATAGGAGAGTGCTCAATACTTTTTGGTAGAGCAAATAACAATAAAAATAAAAGGACAGGACAAAGACTTTCTATTGAAACTCCATTTATCACTACAGATCTGTTTCGAGGGGTGGTGAAACCATCCTCTCTCTTCAGGTGATTATAGAAGAATTCTTCTGGTTTCACCACCCCTCGAAACAGATCTGTAGTGATAAATGGAGTTTCAATAGAAAGTCTGTCCTGTCCTTTTATTTTTATTGTATTGTATTGTATTGTATTGTATTGTATTGTATAGATGGATGGATGGATGGATGGATGGATGGATGGGTGGGTGAGTGGATGGATGGATGGATGGATAGATAGATAGATAGATAGATAGATAATTAATTAATTATACAAATAAATTTGGTGGAGCTTAGCCCAGGCTTGCCTCGAGACAAGCTTCGTTTTCGACTTCTCTCCTGGAACCAATTAATGACATAAGCCGAGGTATACCTGTATTAACTTTTGGTGAGCACAACATAAATTTAGTATGTTTTCCATGTAAATGCACGTTTTAAACTGAACAGAGTGTGTAGGAATGTCCATGCTATAATACATGACTTCCACAGTTACTTGGCTACAAATATAAGGTGTGTCAAAGACCACAGCTCTCTCAGTCATCCATCAACATGGAAAAGATAAGAAAATACACAAACCAAAGAAGGAATAAGTAAGCTGACCTCTATAAGTCAGGCAGCTGGAATGAAAACATAAAACCATCTATGACCTAAAAATGCCCGTTTTTTACAGGCAGGGCAATAATTAAAAAGTCAACATCAGCTGGACCCTGTTCAAACTTGCCTGGAAGAAGAGCCAAGTACAGTAAAGAGGATAGTAAGAGAGGTAAAGAAAATCCCCCAGGGATCACTGTTTTTAAATTACAAGAAAAAAATACAATCTTAGGGTGTAGTAAGTCTCCTAAACCACAATCGGAACTGACTTCTATGCAAAAAAGTACAGTGGTACCTTGACTTATAGGTGTCTTTTATAATGAATTTTCTGTGATATGAGCTTCAATCCCAAGAAAAATAATCCCCATCCTGCAAGTATAATAATTTTGATTTACGGGCTCTGCTGGGGAAATGGCTTTTCTGGGCCGATTAGCCTCGCATTCTTCTGTGTGTGTTCCTCCGCACTCCGAGAATGCCTTGTACAATGCTTCTCAATTGTTTTCTGTGATGCCCCCTATAGGAGGAAAAAACTAATTTTAAGCGCACCCCCCCCCCCACGCGACTGTAAATAGTGTATAGTGCACTTCATATCGTTCGCTCGGTGCTTTTTCCCTACACCATAAGGAACACAGTGAGAGCATTACTGCCACCTGGTGTAAAAGATGCGCAATCATTCTTAAGGCTGGTTCAGTATGTTAAAAAAGCATGTTCCCCAGGGTCATACGCGCCAATTATTAAAATAGTTAAAAAATCCAAAAAATTAAATCAATAAATAAATAAATAAAAAGTAAAAAAATATCAGTGTAAGTTATTGTTAAATACTATTAAGTTCAGGCGCACTTACTGTATTGTTTATTGCCTTATTGTTTATTCTTGCTTTATTATTATTTATTGTTAATTACAGTGTTAATGTTACTGTACATGTCTTATTATTGTGAAATGCTTATTGTTACATGTTTAGCTTAAATATGTTACGCCAAATATACATGTTAGTGTCGGGTTATGAGTTTGGGAGGGGGTTGGAGCAGATTAATTGGTTTTCTATTGTTTCCGATGGGAATTCTTTGTTTTATCTAACGAACGTTTTATGAGCCCGACCTCAGAATGGATTAATTTCATAAGTAGAGATACCACTGTATTTGGATAGCGTACCAAAAAATGCCTTTTTTCTCATTAGAACCACAAATCTAAACATTTAGATCTACTACAAGTTTGGTTGGAAGTAAATTCTATGGTCTGATGAAATAAAACCTGAGATTTTCTACAATAAACAATTAAAATGGGTTTGGTGTAAAAGGTAGGACAGCTACCATGAAAGCAACAGTGAAAGAACCTTGTTCCAACTGTAAAATGGTGGTGGTTCTATGATGCTGTGAGGCTGCTTTTGGTCCAAATGCACTGAAAAACCAAAGTGATAGGCATCATAGACTAAATTAAATTTAAATACATTTTAAATCAAAATCAAGCTTCCAGGGAACTAATACTGGCACCTTTTACTTTTATGACGCATTCAGTATATTTTGGTCTGAGTTGATCAGCATGATATTCTTTGCCCACTCTTCCTTGTAAATGTGTTCAAAATCTAGATTATGAGGGCACTGCCTTTGAACAGCACTATTCAGGTCACCCCTCAGTACTCTATTGGAATTTAGGTCTGGGCTTCGGCAAGGCCGGTGAAAAACTGGTGCAGACATCCCTATGCTATTTTGGACGTCCTCTTCATCTTCAGCTTTCTCAGAGAGACCTGAAGTTTTTGTGCCCAGGTTGAGTGATATTCAAATGTGTTTATATTTTCTTCCAGCCTGACCAAGGCTCCAGGTCCAGATGAAGACAATCATTCCCAAAGCATGATGCTGCCATCACCATTCTTCACTATTAATACGGTGATCTTATTTTATTGTGCATTGTTGTTATTGCACCAAACATATATTGTGGACACAAACCACCATCAGTACTTGTAAGAAATTCAAGCAGCTCCGTTAATGTTCCTGTAGCCCACTTGGAAGTCTCCCAGACCACTTTTCATCTTGTCGTTCCACTGACTTCAGGGGGATGTTTGGTCCTTCGTATTGTGTCATCGTTTCTCGACTGCAGACATCGATCTTCACTGTGCTCTGTGGTATATATAATACCTTGGAAATCTTTAGTAACTACTATTCATCACAATTTTGAATTTGCTTGGTTAAGTCTGAATTGACCCACACCCTGAACTATAACAGAGTGTTCACACATATGTATCATAGTTATTTTAGTTTGTTTGCTTTTGAAGATTTCAGTTTGTTTTTGGAACAATTGAATCCTATTGTACTGATTACTGGTCCCATTAAAGGAGGAAAAATTGAAAAACTGTTTGATTTGCTTATTTTCCTTTACAAAAACCTGCCTTTTTAAGAGCGTGTATAGAATTTATATATCCATTGTACAGTGGTACCTCAACCTTACGAAATTAATCCGTTCCAGAAGTGGTTTCGTAACCGGGATTTTTCGTAAGTCGAACCGCATTTTACATTGTAAAACACGTGATTCCTTCCAAGGCCCCCAATACTACTCCCTAAACCCTTAAAAAAGTATGAAAGTATACCTTTTAAGGCCTCCTTCTGCTTCAATATCGTACCAATGGTGGACAGGTTTGGCCATATTCCTTTGCGATATCACTCAACTGCATTCCACGAGCCCGCTTCTTCTTTTTATTCGCACCAAGAATCACACGTGTGTGTGTGTGTGTGTGTGTGTGTGTGTGTGTGTGTGTGTGTGTGTGTGCGCGTGCGCGCGCGTGTTGTGTTGACCATGTCTTCTAAGCAGAGTTATAATCATACAAATGTTTATGTAAAGTTAAAAGCCTGAGCCAAAAAATAAAGTTGCAATGAGCACACTTGAAAAACTCACAAAACAACAGTAACTCTGTCCTTTACACAAAAAGCATCATGGGTATTATGAAGCTGCAGCTCCATTATAGCCAATGGGAGGGAGCTGCATCATCCTTCCTAGCCAATGGGAGGCCAGCAGGGCGGGATGTTGGGAGATAGCCAATGGG
Source organism: Plotosus lineatus (assembly GCA_024760905.1). NCBI lineage: Eukaryota > Metazoa > Chordata > Actinopteri > Siluriformes > Plotosidae > Plotosus > Plotosus lineatus. The sequence continues at coordinate 5,775,656 of CM045745.1, read as the reverse complement.
AGGTCAACGGATGGGAGAGCAACTGGTGCATTGTTTAAATTTTTGAGATGGTGCTTTCGTAATGTGAACTTGTTTCGTATCCAGAGACAAAACTTTTAGGAAAATGCGTCTCGTAACCTGGATTTTTCGTTTGTTGGGACTTTCGTAAGGTGAGGTACCACTGTACACCGCATTAGCATTAGTAATATGTGCTATACAGGTTTTATCTAAATAGCATGGAACATGGATTACAGTGGATCTCATCAGTGTAGATAAATAATAAATCTTTCATCATTCGAGTGCAAGATACAGACATTATTCATTTGGACAGCAGTATGCAGGTTCGAATGTATTCACAGAATCCAATCGTGAAAGTCCAGTTAAATAAACATATTTGTTTACAAATGTCCTTTAACCAGTAACAAGTACTTCAAGAGTCATGGCTTTGGACTAATGTAACAGACAAAGGGATGAAACATTAGTTTTGAACATGAGGAACAGAATACATACATATTTCTCTGTCCAATTATCCAACTTTTCCTCTTTTCCAATGCCAACACTTCACTAGCCAGATGAAAGTAGATAAATTACACTCCCTTTAAAAAAATCTATAAATGTCTGTGGCAAATTTCCTTCTATAATGAGCTGCCTTCAGGAGAAAGGTTTATCATAAATTCTATCAATGCTGCTACGATTTCATTTTAAGAAACAATCACTGGACTCAGGCCAGTTTTTTCATGCTGATCGATTCTACTACAGTATTTTTTTTGTAGTACTTGGTAAGCTTCACTAAAAACACTTGACTGGGCCTTGAGTAATATACTGTACGTACCTGCGGCTCCAGAGTTAAACACGGGAACGTTTTCAATGCCCAGGCCACCTGCTCTTCATTCTCAGCGAGTGTTACAGTGCAGGTACTATAGACCAGCACACCTCCTTTTCTCAAGAGTTGTACAGCCTGTAACATCATAGCAAAGTTACTGCATTCCAAAAGCTTTTTAAGAGACACAACCACAAAACTAATATAGATACATATGCAAATTACCCTTCAAACAGGCCCCACTTTCCAGCCCAGACACTGCACTGTGTTATTCTATGTAGTCCATAATTTATAAGCACAGTAAAAGGGCTCCAAGAAGTATATGCAATTCTGGTCTAAAATAATACCCTACAGGGAATAGAGCTGGCACAGGCGAATAAGCAAACAGCGCCATCTATTGGTAATTAATGTACAGTAACTATATGTCATAGAAAAATGAAATAAGAGATTTTTTTTCACATGGCTGTTTTTACCTACACTAGGAAAGCCAGAACTTACTTGGAACTCTGTACATTTTTCCGCTCATCAATAACCCAGCACTTGAAGTTATTTTTCAAGATATCAATGGGAACAATGAAGCTGGCAGCTGACTGTACTATTCCTCATACCTGAATCCAAACTCTAAATTAATAATGAATGAAACACTTTAAATGAATTAGAGGTACACTTAGGGTATGGGATACCTCCACCAGGCACAAAAGGATTATGGTGAGTGACAAGAGCGTTGATAAGCCAGAAAAATATGCTTAAACTGCAAGTTTTTGGAATTTAGTAATAATAATGAAATGCCTCCCCCTGGTGGGTATCCGCTGACTATTTTGCAACATGTTCAACAACAGAGATTTTTTTTTTTTTTTTTTTTTGGGGGGGGGGGGTCCAGGGTTATTTTTATATATATATATATATATATATATATATATATATATATATATATATATATATATATATATATATACACACACAGTAGGCCCTTGACATTCGCGGGGGTTCGGTTCCGAGCCCTCCCGCGAATCGAGATAATCCGCGAGTTCTGTACCCGGAAGTAAAACCCCATGTATCATATCACATGCGCAAATGAGCAGCCGGAAGTAAAATACTATGTATCTATTACATGCACTAAAATATGCTTCTTAAACACATTCTATAGACAGTCTTACTCATTAATTCAGTATTAATGTAGTAAAATGTAGTAATGATTAAAAGACTTTAGGAAAGTAAACAGTTAGAGGCACAGCGCCAAAATCAAAGTCCCCCAAAACACAGACCATAACAAAAAGGACATAAAAGAACAAGAAATGTAATAAATTGGATAAACAAAATGTGAAACATGCTACACCACAGTAAATAAAATATAACACACAAACATTTTAAACATTACCTTAGGTCATGTACTGGAATAATAATTGAAAAAGACTTTAATAGTGGAGTGTTTTACAACAGTTCAGACGATTATTCCTCTTCAGCAATGACGTGACTTCAGAGGAAACTGTCGTATCTTCCAGAGAAAGTCTTATTTCTTCAGAAGAGACATCCAGCGTCATTACCTTTTTCTGGTGCTTAGCAGGCATTTGAGTGACATCATAGAATTAACTGGTAATTAAAACACACTAAAAAAGGCTCATTGCCAACTTGTGTGCGAATGAGGAAAAAGGGGCGTTACATCATCTCAACCAATCAGCAGGAAGGAGGACAGCCATTGGCTGAATTTGAATCACGTGCGAGTTGCTTGGCAGTCCGCAAACACTCAAATCCTGAGTGCAAAACTGCAAATAGTCAAGGGCCTCTATATATATATATATATATATATATATATATATATATATATATATATAAACATGACCACCTGTATGGTTCACTTTCAACATTTAGTCGGAAAAAATATACAATAATACAAATCTGTGAATTACAGTATCCCCCTTTATTCGCAGCGGTTGCATTCCGTCCCCACCCACAGATCCCAAAAATCCGCGAGATATTGACACGCTTTTATAACCCTATGTATGATATTACATATGCTAAAATATGCTTGTTAAACACATTCTACAGACAGTCTTACTCATTAATACAGTAATCTTTCTTTCTTTCTTTCTTTCTTTCTTTTATCCTTTCGGCGTTTCCCTTTCTCAGGGGTCGCCACAGCGAATCATCTGATCCGCACATTTGATTTGGCATAGTTTTTTACGTTGGGTGCCCTTCCTGTCACAACCCTTTAGCAAGGGACAGAAACACGCTGACGGCTTTGCAGCCTACTCTTTACGAAAGTCAGCAATGGTTCTTTTATATGAATTTCTCACCATAGACAGTGAGAGACATGGCCCGCCTTTGATAACCCAGGTAGCTGCACTGGGGATAATACAGTAATAATGCAATAAAATGTAGTAATGATTAAGTAAAAACTTTTTAATTTGTACTATGATAATATTTATGAATAAATCAAGCGCTTAGGCTCCTTACCAGAAGCTAGAGAAGATGCAGGGTGTTTGAGTGACATCATAGGGCTTAAATAATCATTAAAAACACACAAAAAAAACATGAATTCACAATTCAAGCAATCACGTGCGTGAAGGAGAAAAACAAGGCGTACACATTATCTGCAACCAATCAGCAGGAGGCAGAAACAAAAGCTCTCAGCCATTGGCTAAATTTGAATCACGTGGCAGTAACTTCCGGGTTTGCCACCAATCCACAAGCATGCGGGGCCGCAACTGGTGAAACGTGAATGGGCAAGGGCTTACTGTATATTTTCAAGAAGCAAACAATCAAATACAGGTAAAAAAATAACCACCCAGTAGAGGAAAAAGAGAGCAAAGAATAAAAGTGATCAGTTTGAGCTAAATTAATCTTCCTCAATTGGTACATCATTCGACATTGTTGTGCATAAAATGACTACGCGTTCCCCTTGACGGTCAGTAATTTCAGAGGGTCTGTTAAGTAAAAGGCACATTAGATAATTTAGTAGATATATGCAAATGTGTAAATGATTGCCCCTACCGTGCGAAAAAGTTTCCTCTGTAAAGGCTGGTATGACAGCACCTCCTTGAGACTGTAGTTGATTGCCATGTTAGGTCTCTGTCCCACTCCACTGCACGGAGCGTCCAATAATATCCGATCAAAACTCTGTTCTGGGAATGGAGGCGTGTCTGTTGGCATCCACAAAATCACAAATCACATCAAATCATATATCAAAATGAGTATTTAAATAATTTATCAACAATTCTTTGAAATAAGCCACATTTAACCACACTTTGGAATCAGTGTTCTATTCAGTACTACAGTTGACGCATCATCATCATCATCATCATCATCTGCTTAATCATGGATCGGGTCGCGGGGGCAGCAGCCTAAGCAATGAGGGCCAGATGTCCCTCACCCCAGCCACTTCCTCCAGCTCTTCTAGGGTGACACCGAGGCGTTCCTAGAACAGTCTAGAGACATGATCTCTCTAGTGTGTTCTAGGTCCACCCCAGGGTCTCTTCCCAGTTGGACTAGCCCAGAACACCACACCAGGGAAACGTTCGGGAGGCATTCTCACCAGATGCCTGAGCCACCTCAACCGGCTCCTTTCAATGCAAAGGAGCAGCAGTTCTACTCCAAGCTCCTCCCGGATGGCTGACCCTCTCACCCTCTCTAAGGGAAACCCCGCCACCCGACAAAGGAAGCTCATTTCAGCCGTTTGTATCCGCGATCTTGTTCTTTTGGTCACTACCCGAAGCTTGTGACAATAGGTGAGGTTTGGAACATAGATTGACTGGTAAATTGAGAGCTTTGCCTTGCGCCTCAGTTTCCGCTTCACCACGACGGTCTAATACAGGCTCCACTTTACAGCAGAGGCTGCAGCGATCCACCTGTCGATTTCCCGCTCCATGCTTCCTCAACTCGTGAACAAGACCCCGAGATACTTGAACTCCTCCACTTGGGGCAGGATCAGCTGATGCAAATTTACATAAACATACATTATTGTTATTTTTACCATCACACTGCTGACTGCTTCAATCTGATTGGTCAGAAGGAGTCTGATAAATTTGCTTTAAAAGAGCCGCTCTGTCACTGGTGCTGATGGTTAGTGTTTACATTAATTGACTGGTGTAATCCGTGTTAGTCATAACTCTGCATAAACAGATTTTTATCTGAAGGTGGAGTCTATTTAAATATTTATGGAGTAGTGTCCGGTGCGAGGAAACGAAAGCGTTCCACGCTTTGTGAGAGTTTTCAGGTCTGAGGACTATTTGTTTCAAGTTTCTCTGTAAAATTAATTTGTGTACATATTTTATTAGGGAGCCAAACATTGGCCAAGCACTTCATCATATCCTGGCAAGTTTTTATTTGTTTGTTTTTTAACTTCAGACAGTTGCCGTCATATTTATTATGTGAATATTTTTTACATAAATATAATAAATGTTGGTGATGTGATTAGTACCTGTACTGCAGTCGGGGGTAAGGTCGGAGCAGACGGCCTGTACGCTGTTATAACAGTGCGCTTTAATGCAGTGCAGCTGCAGAGCCTGTGCATTCTCACAAATCTTCTCCACTTTGGATTTGATCTTGTCCAGAGCTATGACCACGCCCTGTCCCAGACAGAAATCACCAAGGACTAATCACAATCAGGTGAATAAAACATGTGGATAAATGGGAAATATGTACAGGGATCCCTCACTTTCCGCGGTTAATTGGGACCAAGATCCCCACTTGACCATCGAAATCCGCGAAGTACGATCACCCCCCCACCCCCGACTGACGTATATGTACATGTACTAGTATATGTGTATATAATATCAACAAATACATATCCAATGCTATAAATGCTTATAATAACAATTAAACATTGAAAAAAAATAATATAGGATGTAAATAAAATATAAATACAGACGCGCTCCAATTTACCAACATTCGTTTTGCAAACATCAGGAGATACCAACATGTCCAAGGTCGAAAGTGAAAGTGAAATGAAATTGAAGAACAAGTAGAAATAGAAATGGAATAAAATCTACAGAAAGATAGATCATAAATGTAAGTATTAAATATGATTAAACATTATCCTGAGGTACACTTAATACTAGACTCCGGCAGAGGGGGGGCGTGGCTACGCAGGCGCGAGCACACACAGATGCAACAATGTATCCAGTTTTGATGTGAGATTTTGGGTTGTTTTTTGTTGGTTTACGGTTGTTGTTTTTATTTATTTTTTATTTTTTGCATAATTGGCCTTGTTTTTTTGACATTTTTTGTAACTTTTCCAACTATTCTTCCTTAATTTCCTTATTTTTTAATTTGATGTATATATATATATATATATATATATATATATATTTTTTTTTTTTTTTTTTTTTTTTTTTTTAAACCATGATGCACTGAAGCCACATTAATTGAAGCGCGAAGTAGCGAGGGATCCCTGTACATACAAATGTTGACTTATCACTTCTGATCAATTTGGGGTTTTTAAGTGTTTAAAAACTTTACTTTTTCACTAATCTAAAATGTAATCAATCAATCACGGCCCGTAAGGTATGTGTGGTATCTGAAGGCTTCTCTTTACACATGTAATCAGGCACGAAGGCCAAACAAGCGATTGCTTCCTTTTAAGCCCAGAGCACACTGCATGATGAAAGCATTACTCACGCGCCTCAAACTGTTTTGAGCCGCTCGGTATCTAATACACAATAGATTTTTGTATATAAATCTGAAAGGGAATATCAAAGTGTGATCTGGGACAATGGACAAAAGTGCTCTGAGAAGAGGAAAAAAGAAAGAAAAAAAGTGTAACAGCGGCCATCTTCAGTAGCAGCTGGAAGCATTTTGTTTCTCAGTGCACCATTTCGTTTATTTCTCTCTGTACAAGCCCATGATTCTGAGTCATCACTCGTGTTTACATTAGCGACAACCTTATAACCCAGTAACCCGGCTTACATTCAGAGTGATGCCAATATTATGCAGGACATGAGGATAACAACTGTGTGATACAGTGATCCCTTGCTACTTCGCACTTCAGTTCCTGCAGCTATAGTGCATTGCAGGTTTTTCAAAAATATTCATCAAAAAATCAAAAATAAGGAAATGAAGGAAAAATAGGAAAAAGGTTATGGAAAATGCTGCGAGGTCACTACCAACTCAGGTGTGGTACTTAGGTTGACTCTGAAATCTCGCGAGCTGATTGCTCGAGATGAATTTCCCAGCATCCGGGCATCCCAGCATCTCTTCTTGTGGAACACTGCTGGTGTACGGACGTACCGCGTAACTCTCTGTGTTGTTTATTACAGGGATACAGTGGTACCTCGACTTACGAAATTAATCCGTTCTGAGGGTGAATTCATAAGTGGAAATGTTCGTTAGATGAACCAAAAATTCCCATCGGAAACAATAGAAAACCAATTAATCTGTTCCAACCCCCTCCCAAACTCATATAACCTGACACTAACTCGTATATTTGACTTAATATATTAAAGATAGATATGTAACAATAAACATTTCACAATAACATGTACAGTAACATCAATAATACTGTAATTAACAATAAATAATACTAAAACAATAAGTCAATAAACAATACAGTAAGTGCGTCTGAACTTAAGAATAGCATTTACCTTTAACCGCACTCCCATCACCATTGATCTCTTTCGACTTGATCCACAATTGGAGAAGTCTCTCCATCTCATCATTGAGTTCTGATCTTTCCTCAGATAAAATACTAACCCCTTTGCTGGTTTAACACTCTTCAACATGGCCTTCTGTTTGAGAATTGCACAGATAGTCAGTGCATTCTTCCTAACCTCCTCACACAGATCGGCCATGCAGACAAAGAAAAACTTTTGTGCGCCTGCATGCTATTAGCTGGCGCGGAAAGGAGAGCAGAGGAATACATCCGGGGAACCAGTTTTATAACATCCTCTACAGTAGGTGGCAGTGGCACTCTCACTGTTTCCTCTATGGTGCAGAGGGAAAAAAAGCACCAAGCAAACGATATGAAGTGCAGTAAATACTATAGTGTATAGTCGTGCGTGGAGCACTGGGGGGGGGGGGGGTTTCTTCCTATATGGGGCATAACAGAAAACAATTGAGAAGCACTGCACAAGGCATTCTTGGAGCACAGAGGAATAGATGCGAAAGAACACAAGGCTAATCAACCCGGAAAAGCCTTTTCCCCAGCAGAACTCGTAAGTAGAAAATTTGTTCACTGGATGGGACAGATTTTTAGTGGGATTGAAGCTCGTATCATTGAAAATTCGTTATCAGGGATACTCGTAAGTCGAGGCACCACTGTATTTGTTTGTGTGAAATAAGTGTTTGTGATGTCCTTGAAAATGGCTCCCAAATGCCATTCTCCTAAATCTTTCTCTGAAACGAAGAGGTGGAAGATGATGACAGTGGAAGGGAAAGTGAAATTATTAGACATGATTAAGAAAGGCTGTAGCTATGCGGCCGTAGCACGCCATTACAGTTTGAACGAATCGACAGTGCGGTACATAAAAAAGGATGAATCGAAGATCTGCAAAATGGCTTTGATATCTTTTAATAGAGATTCGAAGTGTGTTGTGACACCGTGGAACCAGACAATTGTGAAAATGGAAAACGTGTTATGGTTATCGATCATGGATTGCAGAGAGAAGGTGAGTTTGGACACGAATATGATCCGAACCAAAGCCAAAGCCCTGTACAATAAACTTACTCCTGAAAGACAGTCGGACGGTGACAGTGCTGACGATGATGAAAATCCCGACAACCCCCAGCCAAGTAGCAGTGCAGCAAGTGATTCTCCCCCTCGAAGAAGCCGTGGTTTTGTCACCAGCAAAGGCTGGTTCGAGAAATTTAAGAAACGGTTTTCCTTCTAAACATGGCATTGTATGCTAAGGCCGCTTCTGCTGATGACGAAGCAGCTCGTCATTATGTCGAGGACCAGTTCCCCAAGATAATCCAAGAGGGCAGCTATCTCCCTGAGCTTCTTCTTTTTCTTTCAGCTGTTCCCTTCAGGGGTCGCCACAGCAAATGATCTGCCTCCATCTCTCCCTATCCACTGCATCTTCTACTCTTACTCCAATGACCTTCATGTCCGCCTTCACCACATCCATAAATCTTCTCTTTGGTTGCTATCTCCCTGAGCATGTGTTCAATTTGGACGAGGCTGGCCTTTTCTAGAAAAGGATGCCGTCCTTGGACATTCCTCTTCAAGGATGAGGTGAAGAGGCCAGACTTCAAGGCACACAAGGATCAAGTGACTCTCATTATGTGCGGGAATTCTGCTAGATTCCTTCTCATGCCCAGCTTAATCGACAAGTCCCAAAATCCTCAGGCCTTAAAAAATAAAAACAAAGCTCTGCTGGCCATCTATGGGATGAGCAATAAGAAAGCGCTTATTTGGTCTTATTTGGTCAGACTGCCCTTACATGAGCTTTCCTAGCAAACTTCTGGGCAGCTTGCATTTTCTTTTTTGCTTCTGCCTTTGAAGCTTCTTTCTTGGCCTTGAACTGCCAACTTCTGCTGTGATGGTGGCCTAGTGGTTAGAGTGCTGGACTCATGATCGGGAGGTTGTGAGTTCAAATCCCAGTTAGACCCCCACTGTGCTAAGACCCCTGGGCAAGATTTTAACAACAAGTGTGCTTCTGTTCACCCAGCAGTATAAATGGGTGCCAGTAAAAATATACTGGGAAGGTAACCTGCGATGGACCAGCGGCCCATCCAGGAGGAATTGAACTCCTAGATGCTTCACGCTACAGAAACCAGGAATAAGCACTGGCCTGATGAGCCACGATGGCTTGGGTGTAAAAAGCCCAACAGACTTTACTATTTTTACATTCAAGATGAATTACAAGTCTTCACTTGTTTGCTAAAGAACTAAATTATTGTTTCCTCTCTTCTACTCATCCATGAACAGTCAACTTATTTACAGGAATATATTCAAGTGTTAAATCTTGAGCCCAATCCAAACACATGACACAGCACGGTACAGTACCGAGCAGTAGACAGTTCAGACTCTTTACTTCTAGCCTTCATTGCTTTTGAGTAGATCTGTCTTGCTTCTGAGCAGCTTGGATGGTTCTCCTTGATGCAGCCTTGCACAATTGAGTGTCCATTTTCACAGCAAGTTGTTTTCGTTTTGCTGACAACATTGTTGTGCGCGGGTGTCTGTGTGTGCGTGTGTGTGTGGGGGGGGAGGGGCACGGGGGCGTCTGTGTGTGTGCACGAGTGCGTATGTTTGTGTGCTCAAGGGCACCTGTGTGTGTGTGTGTGTGTGTGTGTGTGTGTGTGTGTGTGTGTGTGTGTGTGTGTGTGTGTGTGTGTGCGCGCGCGCGTGCGTACTCGTCCATCTTGTGCGTGTGCGCGCACAGGCACCTGTGTGGCGCGCAATCACAGACATCTTTCAAACTTCAGTCGACATTGGCATGCAAATTGAGTAGGGAGAATAAACGAAAACATGCTGTGTCATCGCGAGACACACACAGTCGGCCCCCTTCTTACGAAATTAATCCGTTTTCGGATTAAGCCTTTTTCGGAACCTGGAGTTTTCATAAGTAGAGGTGTATTTTACATGTAAAACGTGTGATTCATTCCAAGGCTCCCATGACTACCCCATAAACCCTCTAAAAATTGTGAAAGTACACCAATTTTGTATGAAATGTGTTAAAAGTAAAAGAAAATTATTTATTAAACCATTTAAACATTTTATTAACATATTAAACCACTCTATTAACATATATACAGTGAACCCTCGCTATAACACGGTTCACTTTTCACGGTCTCGCTACTTCACGGATTTGCATAGTGCATTGTGTTCTGCATTCTGATTGGCTAAACAGTCTCTCTGCTTCTTCTCTACGTGTTAGTCAATAAGCTTGCGGTTTAATACGTACACGTACGTAAAACAGCTTGCCATTTATGTTCCCTACGTGCAAATTCTCTTGCAATTTCAAGTCTCCCTAAAACCCATTATGTCGACAAAACGTTCTGCACCGACAAAAGCACCTGTGCTCGGGCCTAAAAGGCAGAGGAAGATGCTAACTATTGCAGAAAAAGTTCAACTTCTGGACATGCTAAAGGAAGGTAAAAGCTATGCGGCTACAGGTCGGCATTACGGAATTAATGAATCTTCCGTTCGTTCTATAAAGAAGGAGGAAAATAACATAAGGACTACAGCAGCAATAAGTTTTAATAAAGATGCAAAAAGGGTTGCAACTGTTCGCAACAAGACCATGGTAAGGATGGAGTCTGCATTAGCTTTGTGGATTAATGACTGCAGAAAAAAAAACATTACGCTGGATACAAATGTTATCTGCACAAAAGCTAGAACACTGTATCAAGCCTTTGCTGACGGCGACAGTGACAGGGAAGAGGAGGAGGATGCAGATACCGGGCCATCATCAAGTGCTGTTCACGCAGTACCAAGCACATTTAATGCTAGCAAGGGCTGGTTTGAAAAATTTAAGAAACGCTTTGGACTTAAAAATGTTTCTCTGCACGGAGAGATCGCCTCTGCAAATACCGCTGAAGCAGAAGCGTTCGTGAACAATACATTTAAAGCGATCATTGAGGAAGGGGGATATATGCCTGAACAAGTTTTTGATATGGATGAGACTGGCTTATTTTGGAAACGGATGCCCTCCCGCACCTTCATCATGCAGGAAGAAGCCAAAGCCCCAGGATTTAAAGCCCAAAAAGATCGTGTGACTCTGGTTATGTGCGGAAATGCTGCAGGTTTTATGATTAAGCCTGGGATCATTTATAGGTCTAAAAATCCCAGAGCACTGAAAAACAAAAAAAAGGATGATTTGCCCGTTTACTGGATGCACAACGCAAAGGCTTGGATGACAAAAGCGCTCAATATGGATTGGTTCAAAAACTGTTTCATCCCGGAGGTCAAGTGTTATTTGAGAGGAAAGGGACTAGACTTTAAAGTGCTTCTGCTCGTTGACAACGCTGGAGGTCACGCCGATGATTTGGTATATGATGGTATGCAAATCGAATTTCTGCCGCCAAACACTACATCCCTGATTCAGCCCATGGACCAAGGCATCATCCGTGCTTTCAAGGCTCTCTATACACGCAACACCCTGCAACATCTTGTTGACGCTATGGACTCGGATCAAGACTTCTCACTAAAGGACTACTGGCGTGGATACACCATCGCATCATGTCTCCAAAATATTCAGAGGGCCATTCAAGAGATGAAAACTGAAACTTTGAATGCCTGCTGGAAAAACTGTGGCCAGAGGCAGTGCAAAACCCAACCGGGGCTCGCTCGACGAGATCCATCACTCTGTCATAGATACTGTGGTGACTCTCGCCAAAACAGCTTGGAGGAGACGGCTTTAATGACATGACTTCGCATGACATTAATGCACTGATTGATGCTGAAGCACGCCCGCTAACCGATGCAGACCTGGCCCAAATGACAAAGCCACCAAGTGATGATGAAAGAGAAAAGGAAGAAGAGGACACACGTGTGGATAAAGATGAGGAGGATGGACTAACACTTGGTCGCTTAGCAACCATTCTGAGAATGGCCACTGAACTTCAGCGAGCAGCTCACGATTGGGACCCTTTGATGAGCCGTTCATTACAGTTCTCCAACATAATCGATGGTGGCATGTCTGTGTATAAGTCTCTTTTTGCCCAGAAGAAAAAGAGCGTCAACAACTGCCTATCACTATGTTCTTCTCACGAAAAAACACACCTGCACCTCGGGCTTCAGAAGAAGAAAACGCTGCAGAGCGGAGTCAGGATGCAGCGGCTCAGTCAGAAGAGTAGTAAAAAACAGTACATGTGAGTCACAATTTGTCCGACTGTACTTTTATTTTTCATTTTCTCCCATTCAATCCAATTACTCGCGTCGCAACGGGGCGGGGCTGATCTCCGCAATTAGTTCACATTGATGATTAACATTATTATTTGACAGTACAGTAGTTATTTGTAAAAAGCAAACAAACGTTTATACAGTACTCTTATTTGTTAAACAAATGCTTGGGCCTATAAAAAAGGTTTGTTCTTTGGTTTCAATGTATAATAGAGCATTTAATTGTATAATGATTGTAAAAAAATAAAAAAATAAATAAAGGTTTCTACTTCACGGATTTCGCCTATCACGGGTTCTTTTTGGAACGTAACCCCAGCGAAAAACGAGGGTTCACTGTATTAATTAAACCATTATGAAACATTTTTTATTAAACACTTTTTATTAACTATTTTTTTATTAACCAAACCAAACAATATTAAATATTATTAAACATTTGTGACACGCTCCGCCAAGTGCGGGCAGCATCGCGGCCAACACTGGAGCTTTTGGGGCGGAACGCGGTTTGTCCGGACCTCTGATCTGTCATGCAGGCAGGTGCGCTTTGAACACTTGTTTAGTACTCAACATTCACTCGTTTGCTTGAGGGATCGGAGATCTGGATGAGCCGCGCCCCGTCTCGGGGGCTCCGGTGTCGGTCGCGACGCCGCCCACACTCAGCGGAGCGTGACCCACCGAATGTGGGCTCCGTGACATGCTCCACCGAATGCGGGCGGTGGCACAGCTGACGCCAGAGATTTTGAGATGGGGCGCGGCTCATCCGGACCTCCAATCTGTCAAGCAAGTATGTGTGCTTTGAATACTTGTTTAGTACTCAACATTCACCTGTTTGTTTGCCTACGTTCAGCGGAGAACGCCACATTTATTAAACATTTACTGAATTAAACAACTTAAAAAACAAAAGCACTCTCGAAACTCACGAACCAACAGTACAGCTATCCTTTACAAGTGTGACAAACAAGAATTACAGGTACAGTACTATGAAGATTCAGCTCCCTCCTGGCCAATGGGAGGCCACTGGGGCGGGATGTTGGGAGACAGCCAATGAGAGAGCAACTCGTGCATTGTTTGAATGGTGCATTTTAATGTTTGAATGGCGTGTTTGGCACTTTTCGTAAGAAGAACTTGTTTCATATACAGAGAACAAAAATTTAGGAAAATGTTTTTTGTCTACTGGATTTTTCGTATTTCAGGGTTTTCGTAAAGGGGGGCCGATTTTATGTGTGTGTGTGTGTGTGTGTGTGTGTGTGTGTGTGTGTATATACACACACATATATATATATATATATATATATATATATATATATTTTTTTTTTTTTTTTTTTTTTTTTTTTTTACAGAAGTGTTATTTTTTTTGTTTCACTGTGTCACTATAATAGAGTCTACATATCAGGACAATTTTCTTTGTAAATTATCATTCCGAAGCAATAATGTTGCTTTTTTTTCTCAATCATCTACATGTTTATTCCTTTTCCCAACCAGAACGGTGTTATAGAGGCAGTTCCTGTAAGAGATCAGTATAAATAAATATAATAAATAAATTAATAAATAAAACATCCCACTGATTGTAAATTTTAGTCTGAATATCAGGGGGTGATTTACCCTGTTAATGATGTGTACGTTGATGATGACATAGTCATGCAGACATAGTTAGACGTACCTGATTAGCCAGGAGAGCAGCGATGTGTGTAGTCTTTCCTCCAGGAGCTGCACACATGTCTAAGATCCTCTCGCCAGGACGAGGACCCAAAACATGGCCCACTACTACTGATGGAAGGTTCTGTATGTGTGCGTACACAGACACACACACACACACACACACACACACACATTCATATATACATACATAAATAAGCCCACATATATACATACATTCACACACACACACACACACACACACACACACACACACACATTTTATATATATATATATATATATATATATATATATATATATATATATATATATATATATATATATATATACACATACTCACACGCACACACATACAAATTATGATTATTACACAGCAGATTATTTTTCCACATCAATTTTGACCTTCACAACATTCTACCATGAAGTCACACCTGCAAGAACACGTCATTTGGCAGCACTCCATGAAAGGATGGGCTTTGGTAAAGAGCATCCATCATCCGAATAGCCACACCTCTAAAAATATCAACAATGGAATGCAAAAGAGAGAAGAGTGAACAGAAAGAAATGAGAAACAAAGGAAAGTGGGTTTTATATTTTGAGTAAGCAATTAAAATTACAATGAGTATCATTTTGTACAATCTGATGAACACATTTTTAAAAAAATTTTCCTTACTCAAGATTATTAGAATTTATAGTGCAGTATTACCTCACCGTTTGTTCTGCACAAAATATATCAGAACGGTTCATCACACACACGCCATTCCCCAGGAAGATCTTCTTCCCCTGAAACTCTTTAGCTCCTCGAGTGCACCTGCCCTCCACGTCCGAGAGCACGGACACGACATCACCAGCTTTCATAACTGATAAAAGCAGAACACACACACACACACACACACACACACACACAGAGCTGCTTTGTTAATAGTACATTTTGACCGTTATGTTTCAAAAAAATTGGTCATGACATTGATCTCAAAATTAAGTGTAAATGTGTGTGTGTGTGTTCTTGTTCTTACACTTTGGTGCACTGAGGACACCCGGAGCAAAGACATGAGCTCCTCTCAGTACTGCATTTCCACACTGTGCACCGACGATCACTTCAGCACTCAGCACAGTGACGTCCCTGAACATGTCACAGAACTGCACTGTAAGTACTGTACCACATTTACACTGAAGGAGAGCAACTTCTTATTTATTGCGCGCGCACACACACACACACCAAACCAAATCAAACCAAAGAAAGGAAACATTTTGAACATGAAAAATATAAAGCAGAACTAATTTAATTGTTTAACCAGTATTCACAATTTCATTTTCGTTATACTGTATACAGGTGACAGGTATGGAAGTGTACGGCCGGTGGCATACTGGTTAGGGTTCTGCGCTCATGATCAGGAGGATGTGTGTTTGAACCCCAGTTAGACCCCCACTGTGCTAAGACCCCTGGGTAAGGTTAACCACAAGTGTGCCTCTGTTCACCCAGCAGTATAAATGGGTACCAGTAAAATATACTGGGAAGAGAACCTGCGATGGACTAGCGTCCCATCCATGAGGAGTTGAACTCCACGCTATGGAAACCACGGATAAGCACCGGCCTGATTAGCCAATTGGCTCAGGTGGTGGAAAAAAAACAAACAAACAAAAAAAAACAATTATAGAAGTAACAATCTAACACCCATCAACATGTATCAGTGAACCATTTCAAGCATCCATTTGTCCCTTTCCAGCTACAAGTTCGATCCACGCTGGCTGAATGTGCTAATTCTCCGGTTTTCAAAGTAATTTATTATTTTATCAATAATTCTAATCGTTTATCCATCTTGTTTAGGGGCTGAATCACAAATCGGCGTTTCTAGTCAAGACATATCGCACCGCATGCCCTTAAGTTAAATCTCTGATCAATTAATTCTTCTGAAAAATCAAAGAAATGTTTCGTCAGTGTTCATCCATCCTGCCTCATTGACCAGATTCGATCTAATTCCTTGAAGGGAATGAAAACATTATGTTCCTCTGAGAATTGTATTTATTCAAGTACAAGGAGAGACATGAGTACTGTTTAAATAGATTTCACTGATGGTGTGGTCCACCCTGCTTATTAAACTCCACCCTCTTAGAATCAACAGAAACTGGATACACTAAAACAATAAATAAATCATCCTGGATAACTGGTTAGTCATTTCATTTATTACTAACATTAATATTCATTCATTACTTTACATGAGCATCGAAAACCTATTTAGTTATAATAATAAAAATAGAATATCTAACATTATGTCCACACAAACAAGCCAAAAAAAAGGTCACACACTGTCTGTAATATTTTCGTAGGGGGCATTTATCCTTGATCCCAGCATGCAATCGCCACGGCGTTCTTGCTCCAGTTGTTCCGGCCGAGGCTCAGCAACATTAATGTGGCAATAAAATAAAACTGATTTCCTGAATGTACTGAATGAGCAGGTTATCACATCAATGGAGTTTATCTCCCTGGTGACTCGGATATAAAATGGATTTTAATAACAATAACAGCACTGAGAATATCGTGATGACGTGGCGGAGCTGCCTCCGGAGGTGCACTGTGCGGTAGTGTGGGAGTAATTTTGGTGAAAGAATAGGAGTACAGTGTATTACTCACCATCCTGCCCTGAACTATTCCTGACAATCCATTAATGGAGTTTTAATAACAGAGCTCCGTACCGTTTTAGCCACCTTTGGCTGCCAAGTAGTTCCAAAATTGTTGGGCCAGGTATATTAGGTTCAAGCATTAGTTTCTACCAGATACATTCAAAAATGTGTATGTGTAAATCCTATTTGAAGTACAAGGATTTGCTCGTCTATTGTTCACCAGTTACAGTTACCAGTTGAAGGTTACAGTTCGTTGACTCAGTCTCGGAATACCGGACGCTCTGAAAGGTCATAGAAAACCTGTCAACATACCCTGTAAAAGACAAGCACCTGATCGAAGAGTAAACATTCTCTATTTTCATGGATATACAGAGTTCAAATACCACACTAACTGAACAATCAGATGGAGTGAGAGGAACATCAGCTTTGGCTGCAGCATGTTTGGCCTGCTAGTATCTGTCTGCTGCCTCGGGAGTCCCACAGGCCATTAACACCTGATAGGGTTCCTTTTTCATCTGGACAGCTCCCATCACCACAGGTGTCCACCACCCGGTACAGAGGTTACCCCCACAACAAGCACCGACGACCTTCCAGCTAGAACTATGGGCTGCCGCCTCAGCAATGGAGGCACGAAACACGGCCCATTCGGATTCCACGTCATCCGCCTCCTTCGAGACGTGGTTGTGGCTCTGCCGGAGGTGGGAGTTAAAGTCCTCTCTGACAGGAGACTCCATGAAACGTTCCCAGCAGACCCTAAT
Source organism: Plotosus lineatus (assembly GCA_024760905.1). Taxonomy (NCBI): domain Eukaryota; kingdom Metazoa; phylum Chordata; class Actinopteri; order Siluriformes; family Plotosidae; genus Plotosus; species Plotosus lineatus. The sequence goes on along the minus strand of CM045745.1, from coordinate 5,758,044 downwards.
TACACACTTGAGCCTACCAGGTCTGGAAGGCAGACTCCCCTGCCATCAAAGCCAGCTCACCGTGGTGATCAGTTGACAGCTCAGCTCACTTCTTCACCCGAGTGTCCAGAACATGTGACCGCACGTCGGGTGACACGACAACAATGTGAATCATCGAACTGCAACCTAGGGTGTCCTGGTGCTAAGTGCACTTATGGACACCCTTAAGTTCGAACATGGTATTCGTGATAGACAAACTGTGACGAGCCAGAAGTCCAACAACAAAACACCTTTTGGGTTCAGACTGGAGAGGCCGTACCTACCAATCACAGCCTTCCAGGTCGCAATATCATTGCCCACATGGGCATTGAAGTCTCCCAGGACAACGAGTGAGTCTCCAGAAGGAGCGTTCTCCAACACACCCCGTAAAGACTACAAGAAGAGGGGGTACTCTGAACTGTCATTTGGTGCATAAGCACAAACAACAGTCAGGACCTGTCCCCACACCCAAAGGTGGAGGGAAGCTACCCTTTCATCGACCGGTGTGAACCCCAATGTTTGGGTACCGAAATGGGGGGCAAAAAGGAAGCCCACATTGGCTTGTTGCCTCTCCCCATGAGCAACTCCAGAATGAAATAAGGTCCAGCCTCTCTCGAGATGGGTGGTTCAAGAGCACAAGCTATGCATTGAAGACTATATCTACTGTATATATCTCCACCTCACGCACCAGCTCAGACTTCTTCCCCGCCTGAGAGGTGACATTCCATGTCCCAAGAGTCAGAGTCAGTAACCGAGGATCGGTCAGACAGAACCCATACCTTCGACTGCCACCCAACTCACATTGCACCTGACCCTTATAGCCCCTCCCACAGGTGGTGGCTCCATGGGAAGGCGGACCCATGTCTCCTTTTCGGGCTGGGCAGGCCGGGCTCTATGGGCAGAACCCGACCACCAGGGGCACGCCTTCGAGCCCCTCCCCAAAGCCTGGCTCCTGGGGTGGGGCGTGGAGAAGCCATGTCCAGGCAAGGGAAACTGCCTTGTTTTCTTTTTATTTGGCATAGATGTCTTCTGAACCGCATTTCATCTGGACCTTCACCCAGGACCGGTTTGCCTTGGGTGACCCCAAGAACATAGCTCCTGGGATCATTATGTCAGGCAAACCCCTCCATGACAATAAGGTGGCGATTCAAAGAGTGGTGTGTGTGTGTGTGTGTGTATGTATGTATATATATGTGTGTATGTATGTATATATGTGCATGTGTGTGTGTGTGTGTGTGTGTATATATATATATATATATATATATATATATATATATATATATATATATATATATATACACACACAAAAATAAAGGACAGGACAAAGACTTTCTATTGAAACTCCATTTATCACTACAGATCTGTTTCGAGGGGTGGTGAAACCATCCTCTCTCTTCAGGTGATTATAGGAGAATATATATTTATAATTCTTCTATAATCACCTGAAGAGAGAGGATGGTTTCACCACCCCTCGAAACAGATCTGTAGTGATAAATGGAGTTTCAATAGAAAGTCTTTGTCCTGTCCTTTATTTTTGTTTATTTGCTCTACCAAAAAGTATTGAGCACTCTCCTACGGAAGGATCTACTCAGAAAATCATATATATATATATATATATATATATATATATATACACAATAAAAATAAAAGGACAGGACAAAGACTTTCCATTTATCACTACAGATCTGTTTCGAGGGGTGGTGAAATCATCCTCTCTCTTCAGGTGATTATAGAAGAATACATATATATACAGTCAGTCGTCGACTTATGACCTATGCGAGTTACGTCTGATCGACTTTATGACCGCAAAAGTGGTGGAGCATGATTCATGGCAGTGCAGTGCGAGGGTTGCGTACGACGGTTGTTTACGCTGCCGGCAGTGCCAGCATCTTAAAAGGCCAAGCAGGAGATGATGCAGCTTCACTTTCTCACTGCTCAGAGCAAATTCATTCATCTACTTTCAATACCAAGTCACTGTGGTGCGAAGCTGAGAGCCAATCCTTTCTGTGTGGGCGGGTCCAATACCTTGAAACTCTAATTTTATTGGACTCACATGCTGCAGTGTTTATGTGACAGGAAGTGCGTTCCAAGTTTTGGCAATCAGCTGGTCTGCGGGTTGAAGTTTTTCCATGTCAGTCCTTTTGTGTTTGCTTGCCAGCTATGTTTGGCTTCGTGGAAATGAGCTGATCAAAACGAGGAAAATTTATCTCTTTACCAAAACAACAAGCGCAGTCTGTGGCTGTTGTTATAATCCAATAAAATTGGACTTTGAAGCTATCGGACTTGCCCACACAGTGGAGTACAGAAAGGATTGGCTCTCCGCTGCGTGTCAAAGTGACGTGGAATTGAAAATAGATGTATAGATTTAAATGCGCGAGATTTATTCATCTGTTTTTGTTTGGCGTGAGTGTATTTCGATGGAAAGTCGACATATGACCAGATCGAGTTACGACCAGTCTGCCAGAACCAAACGCAGTTGTAAGTCGACGACTCACTGCATATATATATATATATATATATATATATATATATATATATTCACACACACACACACACACACAGTGGTACCTCACCTTACCACCAAATGAAAAATTCAATTTAAGAAAAGCATTTTCCTAAAATTTCTGTCTCAGGATACGAAACAAGTTCACCTTATGAAAATGCCATCTTAAAAATTCAAATGCGCCATTCGAAAATATTAAAACGCGCCATTCAAACATTCACACAATGCATAAGCTGCTCTCC
>CM045745.1:5722781-5752781 GCA_024760905.1 Plotosus lineatus | reverse complement strand
AATAATGTCAATACATTGGTTCAATACAATTCCATTTGATTAAAGCAGTTGATTAAAGTTGTGTTACTACAAATCTCAAATAACATAAGAGATGCTAAACCAAGCTAAACACAAATTACAAGAAAACATTACTGTGGATATATAAACAAAAATCGCCAAAACATTACAATACAAACAAAAAAATTGATGTTTACAACAAAGTTCTAATTTTGTTTAAAGAGCCAAAGTACCTTGGACCATTGACCGGCAGAAGCAGAACATCTGGAAGCTGAGGGTGAAGAAGGAGGGAAACTTTGTCATCGTAACAACCACTCACTTGCTGCTGAAAGACAGGAAGAGACCATGAGAGATTAAAGAGTCTCATGCAGTATGCTTTCAAAATAACAGATCAATGATAATACTCAAATTTAAACAGCAACGTTCACAAGAGTGATGCAAAGTTCCCATTAGTCATGTCTAAAACACACTCGGATTGAGAAAATGCCCACAAAAAGATTTTGGGGGGTACGAGTCTTGCCTGCTTCACAGCGAGAGGGTTTGAGTCCTGGTCTCAGTGAGGTTCTCCCTGTGCTTTTGTGGGTTTCCTCCCACAGCCGAATGACATGCACTTTTGGCTAATTGACAAATTTTAAATTGCCCCTAGGTGTGGATGCAAGTATTCATGCTCATGTGGAGCCCTGCAATGGTCTGGTGACGTTTTTTAGCGTGTATTCCATCTTTGCCCAGATGAAACAGGGTGTAGCCTGCCAGTGATCATAGTTATATTATGTGGTTTGGAGTGAGTGAAAGATAAATACAGAAACTAGTTCCTAATCGCAATCACTCACTTGCCATTATTAAAAATAAATAAGTAAATAAATTATTATTATTATTATTATTATTATTATTATTATTATTAATAATAATAATAATAATAATAATAATAATAATGCAGCCATGAGGTGGGGGGGCACGAGTGTCAGCAAGAATGAAGGGAAAAGTGTACAAGACGGTGGTGAGGCCAGCGATGTTGTATGGCTTAGAAACAGTGGCGCTGAGGAAAAGGCAGGAGGCAGAGCTGGAGGTAGCGGAGATGTTGAGGTTCTCTCTCAGAGTAATGAGGATGGATAGGATCAGAAATGAGCACATCAGAGGGACAGCACATGTTAGATGTTTTGGAGACAAAATCAGAGAGGCTAGATTGAGATGGTTTGGACATGTACAGAGGAGGGATAGTGAGTATATTGGCAGTAGGATGCTGAGGTTGGAACTACCAGGCAGAAGGCCTAGAGGAAGACCAAAGAAGAGATTTATGGATGTGGTGAAGGAAGACATGAAGGTCGTTGGAGTCAGAAAAGAAGATGCAGAGGACAGGGTGAGATGAAGGCGGATGATTTGCTGTGGCGACCCCTGAAGGGAGCAGTTGAAAGTAAAAGAATAATAATGATAATAATAATAATAATAATAATAATAATAATAATAATAATAATAATAATAATACTTGATACTGACAATCAATTTTCAAGTATTTTTGAGAGCTTTTATAGCTGTATAAAGCTTGGGAATGAAAGAACAATTAATTAACCCTTTAGATTTAACTCAAATTAAAAGAAGAGAAAAATTCATTGTACAACTGCGGCTAAATTAAACAGTTCCACAGATTTTTTTTTTAGCCGCAAATAAAAAGAAAACAAACGATTAACGCCATCCAATCCTGTAATATTCTCGCGCTACTGTATTATTAACCATTTAATCCAAAATGACTGCACACCGTTGCACAAAACAAAGATATGGATGAGCTAGTATGGCATGGAGGAACTTGATTGGTCCGCACAGAGTCCTGACCTCACCCACCTGATCGAACACCTCTGGCATTAATTAGAGCAGAGACTGTGAGCCAAGCCTTCTGATACAACATGAATGTATGACCTCATAAATGTGCTTCCAGAACAATGGTCAAAAATTCCCATAAACACATTTCTATACCAGTGCAGCTAACCAGGTTATCAAAGGCCGGCCATGTCTTTCACTGTCTATGGTGAGAGGTTCGTGTAAAAGAACCATTGCTGACTTTCGACAAGAGTAGCTGCATAGCCGTCAGCATGTTAATGCCCTGTGCTGGCCTGGCGAGCTGTCCAGGGTGTACTCTGCCCTCGCCCGGAGTTGGCTGGGATGGGCACCAGCCTCCCCTCGACCCTGCTTAAGATTAAGCGGTTACAGAAAATGAATGACGTTTCTATACTTTGTGGAAATCTCACCCAGAGGAGTTGAAGCTGTTATAGCTGAAATGGGATGTCACTTAAGTTCACATGCGTGTGAAGGCAGATGAGTAAATACCTTTGGCAATGTAGTAATTATATATATATATATATATATATATATATATATATATACACATACATACATACATACTAGTATATTGTTCCTGAACCCATTTCAATTAAACTAAGTTTCCATTACATTCTTATTCCTTAAAAAAATTGCACTTCGATACAGTACAAGACAATATGATTAATCCTTTAAATAATAATTAGTTATATTCAAAATGCCAATTTAGGCTATTTTTGATTTTCTTTTTTTAATGTTTTAAAAACAACGGATTTTTAGACGAAAACAAACAGTACCAATAGCCGGCTACTGTTCTCTAGTTTTGTTTGACGCTATACTAAGGTCTGTAAATACTGCAGCCACTGGGTGTGAGATGATTTTGTTGCATGTTTGATCAAAAGGTTAACCTGTCAGACTTGCACAATATGCCGCAGTTCTACCACGCCACTGATAAGCGGAGAAAAGAACATCTGATTTTGTTGTTTTCACTATGAAATACAGCAATATCCACTGAGCCTGAGGCAAATACAGTCAGCCCTCTACTTACGAAAACCTCTGAATACGAAAAATCCAGGTTACAAAAACATTTTCCTAAATTTTCGCCCTCTCTATACGAGACAATCTCTTCTTATGAAAAGCGCCAAACGAGCCATTCAAAAATTCAAACAATGTCCGAGTTGCTCGCTCATTAGCTGTCTCCCAACATCCCGCCCTGCTGGCTTCCCATTGGCCAGGAGGGAGCTGAACTGTACCCATTCCTGTATCCATACTTCCTGTTTGTCACAAGCGTGAAGGAGAGTTGAATAGGACCTTTGGCTCGTGAGCTTTTGTGAGAGTGATCATTGCAGCGTTATATTTCGTTATCCATCATGGACCCCAAGAAAGTGATTCCCGGTGACACCGAAAAGAAGAAGCGGGCTCCGTTATCAATCAAAGTGAAGCAGGAGATCTCTCCATTTTGGATACTGTTTTAATATTAAAATGCTGTTTCAGTGAATAAAATAAAGGTTATAAAGGTTATAAAGACGATATACATGTAAACGATGCAGGCTAGTTGCTAAGGAAGATCTGAAACGAGCACACTGATTGGTCAACTCGGGCTTGCACATGCTCGGGGTCCGTCACACGTTAACTTCCGGTTTACTTCCTGACTCTAGTTTACCGCATGCGGAACTTATCTCCGACTTTCTCTTCAATAACAGTAAGTAAGTTTATTTATAAGATTGTGAATGCACATAATTTCTGGAAAAGGAGAGTGAAATGTCATCTGTGATGTCTGGCAGCATTAGTCTTCTTTTTATTTCGGCTTTTTTCCCTTTCTCGGGAGACGCCACAGCGAATCATCTGATTCGCACATTTGATTTGGCAGGGTTTTTTTTAAAAAGGATGCCCTTCCTGTCACAACCATTTAGCAAGGGACAGAAACACGCTGACGGCTTTGCAGCTACTCTTTACGAAAGTCAGCAATGGTTCTTTTACATGCCTCTCACCATAGACAGTGACAGACATGGCCGGCCTTTGATAATCCAGTTAGCTGCACTGGGGGGGGACAGTGACAACCCTGTGGGGACTTGAACCCCCAACCTTAGGATCAGCGATCCTGCGCCCTATCCACTAGACATATATGAAGTGAGTGGGGCAAATGAGTGCAAATGGTGCGATAGATGCACAAATGAGTAGTCACCCACTGCTTACAGTCTGTCCGTGTGCCTGTGTGTCTGTGTGTGTGTGTGTGTGTGTGTGTGTGTGTGTGTGAGTGAGATACCTCAGGTCTGCTGGAATATTAAGAAAAAGACATGATTCCATTGCAACTCAGTCAAAGATAATCCCATATGCTCAGTATTTTGTACTTTCGAAATTAATATGAGTATTGTATGAGTATTGGTATTTTTCTCTGCATGCAAAATTCGATGATGGAATTTTTTTGATCATTTGATTTGTGTGTAATCCTGTCTGGACTGGACATGCTGGATCGTGGGTTGTTTAGTTTTGTACGAAAATTAGTCAAGACCTGAAAAATACTTAAATGTTTCATACTTTTTACATATAAACAAACTGATGATGATGATGCCAGCTGTGTTGAAGAAGATATTGATTTTGATGTTGATGAGGAGGCATCTGTTATTAAAAGTGTGATGACTGGTGTTTGTAAAGAGGATGTAATCTTATCTGCTGAGCAGGAAATAGATTAAGATGATAATTCTGAGGGCAGAGTTGATGAAGCTTCCTTGTATAAAGAGACCAGAGAGTTTTGTTGTATTGTTATCTTATATATATATATATATATATATATATATATATATATATATATATATATATATATATATATATATATACACACACACACACACACATATAGTTTTCTTAATTTCAGTGTGATTGTTTGAACCTGAAAGTGTTTTTTTTTTTTCAATCAGTATCATTTGAAGTCATTTGAACCTTTATATAAAGGTCAAAAAGATACATACTGATCTTATTGGAATAAACAGAAATTTAAAAAAAAATAGTTGCTTTTTGTTAATTTGGGGGGCTTACCATGGTGACTGATGGGTTTAAAAAGTGCCCGTCAGATTTTGAATTGTGGCGAGTTGCTCTCCCATTGGCTATCTCCCAACATCCTGCCCTATTGGCCTCCCATTGGCTATTTCCCAACATCCCACCCCGCTGGCTTCCCATTGGCTAGCAGGGATGACACAGCTCCCTCCCATTGGCTATTATGGAGCTGCATCTCCATAATACCCATGATGCTTTTTGTGTAAAGGACAAAGCTACAGTTGTTTCATGAGTTTTTCGAGCGCGCTCATTGCAACTTTATTTTTTGGCTCAGGCTTTTAACCTTGCACAAACATTTGTAAAATTATAACTCTGCTAAGAAGACATGGTCAACATACGCGCACGTGCGTACGCGCACACACACACACACACACACACACACACACACACACACACACACACACACACACACACACACACACACAGACACACACGCATGTGATTCCCGGTGCAAGTGAAAAGAAGAAGTGGGCTCGTGGCATGCGGTTGAATGATATCACAAAGGAATATGGCCAAACCCGTCTACCATCAATACAATATTGAAGCAGAAGGAGGCCTTAAAAGGTATACTTTTATCATTTTTAAAGGGTTTAGGGGGGGGTAGTATTGGGGGCCTTGGAACGAATCACGTGTTTTACATGTAAAATGCAGTTCAATTTAGGAAAAATCCAGGTTCTGGATTCTGGAAACCACTTCTGGAACAGATTAATGTGAGGTACCACTGTACCGTGTAAACTCACTTTTACAGGCAGTGAAAAACGTCTCATTTTATGGTTACAGAGACTGATCGAATAAAATTGCTAAGTTTGATCTACCATTTTGCTCCCAGTACACATGGGTGGTTATTAGACATAAGATCAAAAACACTGGGAGGGCGCTTATTGGAGTCGAATATGGTATATTTTTCATATTGAAGTGTAACCATCAGAGGTACTTAATAAACTGGTTTTTGAAATACACAAAATAAAATTATATATATTAGTTTAGCCTGCAGCGGCAGCGGGGGGCTGATCGAGCAACCGCTGCGAGCGTAGAGAGGTTGGATGAGGCCAGCAGGTGAGTCAATAAATATAATTATTTTAATATTTAATTAATTAATTAAATAAATTGAACTATTAATGTGTATTCTGTGTGCTTGTATAAAGAGAGAAGTGAGACACTGCATAGAGAAACCTGACCCGTATGTGTGTGTGTGTGTGTGTGTGTGTGTGTGTGTGTGTGTGTGTGAATTGTACATCTGCCTGTCTCTTCTTGTGTCCCAAATGTAGGTATTGTTACAGCTGCTGTCGATTATAAATAAGCTATACAGTGATCCCTTGCTACTTTTTGCTTCAGTTTCTGCGGCTTTTTCTAAAATATTCATTGAAAAATAAAATGCTACAAAACAAGGCGAATTATGCAAAAAAAAAAAAAAAACCCAAACAAATAAAAACAAAAAACAACCCAAAACCCCCCAACAAACTACTTACATTTTTATGTGTAGTGCGTATTTATATTTTATTTACAGCTTATGCATTATTTTTGAATGTTTAATTGTTATTATAACCATTTATAGTGTTGAATATGTATTTATTGATATTTTATATACACATATACATGTACTACTTCACGGGAATTGCCGGTCGTCGGGGGGCGGGTCTCGGTCCCCATTAACTGCGGAAAGTGAGGGATCTCTGTATTATAAATTACCTTTCAGCATTACTTTCATTTTGTTCAGGAAATATTGGGTCAATTTCAGAAAATGTAGGCCATGTGTTGGTTGAAATTAAATATTCCCATCTGTTTTGACAAATCAGAATATTTTACCTTCTTAAATGAGTCCATCAGAGAAAACGCAGAGAACATACATCACAAACATTTACTGCACATTTGCAATGTATTGGTTAAAATATAAAAAATAAAATAAAAAAGCACCACCCTCTCTTAATTTGCCATAATGGTGATGAACTCACTATAAGAGTTCAGAGTTGTCTTACAGTCCTCATAGGCAGCAATATTGATGATACTTTTTTTTCCTTGAACAAATGCAGAGCTGGTGGTGGGATTCCAAAGCAGTGTTTGCTTTCATATACGCCCCTTTCGTATGAACATACGATGATTTAAAATCACACAATTCTTTCTCACCTCTGTAGTGCTGTTTAAGTCCAGTGGTGGTAGTTAGGCTTTATTAACGCTGACCTAATTCATTCATCTTCTGAACGGCTTAATCCGAAATAGAGTCACAGGGAGGCTGGTACCCATCTCAGCCGACTCTGGGCGAGGGCAGGGCACACCCTGGACAGCTTGCCAGGCCCTCACACCTACGGATGATGTGTAACAGCCAAATAACCTAGTGTGCATGTTTTTGGACTGTGGGAGGAAACCTGGAGTACCCGGAGGAAACCCACGCAAGCACAGGGAGAGCATGGAAACTCCACACAGAAACACCCAAGCCGGTAATTGAACCCAGGACCTTCTTGATGTGAGGCAGATGTGCTAACCACTACACCACCTCATTCAATAACTCCAATCCAAAACTTCCTTCATAACACACTCATCTATCAGATTCATTCATGGCAGCAATGTTTAAATGCAACCTTTTCACATGTGTTGGCTGTTGTTTTCATGGGCGTCCTAAATTGGACATTTAATTGTTGCCATGTATGTGTATGCATGTGACATGAAATAAGAAGTGTCGGATCAGAACTCTTTTTTGTTCCTCACGCTTCACTGCAGATACCAAAGCTAGCTTCTCTTCCACACCCACACGTCTCTCAGCACAGAACTGTCACTGCCTCATAAGTATGCCATCGGTTTGTTCTATTCTGGTGTATGAGCTGTCACAGAAAAAGATCAAAGCACATGTGTGAGACCCACAACTACTGACATACACACACACACACACACACACACACACACACACCTGTGCAAGATGCTGCTCCAGTCTGTGTTGAATATCCTGTAGAGTGTGTAAGTGTGTGCTGGCTCGCAGGCAGGTGAACGATGGTGGATGGGACAGACAAGACAACAGCGAGTCATACACTTTCTCTGCGTGTTCTTCTCCGAGTTCTGATACAAGCTGAGGGAGGGAGGGAGACACAAACATGGTTAATCTCATTCTGGATTAAACTAAGCAGTGTTGCACATCAATAAAATATTTTATGGTTCTGCTGCAGCATGGCCAGAGTGCTACTGCATGTGATTTGTAATATCAGCAATTCAAGCCACATTGAGGAAAAAAACGGCCGTTTACGGTATCATGCGAAGTCAAATTTCTCCGTTCGAAAGAAAAATATGATTATTTTATAGGCATAGAAATTCTTCTAATGCTACAATATATAACATGAGATCGCAAGTTTTTGAAAGTGGACCGGAGGTGCCTGAAAATAACATAAAAAGAGAAATAACTAACACAGCAGCATGGAGGTTAGCACGTCTGCCTCAGAGCACGGTCCTGGGTTCGAGTTCTAGGCTCAGTGAGGGCATTTTTGTGTGGGTTCACATATTCTACCAATACTCTGATTTCCTTAAACAGTCCAAATACACACAAAGTAGGCAAATTTGCTGTTTCACATTGTCACTAGATACGAGTGTGAATATGGCGATCCCTCGCTACTTCGTGCTTCAATTCATACAGCTTCAGTGCATCGTGCTTTTTTTTTTTTTTTAAATATTCATCAAATTAAAAAATAGGGAAATTAATGAAGAATAAGGCGAAAAGTTAAGGAAAATGCCACAAAAACAAGGCCAATTATGCCAAAAAAAAAAATAAATAAAAAAATCCAAAACCCCTCAACAAAACTACTTACATTTTTATGTGAGGTGCACATCTAGTGTGCGAGCGCACCGGGTCTGTATGTGTGTGTATTTCTTATATTATTATATTGATATCTTATGCATTATTTTTGAATGTTTAGTTGTTGTTATTATAAGCATTTATAGCAGGAGTCGGGAACCTTTTTGACGAAGAGAGCCAAAAAAAAGACATATTTTAAAATCTAATCCTCTGAGAGCCATACAGTATATATATATATATATATATATATATATATATATACACACACACACACACACACACACACACACACACACACACACACACACACACACATACATACATACATACATACAGTGAACACAACTCAATTGAAAAAGAAGACCAACAATTTGAGAATATAATAAGACTGAATTTATTTTAAACATCATTGTCATAACGAAGTTATTTATTAATAAGAAAAGTACTTTTTACTATTAATGCGACTTCTCATGCTGCATGGTGTTGCTGATGGTTTTGTAGCCTGGTTGATACATGGTGCGGTTCAGCTGCATGCAGGCGTTTAGGCTTCTGTCTGTTAAACGTGACTGTAGGTTGGTCTTGATGTTTTTCAGGTGAAGACTGCTTGCATGCATATGTAGAGCCAAACATGGTCAATACAACAAAACTCACACGCTGCAATGTTTATGTGAAGTTTTTCCATGTCTGTCCATTTGTGTTTGCTTGCCATCTGTGCTTGGCTTCGTGCAAATGAGCTGATCAAAAACAAGGAAACTTACCTCTTTACTCAAAGAGAACACGCACAGTCTGTGGCTGTTGTTGTAATCCAATAAAATTAGAGTTTCAAGGTATCGGACCCGCCTGCATACTGGCATACAGAAAGGATTGGCTCTCCACTGCGCGCCGCAGGGACATCTCTTCCTTTCGGCTGTTCCCTTCAGGGGTTGCCAAAGCGAATTAGCTACCTCCATCTCACCGTGTCCACTGCATCTTCTCTTACACCAACAACCTTCATGTCCTCCTTCATCACACCCATAAATCTCTTTTTGGTCTTCCTCTACGCCTTCTGCCTGGTAGTGCCAACCTCAGCATCCTACTACCAATACTCACTATACCTCCTCTGTACATGTCCAAACCATCTCAATCTAGCCTCTCTGACTTTGTCTCCAAAACATCTTACATGTGCTGTCCCTCTGATGTAATCATTCCGGATCATATCCATCCTCGTTACTCCCAAAGAGAACCTCATCATTTTCATCGCTGCTACCTCCAGCTCTGCCTCCTGTCTTTTACTCAGTGGCACTGTTTCTAAATCATACAACATCGCTGGCCTCATCACCGTCTTGTACACTTTTCCTTTCATTCTTGCTGATACCCTCCGATTACACATCACACTTTTCTCCAACCATTCCAACCTGCCTGCACACGCTTCTTCACCTCTTTTCCACACTCTCCATTGCTCTGGATGGTTGAGCCTAAGTACTTAAAATCCTCCACCCGCTTTATCTCTGCTCCCTTTAACCTCACTGTTCCTCTTGGATCCTTCTCATTCACCCACATGTATTCTGTCTTACTGAGGCTAACCTTCATTCCTCTCCTTTCCAGGGCATACCTCCACCTCGCTAGATTTTCCTCAACTTGTTCTCTGCTCTCACTACAGATTACAATGTCATCTGCAAACATCATAGTCCATGGAGATTCTTGTCTAACCTCGTCTGTCAGCCTGTCCATCACCATAGCAAACAAGAAGGGGATCAGAGCTGACCCTTGATGCAGTCCCACCTCCACCTTGAACTCTTCTGTCACATCGACAGCACACCTCACCACTGTCTTACATCTCTCATACATGTCCTGCACCACTCTAACATACTTCTCTGCCACTCCAGACTCCCTCATGCAATACCACAGTTCTTCTCTGGGCACCCTGTCATATGCTTTCTCCAGATCCACAAAGGCACAATGCAGCTCCCTCTGAACTTCTCTATACTTCTCTATTAACATCCTCAAAGCAAACACTGCATCTGTGGTGCTCTTTCTTGGCATGAAACCAAACTGTTGTTCACAAATGCTGACCTCTGCCCTTAGTCTCGCTTCCACTATTCTTTCCCATAACTTCATCATATGGCTCATCAACTTTATCCCTCTGTATTTGCCACAACTCTGCACGTCTCCCATGTTCTTAAAAATGGGCACCAGCACACTTCTCCTCCATTCCTCTGGCATCCTCTCACTCTCTAAAACCTTGTTGAATGTTCTTGTCAGAAAATCTACTGCTCCCTCTCCTAGACACTTCCATACCTCCACCGGTATGTCATCAGGACCAACTGCCTTTCCACTCTTCATCCTCTTCAATGCCCTCCTCACTTCATCCTTACTAATCTTTGCTACTTCCTGCTCCTCTTCTACTCTTTTTTCTCTCTCATTTTCCTCATTCATCAGCTCTTCAAAGTACTCTTTCCATCTTCCTAGCACACTTCTGTCATCAGTCAGTACATTTCCCTCTCTGTCCTTTATCACTCTAACTTGCTGCATGTCCTTCCCATCTCTATTTTTCTAATGTGCCCACCTGTATAAATCATTTTCTCACTCCTTACTGTCCAACCTAGCATACAAGTCATCATACGCTCTCAGTTTGGCCTTTGACACTGTTACCTTCGCCTTATGCCATGTCTCCCTGTGCTCCCGTTTACTCTCTTCAGTACTCTCAATGTCCCACTTCTTCTTAGCTAACCTCTTCCTTTGTACACACTCAGTCTCCTTGTCTACTTTCCTTCCAGAGGACACACCAAGTACTCTCCTACCTTTCTCCCTGATCACATTTGCTCTGGTTGTCCAGTCATCTGGAAGCACTTCCTGACCACCAAAAACCTGTTTCAACTCCTCCTTGAAGACAACTTCCTGTTTTTAGCTTCCACCACTTTTTCTTCTGCTCTGCCTTTGCCTTCTTCACCTTTCTCACATCAGCGTCATTCTGCACACCACCATCCTATGCTGTTTGACAACACTCACCCACTACTACTTTGCAGTCACTGACTTCCTTCAAATTCCATTGTTTACACAAGGTGTAGTCTAACTGTGTGGTCCTATTTCCGCTTTTATAAGTCACCCTATGCTCCTGTCTCTTCTGGAAGAAAGTATTCACCACAGCCATTTCCATCCTTTTTGCAAAATCTATCAACATCTATCCTTCTGTGTTCCTGTCCTGGATACCAAACCTGCCTATCACTTCCTCGTCCCCTCTGTTGCCTGCACCAACATGTCCATTGACGTCTGCACCAATGACCACTCTTTCACCTCTGGGGGTACTCTGCATCACTTCATCTCGCTCACTCCAGAATCTCTCCTTCTCTTTTAACTCACATCCTGCCTTAGGGGCATAGGCACTAACAACATTGAACATCATGCCTTCAATTTCTAACTGGAGACTCATCACTCTGTCTGACACTCTTTTCACTTCTAAAACATTCCGGACATGTGGCATTGAAAGTAGATGTATAGATTTAAATGTGTGAGATTTATCCATCTATTTTTGTTTTATTTGATGGCCTTTTTTCGTATTTTTATTTAAATGACAGTGAAATTATGTCTTCGTTATTCTGTTAAGAAAGACCACCTATTTTATCTGAGAGCCAGATACAGTCATCAAAAGAGTTCCCGACCCCTGATTTATAGTGTTGAATGTGTATTTATTGATATTATATACACAAATACATGTATGTATACGTCGTCAGAGGGGTCAATCCTACTTCGCAGAATTTCGCAAGGGGTATCTCGGTCCCAATTAACCGCATTAAGTGATTGATCCCTGTAGTTGTGCATGTGTTATGCTATTCAGTTTGTACTGCCGCCCAGTTTTAGCTGAAAGAAGCTCCAACACCCCCCTCCCCGATCCTAATAGATCTTGCGAATCAAAGAATAATTATTAAAATAAGATTTTTTTTTTAAATGTTATTTATGTTATGTAAATGTTATAAACCACATATAGACCTTGAAGTTACAGTCGGCCCCCAACTTACGAAATGAATCCGTTCCAGAGCCCTTTTAGTATAGCGTGGATTTCGCAAGTATGTGCATTGTACATGTTAAACGCCTAATTCATTCCAAGGCTCCAGTCTTTGGACTGGATAAACCCCATAAATCCTTTAAAAATGATAAAAGTACACCAATTTTGTATGAAATATGTGTTAAAAGTAAAAGAAAATTATTTATTAAACCATTTAAACATTTTATTAACATATTAAACCATTTTATTAACATATTTATTAAGTAAAACATTATTAAACATTTTTTATTAACACACACACACACACGTCTCTCTCTCTCTCTCTCTCTCTCTCTCTCTCTCTCTCTCTCTCTTTTTTCTCTCTCTATCGTGCTCTCTCTCTTTTTTTTTTCTCTCTCTCTATCTCGCTCTTGCGCGCCCACAAGACGTGAATTCAAAGCGCATTCCCTGCTTGACAAACTCAACTTTAATTTGATTCCTTGAGGGATCAGAATTCCAGATGAGCTCAAATGCGCCCACATTTATTAAACATTTACTGAATTAAACAACTTTAAAAACTAAAAACTAAAGTGTTATTCTCTCTCTCTCTCTCTCTCTCTCTCTCTCTCGCGCGCGCGCGTGCTGCGGGACACGCCCACAAAACATGAATTCAAAGCGCATTCTCTGCTTGACCATTTGCTGAATTAAAACAACTTAAAAAACTAAACTAAGAACTAAAGCGTTATTCCTTCTCTCTCTCTCTCTCTCTCTCTCTCTCTCTCGCTGCTCGCTGCGGGCCATGCCCACAAGACGTGAATTCAAAGCGCATTCCCTGCTTGACAAACTCAACTTTAATTTGATTCCTTGAGGGATCGGAATTCCAGATGAGCTCAAATGCTCCCACATTTATTAAACATTTACTGAATTAAAACAACTTAAAAAACTAAACTAAAGAGTGAAGCTTCCTTCTGTCTCTATCTGGGAGGCCAGCGGGGCGGAATGTTGAGAGACAGCCAATGAGAGAGCAACTCGCACGTCGTGTGAAATTTTGATTGGGGCATTTGAATTTTGAATTTCTTTTTGTAAGAGCGGGTTGTTTCGTATCTCGGGGACGGAAACTCTGGGAAATGTTTTTCATAACCTGGGGAATTCGTACACAGGGGTCTTCGTAAGTTGGTGGCCGACTGTATCTTTGTTAAATAGATTCAACTCCGGTTTTACAATCGATATCACAAAAAAACCGAACAGGAACAGTGGATTTCAGAAATGATATGCAAATTAAGAACCTGCATGAAATACACATAGTTCTTCAATAGATTCTGCTCAAGACCATCCATAAAGTACGTACGCATAAAACCTGGCAAAATTTACCCCCTAACATGTCATGTACGCCTATGGTACACATTAGCGATAGCGGCTGTAGCATCCGTACGCAGTAATTTAATAAAATGTACTGTGTGTTTCAAAACAGATGAATAAACTTGTTATATGTATCACAATGTTTACATTTTTGTCTGTTCATTGATATTCTATGTTAACGTTGTTCACTTGAAACCACAGAAAGAGTATAACGAATCATATTGTCTGGGAAGGATCTATCACTGCATGTTTTAATATTTCGTGGTTTACTTAGAGGCGAGTGCAAATTGAATGGAGTAGAATCTGACTGAAAAAAAGGTTCGACCCAAATACAGTGGACAGTATGCAGGCTTAGATTTAAGAAGCCGCATGTTGTTCCTCCAAATTCTGGTACAGCCTAATATCAGCAACGGATTTTCTGTCTCAGAAATTCTCTGGAATGACAAAAGGCAGATGCGAAAATAAACAATTAACACGGGATAAAAATGTGTCTCAAGTTGGGATTCGAACTTGTGGCAGCTAACCACACACACGCTGCTTGCTGCGCCATAGAGGCACATATATGTTTGAAAGGATTATATAATGCGTATATAAAGGGAATATAATGCTGGTCTACATCATATGTGTGACGTATTCTTTAAGCTCAGAACTGTTCGCAGATGTGTTATTAGGAAAGTGAATCCCATTGCCTTTGTAAAATGAAGGCACATGGCAGTTGGTCTCAACAGCGCAGGTGAACATCCCCTAATGCCCCATGAAAGGACATGGGCTGTGTTCCCACATAAACATTCATCAAAATAAAAACAATCCTACAAACCCAAGGAAGTGCAGAAACTTAAGAAGGAGAGGAATTTTACTTCTTCTGAAGTAGAACTGCTGCTGCAGGAGATGAGCCCCTGAAGAGATATCATATTCAGTATTGGGATGAGTGAGAAAAGTGAAGACCTGCATGCTATCAGGGGCACAGCTGGCATAATAATAATAATAATAATAATACATTTTATTTATATGGCGCCTTTCTCAGCACTCAAGGTCGCCTCACATCATAAAATCAGTAGTAAAACATTCAAATAAAATACAATCAACATATTCAATATAAACAGACAGTTAAATACAGTTAAAATATATACAGGACAGTGCAGTTGTGGTTACAGTGAGTATGCAAGTTTGAACAGGTGAGTTTTGAGTCTGGATTTGAAGAGTGGGAATGTGTCTATATTGCGGAGATCGGGAGGAAGAGAATTCCAGAGCTGGGGAGCAGAGCAGCTGATAGCTCTGCTCCCCACAGTGACAAGGCGGGCTGAAGGAACAGAGAGATGGAGCGAAGAAGAGGAGCGAAGAGAGCGAGCAGAAGTGGCAATGTGGAGGAGGTCAGAGAGATATGGAGGAGCAAGGTCATGAATAGCTTTGAATGTGTGGAGCAGGATTTTGTATTGAATACGGTATGTAATGGGGAGCCAGTGTAGCTGTTGTAGGATGGGAGTGATATGGTGGGTGGAGGGTGCGTGTGATGATTCGGGCTGCTGAGTTCTGTACCAGTTGTAGTTTATGGAGAGTTTTATGAGGAAGGCCAAAGAAGAGAGAATTACAATAGTCCAGACCTGAAGTGACGAGGCTGTGGACCAGGATGGCGGTGGACTGAGGAGTGAGGGAGGGACGGAGGCGGTGGATGTTACGGAGGTGAAAGTATGCTGAGCGGGTGACAGAGTTGATTTGGGAGGTGAAGGAAAGGGTGCCATCGAGGATGACACCCAGACTCTTGACCTGCCGGGAGGGAGAGATGGAGGAACCGTCGATGAGAATAGAGAAATTATTGATTTTACTTAGGGTGGATTTGGTGCCAGTGAGGAGGAGTTCAGTTTTATTGCTGTTAAGTTTGAGGAAATTTGAAGTGAACCAGGACTTTATTTCATGGATGCAGAGGAGAAGGGAGGAGGGAGGGAGTGTGGTGCTGGGTTTGCTGGAGAGGTAGAGCTGGGTGTCATCCGCATAGCAGTGAAAATGGATGTGATGTTTTCGAAAAATGTGACCGAGGGGAAGGAGATAGATGATGAAAAGGAGGGGACCTAGGACAGAACCCTGAGGAACACCAGTGGTGATGGGGACAGGATCGGAGGAGAAAGATTTAAGTTGGACAAACTGAGTGCGGTTGGAAAGATAAGAATGAAACCAAGAAAGAACAGAGCCAGAAATACCAATACTAGAGAGTCTATTGAGGAGGATGGAATGTGAGATGGTGTCAAATGCAGAGCTGAGGTCAAGCAGGAGGAGGATGGATAATAAACCGGAGTCAGCAGCGAGGAGAAGGTCATTTGTGATTTTGAGAAGAGCTGTTTCAGTGCTATGGAGGGGACGGAAGCCAGATTGGAAACGTTCATAGAGGTTATTGGAGGATAGATGAGAATTGAGTTGGGAATAGACTGTTTTTTCAAGAAGTTTAGAAATGAATGGAAGATTTGAGATAGGGCGGAAGTTATTGAGGTCGGAGGGATCTGAGCCAGGTTATTTGAGGATGGGAGTAACAGCAGCAGTTTTAAGGGAAGAGGAACAGTTGCAGTGGTGAGGGAGGAGTGGATTATGTTGGTAATAAGAGGAACAAGAGTAGGAAGAACAGATTTAATGAGAACAGTAGGAAGAGGGTCAAGAGAACAAGAGGAGGATTTAGATTGGAGAATAAGGGTGGAAACTTCACTGATGGAGGGTAAGGAAAAGGATGAAAAAGGGATACCAGAGAAGAGTGATATAGTCATAAGTGGAGATGGAGGGGAAGGGGGAGTGAGCTGCTGGTGGATGGATTGAATTTTGGTGATAAAGAATGCGGCCAGGGTATTGCAAAAATCAGAGGAATAGAGATGAGATGGAAGAGGGTCTAAGGGTTTGGAGAAGTTATTGAGGAGGGAGAAAAGAGTCTTGGTATTTCCTGCATTTGAGGTTATTAGGTTGGAGTAATATGTGGATTTGGCTTTGATGATAGAGTTTTTATAGAGGAGAATGTGGTTATTGTACATTTGTTTATGTATAGCGAGTCCGGTTTTCTTGCTAAGTCTCTCCAGTTGACGGCCTTTTGATTTTAACTGTCTTAGTGTGGGTGAGTACCAGGGTGCAGAGTGAGAGAAAGAGACAGACCGGGATTTGAGAGGAGCAAGATTATTGAGAATGTTATGTAGATGGGTGTTGTAGTATGAGACCAGGTCATCCGGAGTTGAAATACTGTCTACACTGGGAAGGTTATTGATGTGAGAGGAAAGAGTATTGAGGTTAATGTCCTTGATTTTACGGAAGGAAATGGAGCGTGGAGGGTTGGACGTGGTATGAGGAAGATGAACGTTGAAGGTGAGAAGAAAGTGATCTGTGAAGGGGATGGAGTCCGGTTTGCAGTCTATTGGAGTTATACCTGAACAGCAAATTAAATCAATAAAGTGTCCTTTAGAGTGGGTGGAGAAATTGACATATTGTTGTATACCAAAACTGTCTAAACAGGAAATAAAATCATTGGTGAGAGTGTTGTTGATGTTGTCCATATGAATATTAAAGTCCCCTAGTAAAATGATATTGGATGACAGAGTTGAAACAGCTGTTAAAAAGTTAGAAAAGTCCAATAAAAAATCCTTATTATACTTTGGTGGTCTGTATATAGTGGCAATGATGGTGGGAGTAGGTCCAGAAAGCTGACAGACAATAGCTTCAAATGAATTATAAACAGGCACATTGATGGGCGCTATCCTCAGGGACTCTCGGTGGACCAGAGCGAGACCGCCCCCGCGACCAGTGACACGCGGCTGCGAGATGTAACCAAACCCCGGAGGAGTTGCATCGTTGAGATGGGAAAAGTCACCCAGCTGCTGCCAAGTCTCAACTAGACAAAAAACATCCAACTTACGGTCCACCAGAAGATCCCGGACCAAAGTACCTTTGTCGGTCAGGGAGCGGATGTTTAGGAGCCCAAAGTTGACGGCAGCGCTCCCGCTCACGGAGCCGTCAGCCCGCGGAATGCGGGTCAGGACGCGCTCGGGGCGGCGGCCGGCGACGGGCCTCGGGCGGCGAGCAGCGGACCAGATGGACGGTATGGAGCCGGAGGAGTTGCACCGGAAGCCACGCCGAGAGCCTCGGTTGATGGGTCTCCGCTCGAATGCCGCGATGAGCCGATCGTCCAGGACGCTTCCCCCGGACTCCCATGTGCTGTGCTTCAGCGCCGGTCCCTTCCACTCCACAAGACACTCGACGCTACCCCTCCGCACGCGGCGCATGTGATCAGAAATCGTTATAGACTGATTGTGATGCTGCGACATGATTGGCCGGTTGTGGAAACAGTGCAGCTGGAAGTCCCTCAGTATCTCCAGTTTACAGAGACGATCCTCCAGTACAGCAGAGACAATCTTGCTCAATCACAGCTGGCATAGTGGTTAGCACATCCGCCTCACAGCAAGAAGACCTAGATTCGATTCCAGACCTAGGCGTTTCTGTGGGGAGTTTGCATGTGCTCCCCGTGCTTGCGTGGGTTTCCTCCGGGTACTCCGGTTTCCTCCCACGGTCCAAAAACATGCACAGTAGGTTAATTGGCTGTTCCAAATTGCCCGTAGGTATGAGTGAGCCTGTTTGTGGCCTGGCGAACCATACGGTAGATCATTGTGATCACTGCCATGACAATCCCTGTATGAGCATCATTCAAGCTTCATGGATTGTAGTCCATTCCTCGTGATTGGGTGCAGACGCCGAGAGAGAGATCAGTGGCACAGTAACTGTGGGGGTCAAGGGAAGGGTGGACCATTCAAGTTGGTTGACCTTAAAGCAGCAGCCAAGAAAACCATTGCCAAACTCAGGTGTGAGATGCTGGCCGCTGGAAGTGCGGTGGCTGGCCCAGAGTTGTCAGACCAGCTGGACCAGCTCATCGTGGGTGTGCTATTGGCAGAACACATGGATGCTGACTAGTGCCTGCAGTGTCAAGGTCACATCCTGACAGTGAATCAGAAGGTTCTACCTTAATTTACTTCAGCTTTGAAATAAAAGCAGTAGTTTGAAAGCAGCAGTTCTCCTGCTCTCTTACTGGTCTGCTACAAAATGCTTAGCTTGTACTGAACCTTTGGATATTTGCTTCTGCAGAAATAATCATATATTGTAATGATAAATATTAAAAAACATAGGATCACAGGGACAAATTCAAGCTGATATAATTGATTCACAGAGCGATCACCCAGGTCAGCCAGCATCCATTGAAGCAGAACCTCGAATCTCATGCTGAGTACTTGGCAACAGGATCTCCAACCCATGCCTCGAGGACCCATTCACCTATCGGTGGCAGTCTTTGTCAACCACAAATGAGTCACTCAAAAATAAACACACATTGCATAAACACTGGCTGAGACAGACTTAAATTACTCCAGACTTGTGAAGTCCGGAACAACACAAAGCTGTAGCATTCATTCATTCATTTTCTGAACAGCTTAATCCTAATTCAGGTTGCGAGGAGGCCTGTATGGCTCGCCAGGGCATCGTAGGGCAGTAACACACTAACGTTTAAGCAGCATCTCTTGAAGAAAGTCAGCAATGGTTCCTTTATTGCTCATAGACAGTGAGGGTACCTCCGGGTATCTGCCTGTCAGGGAGCGGCGCCCCTGCCCTAGAGGAGCCTCGGGGGGGTGGGGTTTGCACCCCCGCCCTCTTAAAAACACAACTAAATGCTGGAGTCCGCTCCGGGGAAGTAACCCCGACGCCTGCCTCAGGCGGCATCGTATGGGGGGGGGGCAAAGCCTCTGGGATCCCCACTCCATGATGGAGGTGAAATGCTGGAGCAACCAGGTCAGGCGTGATAGGGTGAGTGACGCGGGCGGTGCAAAGGTGTCGGACACCAGCTGCTTTCGGTCACCTCGGTTGAATCTGAGGCAGTCGATCCGGGTTGGCGCATGGAACGTGACTTCCCTGTGGGATGACTCTCACCTGCCTCTGGTATCAAGGGAGCTTAGTCTGCTTGGCGTCGACATTGCGGCCCTCTCTGAGGTGCAGAGGCCTGGGTCCGGCTGGACAAGTGTCGGTGGGTACACCTAATACTGGTCTGGCCGGGCCAACAGTCTTCACACTCAGAGTGGCCGTCACCGTCACTGATCGATTGACTCCCTTGGTATCGGAGGTGGTCCCAGTCAATGAGTGTATTATGCGACTGAAGGTGACTCACACAGTGGGGACGCTCTCTATCGTCGCAGTGTACGCACCGACCGGGGTGAGTGATCGATCTATTAAGGAAACCTTCTATGACCAACTGAATTCGGTGGTGTCAGGGGTTCCGGGAAGGGACACCCTGATCGTACTGAGGGACTTCAATGCGACCACTGACACTAACCAGGTTGGCTACGAAGCATGTGTCGGTCCTCACGGCTCTGGACGCCGCAATGTCTGTCTTCCTTTCGGCTTTTTCCCTTTTACTCGGGAGTCGCCACAGCGAATCATCTGATTCGCACGTTTGATTTGGCAGAGGTTTTTACGTCGGATGCCCTTCCTGTCACAACCCTTTTTATCAAGGGACAGAAACACGCTGACGACTTTGCAGCCTACTCTTTACGAAAGTCAGCAATGTTTCTTTTACATGCCTCTCACCATAGACAGTGAGAGACATGGCCCGCCTTTGATAACCCAGTTAGCTGCACTGGGAGGGACAGTGACAACCTTGTGGAGAGTGGGACTTGAACCCCCAACCTTTGGATCAGCGATCCAGCACCCTATACCACTAGACCACCACTGCCCCTCTGGACGCCGCAATGAAAGTGCCTTAATGCTTCTTGACTTCGCAAAAAGTCGGGGCTCAAGGATTGCTGGCTCGTGGTTCCAGATATCAGATCCGTGACGCTGGACTTGGTACTCCAATGACAGCGTCACTAGGAAGGAGATCGACCATGTTCTTGTAGGTAGTCGCTGGCAGCTGGTCCAGAACTGCCGTATCTTCATAAGTGCCCAGCTCTTCTCGGGAGAACACGGGCTTCTGGTGGCGACTCTGAAGATCCGCTTCAGGCGCCCTGAGAGAGCCTCGGTTCGTCAAATGCGACTTGACGTAAGCCGACTCGGGGACCCTGATGTGGCTTTGGAGTTCACCAGTAGACTTGGGGAATCCCTAGAGGATCTGGACGTGGGTGCAGGCACAGAGGCTCTCTGGGCTGGTTCCAGAGACCGCATCTTGGAGGTGTCCCGTGGCTGCATACCGGGGTCATCCAGATGACCGGGAATGGCCATCTCCTCTGAGACCATTGACGTCATCGAGAGAGTGAGACAGGCTCAACTCGATGGCAGAGTTGGACTGGCCAGGGACCTAAGCGCAAAGCCGTCAAGGCGGTGCGAAGAGATCGGGAGGCTGCGGTCCGCGATCTCTGTGAGACAGTCGAGAGCCACTTGAATTCGAGTGACTCTCGCCTGGCTTACAGGTCCACATCGCAATGCCAGTTGGTGAAAGCTGCAGACGGTCGTGTCCTTACCGAGGAATCTGAAGTGAGGACTCGTTGGGCCGAGTACGTTGAGGAGTTGTATCGTGCTGACCCTCCTGCCCGGAGCCTGGCTGTCGGGGATGCTGAAACTCTTGTTGCCAACCCTCCCCCAGGCTGCGACCCGCCAACTCTTGAGGAAACTTAGAGGGCGGTGTGGCGCTTGGCAGACGGCAAATCTGCAGGAGTTTGTGGTATTCACATGAAAATGCTTAAGGCGGGAGGTGAGGCCATCCTCAGGTGGCTGTTCCTTCTCGTGTGCTCCGTGTGGAGCACTGGTGTCATCCAAACTGACTGGAAACGGAGCATCGTTGTCCCGATCTGGAAGGAGAAGGGTGATACCCGAGAATACAACAGTTACTGGAGGGGGTTAGTCTCCTCTCAGTCCCAGGCAAGGTCTTCGCACGGATTCTACTGGACAGGATCCGACAGCAGCTTCTAGCACACCAGCGCCCTGAACAGTCCGGGTTTACACCAAAGAGGTCTATCGTTGACCGCATCCTGGCGCTCCGCGTCCTATCTGAGTGCTTGCGGGAGTTTGATAGGGGGGGTTCCTTGCCGCCTATATAGACTTTCGCAAGGCGTTCGACTCGGTGGATAGGGAGGCCCTCTGGGGCATACTTCGTCTACGTGGGATTCCGTCGGCTCTGGTCCGGCTGATATCGTCACTGTATTCTGGGACAGAGTGTGATGTGAGGACTGGGGGCTCCACCTCTGACTTCTTTTCGGTTGAGACCGGAGTGAGGCAGGGGTGTGTTCTGGCCCCCACTCTCTTCAGTACTGCAATGGACTGGATCATGGAGGCGGTATCGGGTCGATCGGCCTATGGTGTGTCGTTCGATGAGGTTCGGATTACTGATCTGGACTTTGCCGATGACGCAGTGACCTTCGCGGAGAAAGTGGATGTCCTGACGGAGACTCTCTGTTCTCTGAGTGAGGAGGCGGAACCGCTTGGTTTGCGAGTCTCCTGGATCAAAACCAAGATCCAGGCTTTCGGTGACCTCTTAGATGCTGCTGTTGAGTCGATCGCTGTGGGTCATGAAAGAGTAAAGATTGTGGAGTCTTTCACTTTCCTTGGCAGCGTGGTCCATCGTTCCATTGATTGCTGGGCCGAGATCAATCGTCGACTTGGTCTAGCCTATGGGGCGATGAACTCGCTGGACAGGACCGTGTGGCGGTTGAGGTATCTGAGCATTCGGACGAAAGCCCGAGTCTTTCGCTCCCTTGTGCTCCCTGTCTTGCTCTACTCGAGCGAGACATGGACGCTCACAGTTGAGCTTGGACGACGACTGGACTCCTTCGTTACGACTTCCCTTCGCCGCATCTTCGGATACCGTAGGTGGGACTTTGTTACCAACCGGAAGGTGCTCGGGGATGCGGGGATGGTAAGAGTAACCTGCTTGATCTACGACCTTCAGCTGCGCTACTATGGGCACTTGGCGCGTTTCTCGCCTTCGGACCCAGCACACCGGATCCTGTCCGTTCGGGATCCTAGGGGCTGGAGCCGATCACGGGGACGGCCGCGTGCGACGTGGTTGTCGCAGCTGAGGGCTGCCCTGCCGGGGGGGTACGGGCCCTGCGCAGGCCTGGTCGATCGCCAGGAGACGGCCAGATGAGTGGAGGCGGCTGGTGGACGCAGCGAAGTGCCATCTCGGTGCATGCCCTCATATCTGACCTGACCTGATAGTGAGAGACATGGCCGGCCTTTGATAATCCAGTTAGCTGCACTGGGATGGATAGCAGTGACAATAAATTGGCATTGGGGTTTCAACCTCGGATCAGTGGTCCTACCACCAGGCCACCATCGCCCTTAAAAATGTAGCAGCAAAGTGCAAACTTGAAAAGATAGTGGTGCATTCTTATCATCCTGACTGTGCACTCAACTCCGGGCCCTGAACACGGACACCAAACACAATACAAGAGTCGAACTGTAACTCCCACATAGGGAACTGAAAGACAGAGGAACTCATTTATATCGAGGAAACTCTGTTTCTATGCTTCATGACCGTGATCCCAGTGGCAAGTTTTAGTCAGTTTAGATGAAAGAAAATTTGAACATTTCAGAGGTTTTCACTTTTACGCTTTCCTGTTTATAAACATATATTTATAAACATCCTACTTATATTTCCATTTTATTGTATCACTGCTTCTTTTTAAACAGATGGATGAATAAAATATTTCTTTATTATTTAAATTAATAGTGTTGAGTATTTTCCTTGTGGTCTGTCAACAGCCTCCACTATAAACATAATAGATTAATAAAAAGCAGTATTTCTTAAATTTTAACGTATTCACTGATTCTACAATCAGGAAACACAAACCAGGGCTTCCATTCAATGATTACAATCAATTGGGGGTGACTAGGGTTCTGAGCTGACATCATGAAGGACTGGTACAGCAGCAGATAGGGAGCAAATGCAGAGGCTGAAAACTTAGTGACTTTGATTTCACACACACACACACACACACACACACACACACGCACACACACACACACACACACACACACACACGCACACACACACACACACACACACACGCACACACGCACACACACACACACAGAGGTCACTGGAAACTGGAGTGCTTAAGAGTACCCTGTATGTGCATGTGAATAGCAGCTGTTAAAAGCCTACACTGGATTTAAACTTTAAAAATCATTAATGTGATAAAGGCCGCTGGATCGCTGATCCTAAGGTTGGAGGTTCCAGCCGCACTGTCTACGGGTTGTCACTATCCCTATGCAGCTGACTGGGTTATCAAAGGCCGACCATGTCTCTCACTGTCTATGGCAGGGGTCACCAACATTTTTGAAACTGAGAGCTACTTCACGGTTACTGAATCATACGAAGGGCTACCAGTTTGATACGCTCTTCTGAAATAACAAATTTGCTCAGTTTGCCTTTAGTTATACATTATTTATAATGATTAGTAATACTCACCTATGTAAAGACACTGATCATGTTAATGATTTCTAACAATGATTATCAAAAATGACAACAAGGTGGGAAACAGATATCAATATTCAACACTTTATCTCTATTAATCACAGTATTTGTTACATTTTCAGATGATCACTTACATCACTACATTTTAGCAAAAAATATCCCATTTTGCACAAGCCACTGACATGCCCTGTTAACAAATCATGAACTATGTTGCAACATGTTTCAAAAAGTTAACAATTATGTAATGTTAAACAAAATCAACTTACATATTTTTAAATATGTAATACATTTTTATTTCACATTTTGAACTAATGGCCAAGTCTGTGTTATGTTTAACAAAATTATAACTTTTAAATGTCATGAACACACTTTTAAATTGAACACAATTCTTCAATATTTTAATTCAACTTTGCCATGGCACTACCATGTTGCCACTGACTACATCTGGTATCCGTCCTTGGTTAGTGGGAAGACTGGCATTGCATGCTGTTCACCAGTGTGTTGTAATCTGGTGTGTAACTTGACACTGCAACTGTGAGTGGAGTCTCTCAGATGTGCATCAGTGAGGCGTGTTCTGTGTTTGTTTTGATGAAGTTCATGTCAGAAAATGCTGATTCACAGAGATAGGTTGAGCCAAACAGGCTGGCAACCTTCATGGCTGCTGTGCATACTCCACTGTACTTCTCTGTGTCAACAAGGCGCGAAAAGTTTGGTGCAGCCTGGTAGTCTTTGAGATGGAGATCATTTTGCAATGTTATAATTTCAATCTCCACCTGTCAGCATCCAAGTTGAACGTTGCACTTAACTGCTCAGCAAAGCATGTTGTGTCCCCATTCATGAAAGGGTTGGAAATGAAGAACACACATGGTTCAAGCTGATGAAGGTCACAAAACCTATTCTCAAACTCTTGCCCAAGTCTGTTTATTACTTCAATGTACTTTTTCTGCCACTTTTCAAATGTCTCAGATGCAGAAGCATTGTCTTTCAGCACTGACTGCACAGAGGAAAGTGCAGAACTTTTTCTCTGTAAATCTGCAGAGAATGCATTCATTTTGGCTTTAAATGCATTTAAAGCACTTATCATATCGACAACAGTCTTACCTTTGCCTTGCAGCTGGCAGTTCAGGAGTTTAGTTTCCCAGTAATGTCCACCAAAAATGCAAGGTCAAGTGTCCACTCTGTGTCCTCTAGCAGTGAGACATCTTCGCCTTTGGACTGCATGAACTCTTTGATTTCACGCAAAAGAGACAAAAAAGCGATGCAAAACTAGTCCTCTGCTGAGCCATCTGATTTCTGTGTGTAGCAGTAGGTCCCCATATTCTGCTGACATCTCCTCTAATAGTACCTTGAAAATCCTGTGCTGCTTTGCTTTGGAGGCGGATGTTGTTTATGATTTTCACAACGGAGTCATCACGTGCCCAAAGCCGATCACTTCGCACAACGCCTGCTGGTGAATGATGCAATGGTAATGCAGAAATTTGGGGAAGTCTGGAGTCACGTTTACAGTGGCGATGAAACCTGTCTGTCGGCCGACCATAGCAGGAGCCCCGTCTGTTGTCACCGCTACCAGCTTTTCCAATGGCACCTTTTTCTGCGAAAAACTCCTTCACCGTGTTATAAATGTCAACTCCTCTCGTAGTTGTCTTTAAGGGCAGTAGTGTCAGGAGTTCTTCTTTGTGGAGAAATCATTAAACACCATCGGATAAAAACCAATAACTGCGCTGTACTGCTGTCCACGGACTCATCGCACTGGAGGCTAAACCACTTGCACGCCAGATCCTGCTCCAACTGATCGACCAAGTTACTGGACATAGCTGATACTGTCTTGCCATCGTAGATGCCCCAGTTGGACGTCGGAAAGAGTGGAGATTAGGTCGCTTCCATTTTTCTCGTCTTTAAATACAGTGTTAGCAATTAATAACATCGCTTCTTTGACAACTACTCCATCTGTAAATGCCTTTTTTTCTTGATCAGAAAATGTGTAGCTCTAAACGAGGCTTGGTTGCTTTTGTGAGTTTTTGGCCGGCCTCGTAAAA
The DNA here is from genome assembly GCA_024760905.1 of Plotosus lineatus. Classification (NCBI taxonomy): domain Eukaryota; kingdom Metazoa; phylum Chordata; class Actinopteri; order Siluriformes; family Plotosidae; genus Plotosus; species Plotosus lineatus. The sequence goes on along the minus strand of CM045745.1, from coordinate 5,726,379 downwards.
AAGACTGTTGCTTACCCAGAAGCGGTCTTTAGCTCACGGGCTTTTTCTGCCCGTAGGGCGCTTGCAGGTGGATATTTATCATGAAGTAGCTTTTGTGACACGTATTGAAATGTCTCTCCACATTGTGCCGTTTGCTGTCGCCACGGTCGTCCCCATAAATCAGACACACGCGGAGTTTCTTTTACAGTCGTAAAAGAACTCCTCTTCCCATTCACTGTGAAAGAGATACGTTTCTTTCTTTTTTCTGCCATGTTTTTGGGGTCACGAAAGTGCATACAGCGCCCGCTAGCTTACTCTCCACATCCCACAAGCTCTACTTTACTGCCCATAGGTAAATATTGTGCGCGTTAACCTTAAAGTATTTTTAAGATAGTATTTTTTAAATCTATATACATACAAGTGTGATTAAAAAAATAATAGCAACAGAACAAAATTAATTTTTAGACGCAGCTCTCTATGAGATGTGCTATTTTTGGAACAGGCCCGCGGGCGACTCATGTGGTCCTTGCGGGCGACCGGGTGCCCGCGGGCACCGTGTTGGTGACACCTGGTCTATGGTATGAGGTTCATGTATAAGAACCATTGCTGACTTTCGTCAAAAGGAGCTGCACAGCCATCAGCGTGTTTCTGTCCAGGGTGTACTCTACCCTTGCCAAGAATCGGCTGAAATGGGCACCAGACTCCTTGCGAACCTAATTAGGATTAAGCAGTTCAGAAAATAAATCGGGTTTTTACACCGGAGCCTAGTGGCTCATCAGGCCGCTGCTTATCCCCGGTTTCTGTAGCGTGAAGCGACCAGGAGTTCAACTCCCCCTGGATGGGACGCTAGTCCATCGCAGGTTACCTTCCCAGTATATTTTATTGGTACCCATTTATACTGCTGGGTGAACAGAGGCACACTTGTGGTTGAGACCTTGCCCAGGGGTCTTAGCGCAGTGAGGGTCTCAGTGGGATTCGAACTCACAACCTCCCGATCATGAGCGCAGCACCCTGACCACTACACCACCAGCCCCACCATTAATGTAAAAGTGTATCCCAAACAATGTTGCTTTCTTCACTTCTATGACCCTCATATACTCTCTGATACTGGAGGGACAGATTAGTTACATGATACACTCGTAAGTCAAGGTACCACTGAATTTATTTTAAAGTATCCTGGTTAAAACAATTAACGTATAGTTTTAGTAACGGTTCGTGTGAAACAGTGCATTATTAAGCGCCTAGTGAGTTTAATTACCATTAATTTCCAAAATGCTTACTCCTACTAGGGTCATGGGGAGGCTAGAGCGTATATTAGCCGACACAGTTTGCCAGAAAATTGCACAGCTAATATTAACACACATAAATACATGACTATTCATACTCACACCTTGGGGCAACTTAGAACAGCCAATTAGACTAATGGCAAACCAAAAAGCCAGTGGTTTTGGGTTGTAAGAAGAAACCAGAGGACCCAGAAGAAAACCCAGGCAAGTTCAAAGAGAACATGTAAATTCCACAAAGAAACAACCAAGTCTGGGACTCGAACCCAGGACCCTCTCACTGTGAGGTGGACTAACCACTACGCCGATATGCTTCCCATTTATTTTTATCTCATTTAGGATTCAGCGTAATGGAATTGTAATACATGTTGTGGTGCTTTTAACATTGCCACAGATCAGTGTAAAAGAAATTTCAAAAAAATACAGTCAGCCCCCAACCTACGAAATTAATCCGTGCCAGAGCCTTTTTCGTAAAGCGGGGATTCCGTAAGTAGGGGTCGCATTGTACATGTTAAACGCCTAATTCGTTCCAAGGCTCCAGTCTTTGGACTGGATAAACCCCATAAACCCTTTAAAAATGATAAAAGTACACCAATTTTGTATGAAATATGTGTTAAAAGTAAAAGAAAATTATTTATTAAACCATTTAAACATTTCATTAACATATTAAACAATTTTATTAACATATTTATTAATTAAACCATTATTAAACATTTTTTATTAACACACACACACACACACACACACACACACACACACACACACACACCTCTCTCTCTCTATCGCTATCTATCTCTCTCTCTCTCTCTCGCTCTCGTGCTGCGGGCCACGCCCACAAGACGTGAAATTCAAAGCGCATTCCCTGCTTGACAAACTCAACTTTAATTTGATTCCTTGAGGGATCGGAATTCCAGATGAGCTCAAATGTGCCCACATTTATTAAACATTTACTGAATTAAACAACTTAACAAACTGAACTAAAAACTACAGCGTTACGCTTCCTTCTGTCTCTATCTGGGAGGCCAGTGGGGCAGGATGTTGAGAGACAGCCAATGAGAGAGCAACTCACGCGTCGTGTGAAATTTTGATTGTCACGTTTGAATTTTGAATTTCTTTTCATTAGAGGGGGTTGTTTTCGTATCCCGGGGACGGAAACTTAGGAAAAATGATCTTCGGGGTCTTCGTAAGTAGAGGGCCGACTGTATATAGTATATATAACTCTCTACTGAGCAAAACGAGGGCAAACGTATACACTCATTCATTCTCTGAACCGCTTAATCCTAATTGGGGTCGCGAGGAGGCTGGTGTCTGTCTCAGCCGACTCGGTGTGAGTGAGGGCAGAGTACACCCTGAACGGCTCGCCAGGCCATCGCAGGGCAGAAACACGCTGACGGCATGCAGCTCCTCTTGTCGAAAGTCAGCAATGGTTTCCTCTACATGAACCTCTCACCATCAACAGTGAGGGACATGGCCAGCCTTTGATAACCCAGTTAGCTGCACTGGGGGGACAGTGACAACCCATTGGGAGTGGGGCTTGAACTCCCAACCTTAAGATCAGTGATCAGGCCACCACTGCTCCAATCTATAAAGTCCACACAGAAACTTCATAAAGGAGAACATGAGAAATTAATCTCACGAGGAAGTAAATCCAAAAAGAAAATGACTCTTTTCTGGGTGACCACAGATAGTGAAGTTGACAGTCATTAGTCTTCTCCTCCAAAGTCTCTGATAATCTTAAAGGAAGAAGGTTATTGGTTTGAACCTGCAGGCCAACTGTGGCCTTCATGCCTGCACGGGAGCACCAGCTTCCTCCCATAGTTCAAAGTTCTCTCTAAATTGCCCTGAAATGTTCATATAAAGTGAATGGCTGCCTGCTTCGCTGTGTTATCATTGCAACAGATGATCAAGCCTATACAGGGATCAATATCGGCTCATCCTCAACACTCAGTGAAGAAGCAGGACGGAAACAGGAATGACAATATACAGAATTGTGAATAGTTCTGTATGATGTACAAAATGTCTTCATTTGCTAGAATTCTTAAAATATCCTATAAAGGCAATGCAATATCAAGATTAATTGACTATTTTCCAAACCATTTATTTATATGAAGGTCTCACCAAGCCTGGCACCCACTAGGGTCATAAAGAGGTTGGAGGCTATTTCAGCAAAACACCAGGCACAAGCAGGGTACACTCTAAACAGCCTGCCAGACCATCACAGGACCAACACTCTCGTCAAACAACTATGGTCAATTTGAAGCAGCCAATCAGTCAAATATGCATGGCTTTAGATTGTTGGAGGAAACCAGAGTATGTGGAGGAAACCTGTACAAGCT
>CM045745.1:5702781-5717781 GCA_024760905.1 Plotosus lineatus | reverse complement strand
TGGAGCTTCTTCTGTAACCAAGGTAACAGTGTATTGTTTTGTTTATGATTGTATGTTATAGTTGGGAAAGAACTTCCAGTGCTGACTGTCTGAACCACTCCAGCTGTGTGTGTATGAGAGAGAGAGAGAGTGTGTGAGAGAGAGAGTGTGTGTGTGTGTGTGAGAGAGAGAGAGAGAGTGTGTGTGTGTGTGTGAGTGAGAGAGTGTGTGTGTGTGAGAGAGAGAGTGTGTGTGTGAGAGAGAGAGTGTGTGTGTGTGTGAGAGAGAGTGTGTGTGTGAGTGTGTGTGTGTGTGTGAGAGAGAGAGCGAGTGTGCGAGAGAGAGAGCGAGTGTGCGAGAGAGAGAGAGCGCGAGTGTGCGAGAGAGAGAGAGCGAGTGTGCGAGAGAGAGAGAGCGAGTGTGCGAGAGAGTGTGCGAGAGAGCGAGTGTGCGAGAGAGAGCGAGTGTGCGAGAGAGTGTGCGAGAGAGCGAGTGTGCGAGAGAGCGAGTGTGCGAGAGAGAGAGAGTGTGCGAGAGAGCGAGTGTGCGAGAGAGAGAGCGCGAGTGTGCGAGAGAGAGAGAGCAAGTGTGCGAGAGAGAGAGCTCAAGAGCGAGAGATATCGAGAGAGATATTGAGAGAGCGAGAGAGAGAGAGAGCGAGATCTCGAGAGCGAGAGATATTGAGAGAGAGAGCGAGAGAGATGGAGAGAGATGGAGATCTCGAGAGAGATGGAGAGAGATGGAGATCTCGAGAGAGATGGAGAGAGATGGAGATCTCGAGAGAGATGGAGAGAGATGGAGATCTCGAGAGAGATGGAGAGAGATGGAGATCTCGAGAGAGATGGAGAGAGATGGAGATCTCGAGAGAGATGGAGAGAGATGGAGATCTCGAGAGAGATGGAGAGAGATGGAGATCTCGAGAGAGATGGAGAGAGATGGAGAGAGATCGAGAGAGATGGAGAGAGATGGAGAGAGATCGCGATATCGAGAGAGATGGAGATCGCGATATCGAGAGATCGAGAGAGATCGAGATCGTGAGAGAGATCTCGCGAGAGAGATCTCACGAGAGAGATCGAAATCTCGCGAGAGATAGAGATCGCGCGAGAGAGCGATCTCGATAGAGAGAGATCGAGAGCGAGAGCGAGATCAAGATCAAGAGGGAGATCGAGATCAAGATCAAGAGGGAGATCGAGATCGTGAGCGAGATCGAGAGGGAGATCGAGAGGGAGATCGAGATCGTGAGTGAGATCGAGAGAGAGAGCGAGAGGGAGATCGAGATCGTGAGCGAGATCGAGAGAGAGATCGAGAGAGAGAGGGAGATCGAGATCGTGAGCGAGATCGAGAGAGAGATCGAGAGAGAGAGCGAGATCGAGATCGTGAGTGAGATCGAGAGAGAGAGATCGAGAGAGAGAGGGAGATCGAGAGCGAGCTCGTGAGCGAGAGAGAGCTCGTGAGCGAGAGAGAGCTCGTGAGCGAGAGAGAGCTCGTGAGAGAGTGTGAGCGAGAGCTCGTGAGAGAGTGTGAGCGAGAGCTCGTGAGAGAGTGTGAGCGAGAGCTCGTGAGAGAGTGTGTGCGAGCGAGTGAGGGTGTGCAAGCGAGAGAGGGTGTGCGAGAGAGGGTGCGCGCGAGAGAGCTCGAAGCAGAGAGCGTCAGAAGAGAGCGGCGCACAGGCGGGCAAGCGCGAGCGCATGGCGTGGCGAAAGGTGAGGGATGCTGGCGAGCGCGAGGGAGGGCGTGCTGGCGAGCGCGATAGGGAGGGCGTGCGTGCCTGAGAGAGAGAGGGGGCGAGCGTGCGTGCGTGCGTGAGTGAGAGAGGGCGTTAGCGTGGCAGGCGCATGCAAGGCAAGGCGCATGCAGGGAGAGAGAGAGGGCGCTATGCATGCAAGGCAAGAGAGAGAGAGGCGCTATGCGTGCAAGGGAGAGAGAGAGAGGGCGCTGGCGCATGCAAGGCGTGAGAGAGAGAGGCGCTGGCGTCATGCATGAGTGAGAGAGAGAGCACGCCAAGGCATGAGTGAGTGAGAGAGAGAGCACGCGCAAGGCAAGCGTGAGAGAGAGAGAGAGAGCACGCGTGCGTGAGTGAGAGAGAGAGAGCACGCGTGCGTGAGTGAGAGAGAGAGCACGCGTGCGTGAGTGAGAGAGAGAGAGCACGCGTGCGTGCGTGAGTGAGAGAGAGAGCACGCGTGCGTGAGAGAGAGAGGGCGCTTGCGTGCGTGCGTGAGAGAGAGAGGGCGCTTGCGTGCGTGCGTGAGAGAGAGAGGGCGCTTGCGTGCGTGCGTGAGAGACAGAGGGCGCGCGCGTGAATGTGAGAGAGAGGGCGCGCGCGTGAATGTGAGAGAGAGGGCGCGCGCGTGAGTGTGAGAGAGAGAGGGCGCGCGCGTGAGTGTGAGAGAGAGAGAGCACGCACGTGAGTGTGAGAGAGAGAGGGCACGCGTGCGTGTGTGAGATAGAGAGAGGGGGCACGCGTGCGTGAGAGAGAGAGGGGGGGCGTGCGTGCGTGAGAGAGAGAGAGGGCGCGCGTGCGTGCCTGCCTGCCTAAGTGTGAGAGAGAAGGGGCGCGCGTGCGTGAGTGTGAGAGAGAGAGGGCGCGCGTGCGTGCGTGAGTGAGAGAGAGAGCACGCTGCAGCGTGCATGTGAGTGTGAGAGAGAGAGGGCGCGCGTGCGTGAGTGAGAGAGAGAGAGCACGCGTGCGTGCGTGAGTGAGAGAGAGAGAGCACGCGTGCGTGAGTGAGAGAGAGAGCACGCGTGCGTGCGTGAGTGAGAGAGAGAGCACGCGTGCGTGCGTGAGTGAGAGAGAGAGCACGCGTGCGTGCGTGAGTGAGAGAGAGAGCACGCGTGCGTGAGTGAGAGAGAGAGAGCACGCGTGCGTGTGTGCGTGAGTGAGAGAGAGAGCACGCGTGCGTGCGTGAGTGAGAGAGAGAGCACGCGTGCGTGCGTGAGTGAGAGAGAGAGCACGCGTGCGTGCGTGAGTGAGAGAGAGAGCACGCGTGCGTGAGTGAGAGCGAGAGCACGCGTGCGCGCGCGCGTGAGTGAGAGAGAGAGCACGCGTGCGCGCGCGCGTGAGTGAGAGAGAGAGCACGCGTGCGTGCGCGCGTGAGTGAGAGAGAGCACGCATGCGTGAGTGAGTGAGAGAGAGCAAGCGTGCGTGAGTGAGTGAGAGAGAGAGCACGCGTGCGTGAGTGAGTGAGAGAGAGAGAGCACGCGTGCGTGAGTGAGAGAGAGAGAGAGCACGCGTGCGTGAGCGAGAGAGAGAGCGCGCGCGTGCGTGAGCGAGAGAGAGCGTGCGTGAGTGAGCGAGAGAGAGCACGCGTGCGTGAGTGAGAGCGTGCGCGTGCGTGAGAGGGAGCGCGCGTGCGTGAGTGAGAGGGAGCGCGCGTGCGTGAGAGGGAGAGCACGCGTGCGTGCGTGAGTGAGAGAGAGAGCACGCGTGCATGCGTGCGTGAGTGAGAGAGAGAGCACGCGTGCGTGCGTGAGTGAGAGAGAGAGCACGCGAGCGCGCGTGCGTGAGAGAGAGAGCACGCGTGCGCGCGCGCGTGAGTGAGAGAGAGAGCACGCGTGCGTGCGCGCGTGAGTGAGAGAGAGAGAGCACGCGTGCGTGAGTGAGTGAGAGAGAGCACGCGTGCGTGAGTGAGTGAGAGAGAGCAAGCGTGAGTGAGTGAGAGAGAGAGCACGCGTGCGTGAGTGAGTGAGAGAGAGAGAGCACGCGTGCGTGAGTGAGTGAGAGAGAGAGAGCACGCGTGCGTGAGTGAGTGAGAGAGAGAGAGCACGCGTGCGTGAGCGAGAGAGAGAGCGCGCGCGTGCGTGAGCGAGAGAGAGCGCGCGTGCGTGAGTGAGCGAGAGAGAGCACGCGTGCGTGAGTGAGAGCGTGCGCGTGCGTGAGAGGAAGCGCGCGTGCGTGAGTGAGAGGGAGCGCGCTCGTGCGTGAGTGAGAGGGAGAGCGCTCGTGCGTGAGTGAGAGGGAGCGCGCGTGCGTGAGTGAGAGGGAGAGCGCTCGTGCGTGAGTGAGAGGGAGAGCGCGCGTGCGTGAGTGAGAGGGAGAGCGCTCGTGCGTGAGTGAGAGGGAGAGCGCTCGTGCGTGAGTGAGAGGGAGAGCGCTCGTGCGTGAGTGAGAGGGAGAGCGCTCGTGCGTGAGTGAGAGGGAGAGCGCTCGTGCGTGAGTGAGAGGGAGAGCGCTCGTGCGTGAGGGAGAGCGCTCGTGCGTGAGGGAGAGCGCTCGTGCGTGAGGGAGAGCGCGCGTGCATGAGTGAGTGAGAGAGAGAGCACGCGTGCGTGCGTGAGTGAGAGAGAGAGCACGCGTGCGTGCGTGAGTGAGAGAGAGAGCACGCGTGCGTGCGTGAGTGAGAGAGAGAGCACGCGTGCGTGCGTGAGTGAGAGAGAGAGCACGCGTGCGTGCGTGAGTGAGAGAGAGAGCACGTGTGCGTGCGCGCGTGAGTGAGAGAGAGAGCACGCAGGCAAGGCCAAGTGAGTGAGAGAGAGAGCACGCGTGCGTGCGTGAGTGAGAGAGAGAGCACGCGTGCGTGCGCGCGTGAGTGAGAGAGAGAGCACGCGTGCGTGCGCGCGTGAGTGAGAGAGAGAGCACGCGTGCGTGCGCGCGTGAGTGAGAGAGAGAGCACGCGTGCGTGCGTGAGTGAGAGAGAGCACGCGTGCATGCGTGAGTGAGAGAGAGAGCACGCGTGCGTGCGCGCGTGAGTGAGAGAGAGAGCACGCGTGCGTGCGTGAGTGAGAGAGAGCACGCGTGCATGCGTGAGTGAGAGAGAGCACGCGTGCGTGCGTGAGTGAGAGAGAGCACGCGTGCGTGCGTGAGTGAGAGAGAGCACGCGTGAGTGAGACAGAGAGAGCGCGCGTGCGTGAGTGAGAGAGAGAGAGAGAGAGAGAGCGCGCGTGCGTGAGTGAGTGAGAGAGAGAGAGCACGCGTGCGTGAGTGAGTGAGAGAGAGAGAGCACGCGTGCGTGAGCGAGAGAGAGAGAGAGAGCACTCGTGCGTGAGCGAGAGAGAGAGCGCGCGCGTGCATGAGCGAGAGAGAGCGCGTGCATGAGCGAGAGAGAGCGCGTGCATGAGCGAGAGAGAGCGCGTGCGTGAGCGAGAGAGAGCGCGCGCGTGCGTGAGCGAGAGAGAGCGCTGCACATGTGAGCGAGAGAGAGAGCTGCGTGAGCGAGAGAGAGAGAGCGCAAGGCGTGAGCGAGAGAGAGCGCAAGGCAAGGGTGAGCGAGAGAGAGAGCTGCATGCGTGAGCGAGAGAGAGAGCAAGGCGCAAGGTGAGCGAGAGAGAGCGCTGCAAGGCATGAGTGAGCGAGAGAGAGCGCAAGGGCATGAGTGAGCGAGAGAGCGCTGCAGCGTGAGTGAGAGCGCATGGCGCATGCGTGAGAGAGAGCTGCGCTGCATGAGTGAGAGGGAGCGCTGCAAGTGAGTGAGAGGAGCGCTGCGGCGTGAGTGAGAGGGAGAGCGCTGCAAGGAGTGAGAGGGAGAGCGCTGTCGTGAGTGAGAGGGAGAGCGCCATGCGTGAGTGAGAGGAGAGCGCGCCACAAGTGAGTGAGAGGGAGAGCTGCAGGCGTGAGTGAGAGGGAGAGCTGCGGTGAGTGAGAGGGAGAGAGGGCGCGCAAGTGAGTGAGAGGGAGAGCGCTGCAAGGCGTGAGTGAGAGGGAGAGAGGCTGCAAGCGTGAGTGAGAGGGAGAGATGACACACAAGGCATGGGAGTGAGAGGGAGAGCTGACAAGGCACAAGGGAGTGAGAGGGAGAGCAGGCGTGCAAGTGAGTGAGAGGGAGAGCGCCAAGTGAGTGAGAGGGAGAGCGCACATGCGTGAGTGAGAGGGAGAGCGCCACAAGGCATGAGTGAGAGGGAGAGCTGCCAAGGCAAGGCGTGGAGTGAGGAGGAGAGGGCACGCGTGCGTGAGTGAGTGAGAGAGAGAGAGCACGCGTGCGTGAGCGAGAGAGAGAGAGAGAGCACTCGTGCGTGAGCGAGAGAGAGAGCACGCAAGGCGTGGGAGCGAGAGAGCGCTGGGCGCATGTGAGCGAGAGAGAGCGGCGCGGCACAAGGCGTGAGCGAGAGAGAGAGCGGCGTGAGTGAGAGGAGCGAGAGAGCGCTGCGTGAGTGAGAGGAGAGGCGCCAGGCGTGAGCGAGAGAGAGCGCGCGTGCGTGAGTGAGAGGGAGCGCGCTCGTGCGTGAGTGAGAGGGAGAGCGCTCGTGCGTGAGTGAGAGGGAGAGCGCTCGTGCGTGAGTGAGAGGGAGAGCTGCGGCGTGAGTGAGAGGGAGAGCGCCAAGGCGTGAGTGAGAGGGAGAGCTGCATGGCGTGAGTGAGAGGGAGAGCGCAAGGCAGGGCGTGGAGTGAGAGGGAGAGCGCATGCATGGAGTGAGAGGGAGAGCGTGAGTGAGAGGGAGAGGCGCGCATGCAAGTGAGTGAGTGAGAGGGAGAGCTGCCACAGGGCGTGAGTGAGAGGGAGAGCGCTGAATGAGAGAGTGAGAGAGAGGCCAAGGTGAGTGAGAGGGAGAACACACACATGCGTGAGTGAGAGGGAGAGCGCCACGTGAGTGAGAGGGAGAGACACACAAGGCGTGAGTGAGAGGGAGAGCGCGCGTGCGTGAGTGAGAGGGAGAGCGCGTGCGTGAGTGAGAGGGAGAGCGCGCGTGCGTGAGTGAGAGGGAGAGCGCGCGTGCGTGAGTGAGAGGGAGAGCGCGCGTGCGTGAGTGAGAGGGAGAGCACGCGTGAGTGAGACAGAGAGAGCGCGCGTGCGTGAGTGAGAGAGAGAGAGCGTGCGTGAGTGAGAGAGAGAGAGCGCGCGTGAGTGAGAGAGAGAGAGCGCGCGTGCGTGAGTGAGTGAGAGAGAGAGAGCACGCGTGCGTGAGCGAGAGAGAGCTGCAAGGCGCAAGTGAGCGAGAGAGAGACAAGGCGCGTGAGCGAGAGAGACAGCGGCAAGGTGAGCGAGAGAGAGAGAGATGCAAGGCGCAAGTGAGCGAGAGAGAGCTGCGCAAGGCATGTGAGCGAGAGAGAGCGCGCGTGCGTGCGTGAGCGAGAGAGAGCGCGCGTGCGTGCGTGAGCGAGAGAGAGCGCGCGTGCGTGAGTGAGCGAGAGAGAGCGCGCGTGCGTGAGTGAGAGCGTGCGCGTGCGTGAGAGAGCGTGCGCGTGCGTGAGAGGGAGCGCGCGTGCGTGAGTGAGAGGGAGCGCGCTCGTGCGTGAGTGAGAGGGAGAGCGCTCGTGCGTGAGTGAGAGGGAGAGCGCGTGCGTGAGTGAGAGGGAGAGCGCTCGTGCGTGAGTGAGAGGGAGAGCTGCTGCCATGTGAGTGAGAGGGAGAGCGCGCGCGCGTGCGTGAGTGAGAGGGAGAGCGCGCGCGTGAGTGAGAGGGAGAGCGCGCGCGTGAGTGAGAGGGAGAGCTGCACAAGGGGTGAGTGAGAGGGAGAGCTGATACACAAGGCGTGAGTGAGAGGGAGAGACAGGCACACAAGTATGAGTGAGAGGGAGAGCGCCGCAAGTGAGTGAGAGGGAGAGAATACACAAGGCTGAGTGAGAGGGAGAGACACAAGGCAAGTGGGAGTGAGAGAGGAGAGCTGGGCCACAAGGTGAGTGAGAGGGAGAGCAAGGCGCGCAAGGTGAGTGAGAGGAGAGAGGCTGGCCAAGGGTGAGGGAGAGAGAAGATACACAAGGCGTGAGTGAGAGGGAGAGCGCACACAAGGCAAGTGAGTGAGAGGGAGAGGCACACAAGGCCAAGTGAGTGAGAGGGAGAGGGAGACACACACAAGGGTGAGTGAGAGAGGGAGACACACACGCCAAGGCGTGAGTGAGAGGGAGAGCGCACGAGTGAGAGGGAGAGCGCCGTGAGTGAGAGGGAGAGCGCCACAGGCGTGAGAGAGCGGAGAGAGAGAGAGCGCGCGCGGAGAGAGAGCGTGCAGGAGAGAGCGCCACAGTGAGAGAGCGCCATGCAAGGTGAGAGAGCTGCGCTGGCGGCGTGAGTGAGAGAGCGCGGCGAGAGAGCGCGCTGGCCATGCGTGAGTGAGAGAGCTGCCGCCAAGTGAGTGAGAGAGCGCGCCAAGGCGTGAGTGAGTGAGAGAGCTGCAGGCGTGAGTGAGTGAGAGAGACGCGCAGGCAAGGTGAGTGAGAGAGCCTGCAAGGCAAGAGTGAGAGAGCGCGCGCAAGGGCATGTGAGAGAGAGAGAGCAAGGCATGCGTGGAGTGAGAGAGAGGCTGCGCAAGGCAAGGTGGAGTGAGAGAGCTGCAAGGCGTGAGTGAGAGAGAGAGCGCGCGTGAGTGAGAGAGAGAGCGCGCGTGAGTGAGAGAGAGAGCGCGCGTGAGTGAGAGAGAGAGCGCGCGTGAGTGCGAGAGAGCGCATGCGTGCGTGAGTGAGAGAGCGTGCGTGTGTGATTGAGAGAGAGAGAGAGAGAGAGCGCGGGTGCGTGCGTGAGTGTGAGAGAGAGAGGGCGCGGGTGCGTGCGTGAGTGTGAGAGAGAGAGGGTGCGAGTGCGTGCGTGAGAGAGAGAGAGCACACAAGGCTCTCGGTGTGAGAGTGAGAGGAGATGCCACACAAGTGCCTGAGTGTGAGAGAGAGAAGGCGCTCGTGCGTGCGTGAGTGTGAGAGAGAGAGGGCGCGCGTGCATGCGTGAGTGAGAGAGAGAGAGAGCGCTGCAAAGGCAAGGGCAGAGAGAGAGCACGCGCAAGTGAGTGAGAGAGAGAGGGATGCAAGGTCGCAAGGGAGTGAGAGAGAGAGCGGGGGCGGGCGTGCGTGAGTGAGAGAGAGAGAGCGGCGTGCATGCAAGTGAGTGAGAGAGAGAGCTGCAGGCATATGAGTGAGAGAGAGAGAGCTGCGCAAAGGCATGAGTGAGAGAGAGAGGCACAAGGCAAGGAGTGAGAGAGAGAGGGCGCGCGTGCGTGAGCGAGAAAGAGAGGCGCAAGGCAGGGTGAGTGTGAGAGAGAGAGCACGCCAAGGGTGAGTGAGAGAGAGAGGCATGCTGCGTGGCAAGGGAGTGAGAGAGAGAGGCCAAGGCAAGGAGTGAGAGAGAGGGCGCGTGTGAGTGAGAGAGGGCGCGCATGCGTGCGTGAGTGAGAGAGAGAGAGGGCGCTCGTGCGTGCGTGAGTGTGAGAGAGGGCGCAGCAAGGCAGGAGTGAGAGAGAGAGAGCGCTGCGTGAGTGAGAGAGGGACAAGATGCGCAAGGCGTGAGTGAGAGAGAGAGAGGGCGCAGGCGCAAGGCGTGAGTGTGAGAGAGAGGTCACGCCAAGGCATGCTCGTGAGTGTGAGAGAGAGAGGGCGCGCGTGCGTGGGTGAGTGTGAGAGAGAGAGGCAAGCGCATGCAAGTGAGTGTGAGAGAGAGAGAGGCAAGGCATGCATGGAGTGTGAGAGAGAGAGAGGGCGCAAGGCGGCGTGAGTGTGAGAGAGAGAGAGCGCCAAGGCAAGGTGAGTGTGAGAGAGAGAGGGGCGTGCAAGCGTGAGAGAGAGGGGGGCGTGCGTGACAGGGAGGGTGTGCGTGGCGTGAGTGAGAGAGAGAGCGCACAGTATGCAAGGGAGTGAGAGAGAGAGACATGCAAGGCAAGGGGGAGTGAGAGAGAGAGACAAGGCAAGGCATGAGTGAGAGAGAGAGAGGCTGGCGTGCATGAGGAGAGAGAGGCGGCGTGCGTGAGTGAGAGAGAGGGGCAGGCGTGCGTGGAGTGAGAGAGAGAGGGAGGCGGCGTCGCGTGAGTGTGAGAGAGAGAGGCGTGCAAGGTGGGAGTGTGAGAGAGAGAGGGCGCGCGTGCGTGCGTGAGTGTGAGAGAGAGAGGGCGCGCGTGCGTGCGTGAGTGTGAGAGAGAGGGCGGCAAGGAGTGAGTGAGAGAGAGAGAGGGCGTGCGTGAGAGAGAGATCGCAAGGAGTGAGAGAGAGGGCGCGTGTGAGACCTCATGTTGTGAGATTGTGACCTCATGCAAGAGAACTCTCCATATTTGTCTGGGTTTTCTCCAGGTACTCTGGCCTCTCCCCGCAGACCAAGGCCCTGCACAGCAGGTTAAGGCCACTAATTCTTTTATCTAGTTGACGGATTCGTCGAAGTACTGGCAAAAGTGGAGCTAAAAATAATTTTTATTATTATTTTTTTATTTATTTATTATTTATTTATTATCCCCCCCCCCCCGTCCCTGACTGATCTCTGTATTATATGCAAATGTGAAAAAAAAATCAAATCTTAATCAGGCACAAAATCGTATTTTTAAATATTATGTATAATTTTGTGTGTTTGCTACGCTTACATCTTTTATATCCAAATTAATTCTCGCATCAGGTATCGTGAGTCAAGACTCCCAGCATGTTTTGCGAATGACTCTAATAAAGTTCCTGAGTGACCTTCCAAGATGGTGCTCCCTAGAGGGTGACGTCGCGGAGCTCTTGGAGTCAAGTTGCTTCTTTGTTTTGTTTGTTGTTTTGGTTGTTTATTTTTTTGCTCTATGCTTGTCTATGACCAGGCGACCCTACTACAGCGATGAGAGTGCAGTCCTTTTGGACGTTTAGAACTGAGCACGCTCAACTCCCATCCTGAGCTCAATGTTAGCTGCACCCCAATAACAATAAGCTCAGGCGGAGACACGGCAGGCAGGGAGGGGCTGAACAACGACTCCGGTGCTTGGTTCGCAGTGGAGGGTTCGCAGTGGAGGGTTCGCAGTGGAAGGTTCGCAGTGGAAGGTTCGCAGTGGAGGGTTCGCAGTGGAGGGTTCGCAGTGGAGGGTTCGCAGTGGAGGGTTCGCAGTGGAGGGTTCGCAGTGGAGGGTTCGCAGTGGAGGGTTCGCAGTGGAAGGTTCGCAGTGGAAGGTTCGCAGTGGAAGGTTCGCAGTGGAAGGTTCACAGTGGAGGGTTCGCAGTGGAAGGTTCGCCCTCCCGGTCATACTGCTTGCAAATGTTCAGTCTCTGCGAAACAGGATAGATGAGCTTCATGCTTGGATTGCAACAGAGGAATCATTTCCCCCCAAACAAAATAATGGGCATAGTGCAATATAATATAATTATAATGTCTACTTACTACTACTCAAGCACGATTATGAATAGAAAAGGAGCTAACATATCACCCTGCCGTACACCAGTAGTGATGTCAAACATCTGTTTCTCCATCGGGAGAGATCACTTTGGCCTTGGTGTTGGTGTACATTTTCTCAAGAGCATGCAATAGGTTTAGTGGGATCGCATTGGCTTTGAGAATGCCCATCATTTTCCCCCTGTGTATCGAGTCAGATGCCTTTTTAAAATCAATAAAGGTCATCACAGTTTTGAGGTTTTTGGCTTTGACACCTTCTATTATTCTTCTGAGTGTTAGTATTTGGGCCACTGTAGATCTTTTGGGGCGGAAGCCCTTCTGGTTCTTTCTGTGTTGGCTGTCAATGACTCCTCTGATTCGTCTGATATTATAATATAATATAATTTAGTGCAATTTAATTTATTGTTGTTGTATCTACTGACTTATTTATTTATTGTATTGTTATTATTATTATTATTATTATTATTATTATTATTATATTGTTTACTGGGTCTGTGTAAGGTCCTTTTTAAATACAGTCGGCCCCCAATTTACGAAATTAATCCGTTCCAGAGCCCTTTTCGTATTGTGGGGATTTCGTAAGTAGGGGTCGCATCTTACATGTTAAACGCCTAATTCGTTCCAAGGCTCCAGTCTTTGGACTGGATAAACCCCATAAAACCTTTAAAAATGATAAAATTTTGTATGAAATATGTGTGAGAAGTAAAAGAAAATTATTTATTAAACCATTTAAACATTTTATTAACATATTAAACCATTTTATTAACATATTTATTAATTAAACCATTGTGAACAACAGTTTGGTTTCATGCCAAGAAAGAGCACCACAGATGCAATGTTTGCCTTGAGGATGTTAATAGAGAAGTACAGAGAAGGTCAGAGGGAGCTACATTGTGCCTTTGTGGATCTGGAAAAAGCATATGACAGGGTGCCAAGAGAAGAACTGTTGTATTGCATGAGGAAGTCTGGAGTGGCAGAGAAGTATGTTAGAGTGGTGCAGGACATGTATGAGAGATGTAAGACAGTGGTGAGGTGTGCTGTCGGTGTGACCGACGAATTCAAGGTGGAGGTGGGACTGCATCAAGGGTCAGCTCTGAGCCCCTTCTTGTTTGCTATGGTGATGGACAGGCTGACAGACGAGGTGAGACAAGAATCTCCATGGACTATGATGTTTGCAGATGACATTGCGATCTGTAGTGAGAGCAGAGAACAAGTGCAGGAAAATCTAGAGAGGTGGAGGTATGCCCTGGAAAGGAGAGGAATGAAGGTTAGCCTCAGAAAATCAGAATACATGTGTGTGAATGAGAAGGACCCAAGAGGAACGGTGATGTTACAGGGAGCAGAGATAACGAAGGTGGAGGATTTTAAGTACTTAGGCTCAACAATCCAGAGCAATGGACAGTTTTCAGCCGAGTGTGAATGGTTGTGTGTTTTTCCCTGTGAAGGGATGGCTGAGATGGGCTCCAGCTTTCTTGTGACCATTGTATGAATAAGTGGTTTAGCAAAGTGACTGAGTGAGGTTTGTTACATTCAGCTTGGTAGCGACAATACTTTTGGCATCACAGTGGCAATATATGCTGGAATGACGGCCATCGTGAGGAATTTTGAGTAACACTCGTTGAACATACATACACATCCACTAAGAACAAATCACACACTTACTACCAGTGCTGTAGTGGTCAAAAAATAAGTGAGTACACGATGGCAGCGAAGCAACCAAGCCAGAGCGTGGGGAGAGTGCGGCTTTGGCTTTGATACTATTTAGCACTGGATCTCCGCTTTTTATTTACACAGTCGCGGAAATTTACGTTGATCAACTAAAAAAGTAGACCAAATTAAGTCAGTACAGGCAGCTCAGCCAGTAAAACAAGTGGATACATGGCGTGTACCGGCGTGTACCCACCACTACAGCACTGCTTACTACATGTTTGTTTTTTATGTTGGTTTTTTTTGTTGTTGTTGTTTTGCAATGGTCACCATGTCAGATTAAGCACTTGTAGCAACATAATTTCTTCTCATGTCTTGATCAGGAGACTGGCATCACCACAACATTTTATGCCGTTTGATGAGGTCCTTATCCAGCGCGACTTACATTTCTCTTATTTGCATCTTTGTGGTACTGAAGTTTTAGCCTCTGACCTTCTGATCAGTAACCCAGAACCTCAACCACTGCTATTTTACTTCAGGTGTGATGCCAACCTAACCTTCCCATTCTTGTGTGTTGTCAGGTAGGAGGTTCAACAAATGTTCAGTCATGGCTATTATGAAACATGGTGCAGGAGTTGTTAAACTGTGTGGAAAAGCACAAAAAAGTCTGGCATGGTAGACTTATCAGGATGTTGTCGAGCATCCAAGGTGCTACATTGATATCCTTTGATTAGATTTGTTCATCAAATCCAGTTCTTATTTTTTGGAATTTTGCAGCCCCAACAAGAAAATAGCTAGTGTTTACAACAGTAGCTTATGCAGATAAAGAATTTTTATTGGCATATGAGTCCCCTGCACATAAAGTGACAGTGTTTGTATTGTGGTTTGGATGATATGATATGGTGATGCTTTTTATTGGATGATATGCATCGCCTGTAGAACCACCTGGAGCAGAAATAACTTGAATTAATTGTTCTTGTATTTGTATATCATTTTGGTCTATCACATCGTTGCGGATTAATCTTGGCCCATGGTTCTGGACGATATTGCTTATGATCATTGATGTTTGAGGGAATTTGTTTATGCAGCTCTCAAGTTCCTGTCATAACGGTTCAATCAGGTTGAGCTTTGGACTTTGACTTGACCATTGCAACACTTTGATTCTTTTTCAGCCATTCTGTTGTATATTTGCTGGTATGCTCGTTGTCCTTATGAGTGATCTAATTGCTCCTAAGCTTTAGCTAGCAGGCAGATGGCCTCACATTTAATTCTTGAATACTTTGGTAAACAGAGGAGTTCAGAAATGACTTATTGATGTCCAGGTCTCGAGGCTGCAAAACAAGCCTGCGGTGGTGTATCTCCACTTTGGTCACTTTGCGTTCCAGAAGGCTTGTGGTTTGTTCAGATGCAACCTTGCAAAACTAAGCCACGCTACAAAGTTCATTTTAGAGCGAAGTGACTTTTTTTTCTGACAACCCTTCCAAGCAAGCCACACATGTTCAGTCTTTTTGCTAATCGTACTGTCACGAACCTTAAGAAGTCACATAATGATTTAGACCTGTAGTGTCCTAAATGTAGCTTTTGGTTTTTGCATTGCATGATCTGACCTTGGGAGATTTTGCTGTGAAAACCACTCCTGGGAAGATTGGCAACTGGTTTGAATGTTTCCATTTGTGAATAATCTTCTTCCCTGTAGAATGATGAACAACAAATTGTTCAGAAATGGCCTTATAAATCTTCAGAGATTGATGGGCAACAGCAATGGCTTCTCCTTAGTCATGAATGTCGTTCCCCCTTCGAATTGTGATAATCAAACTTGAATGTTCTAGATCAGAAATGTGCCTAAACCGCTGCTGTTATAGAGATGTATTACACTTTTTGATGCCCAGTTAATTGTAGAAAGGGTAAACTTAATTTTTCAATCATGGCTTCTGCATTTTGGAATAGTCTTTTTCTGAAAGAGAGCCATCCGGCTCACGCCGTCCACTATGGCAGATAAACAAAAGTCACGTGACCCTGTGACGTCACATGCAAAACCTCAATATGTGAGGTGCTCAAAATCGAAAGGAGTGTACTTGCTCTTCCGGTCTTTCAAGTTAGCAAGGGCGCCGTTAAACTTGTTTAGAACTCAGCCTGCACTGATCACCAGCAGAGCGGAGAGTTCTCTTTCTTTTTTAGACAGCCCGCATGAATATGTGACACAGCCCGCAGCCCACTCCACAAAACTTGGATCATTCTCAACCCGCCCCGCCCCACATAAGTTTCAAATTGACCCTTGTCAAATGTGATCTGATCTTTGTCAAAATCACACAGATGAAAAAACATTGTCTGCTTTAACTAAAACCACCCAAACATTTATAGGTTTTCATATTTTGAGCGAGCCATGGTGCACATCAGACAA
>CM045745.1:5657781-5700281 GCA_024760905.1 Plotosus lineatus | reverse complement strand
ATATTTAAGCTTTGTCCAAAAGTATCTAAAATTAAGTCAGCATTTGAGACCCAAACGGAATGTGCTATAGCATGTATACAATTATATTAATAAATAACAACTATATAACTATATAAGCTATAAAAAGTGTGTGTGAGTGAGAGAGAGAAGTCGTTTTGTCTAAGCAGGAACTGAAAGAGTACTTTCTTACTTTTCGTACTTTCTTCTTAGCAACATAAGCCACCACTACCCTAAATACAGTGACCGTGGTGGCTAAGGTGGTTAAAATCCTGGTTTACTGGTCAGATGGTTGGGGTTCAAGCCTCAGTGCAACCAATTTTCCACTATTTGGCCCATGAACGAGGCGTCAAATGCTCTGCTGTATGGAATTATAATAATTATTATAACAATGCTGGTTAACCATGGTCATGCTGGCAGCTGTGGCCTGGAGGTAAAGGGCGCTGTATCCCTGATCCCAAGGTTGGGGGTTTCGAGTCCCACTCTCCACAAGGTTGTCACTGTCCCATACCCCCAGTGCAGCTAACTGGGTTATCAAAGGCTGGCCATGTCGCTCACTGTCTATGGTGAGAGGTTCATGTAGAAGAACCATTGCTGACTTTCGATAAGAGTAGCTGCATAGCCGTCAGCATGTTTACGCCCTGCGATGGCCTGGCGAGCTGTCCAGGGTGTACTCTTCCCGTGCCCAGAGTTGGCTGGGATGGGTGCCAGCCTCCTGTGGCCCTAATTAGGATTAAGCGGTTACAGAAAATGAACGATGATGAACAGATGACTATAACTTAGTAAGGCAGTGCAGTAGCATTGCAGGACGTCTGCCTCATAGCAGGAAGGTCATGGGTTCGAGTGTCATGGTGAGAGGTTCATGTAAAAGAACCATTGCTGACTTTCAACAAGAGTGGCTGCAAAGCCGTCAGCGTGTTTCTGTCCATTGCTAAAGGATTGTGTCAGGAAGGGCATCCGACGTAAGCACCTACTCCAAATCAAACATGCAAATGATTTACTGTGGCGACCCCTGAAAAAGGGAAAGAGCCAAAAGGAAATCTCTCATGCTGGTTAAATGTTTTTGGGTATTTCTTAGTAAAAGGTCATGTGATTCCTATTTCTAAATGCAGCCTGTCATTTGAGTAATACAGGAAACACTGCACTGTGGTGTAAAGAAGAACTGATTTCAGATTAAAGTAGGAGCCCCAGCCACTGCAAACACACGGCCAAGGGAATAATCCGGCTAATCCTTCAACCCTTATTTTAATCTTGTTGTATAGAGTCGTTTGGAGTAACAGGTGTCAAGTTATTTTCTATGGAAATGTGGAGGCCAGCCCTCCCATAGTGCTTTTGTGTTGCAGAACAGACGCTGTCTGGTTCTTTTCTGAGAGCGGATATGACAGAAGGCTTGGCGTGTTGAGTGACCTGATAAACAAAACACGTGTGAAGATGGCATTTCCCTACCAGATTGTCTTCCCATTACGTTATTCATGCCTGTGTGTGCATCCGGTGAGACTGTCAGAATGAGCAGATGTGAGTGTTCGTCCTCCGACAAAAATCTTGGTTGATTTTTTTTTTTTTTTTTTTTTTTTTTTAATTTGACCTTTTAAAATATTATTTAAATGTTGGTACTGTTAATTAGAAATATGAACTGTAGATTTGTAATTATTTACCTGAATGCTTGATAAAAATATTGCATTGATGTACAGGATGACCAAAAAATATGGATAAAGATAATCAGATGATTATTTCTGCCGTGGAATTTAGCAAAAAATAAGCTACTAGCCAACAGGGCTATCAGTAAAAGTATGATTCTATTAGTCCCACTTCATATTTACTGGTCAGCAGCTTTATCTTGTTTGCTCATTGGACCAGTGGACTAGTGTTAATTTTCACTTCTGTTTTATATACAGTGAATCATCGACTTATGACCTATGCCAGTTACGTCTGATCGACTTTACGACCACAAAAGTGTTGAAGCATGATTCATGGCAGTGCAGTGCGAGTGTTGCGTACGGCGGTTGTTTGCGCTGCCGGCAGCGCCAGCATCTTAAAAGGCCAAGCAGGAGATGATGCAGCTTCACGTTCTAGCTGCTCAGAGCAAATCTATTCATCTATTTTCAATGCCACGTCACTGTGACACAAGCGGAGAGCCAATCCTTTCTGTGTGGGCGGGTCCGATACCATGAAACTCTAATGTTTATTGGACTCCCACACTGCAGTGTTTGTGACAGGAAGCGCGTCCCAAGTTTTGGCAATCAGTTGGTCTGCGGGTTGAAGTTTTTCCATGTCTGTCCATTTGTGTTTGCCTGCCAGCTGTGCTTGGGTTCGTGGAAATGAGCCGATCAAAACAAGGGAAATTTATCTCTTTATTCAAACAACACGTGCAGTCTGTGGCTGTTGTTATAATCTAATAAAATTGGAGTTTGAAGCTATCGGACCCGCCCAGACAGTAGAGTACAGAAAGGATTGGCTCTCCGCTGCGTGTCACAGTGACGTGGAATTGAAAATACTAGTAGATGTATAGATTTAAATGTATGACATTTATTATTCATCTGTTTTTGTTTGGCGTGAGTGTATTTGAATGGAAAGTCGACATACGACCAGATCGATGTACGACCAGTCTGCTGGAACCAAAAGCGGTCGGAAGTCGACTACTCACTGTATATATGGTTGATTTTTATATAGTCGACATTCATCGAAAAGTTTTAAAATAAGGAAATCAAGGAAGAATAGGAGGAAAAGTTTAGGAAAATGCCACAAAACAAGGCCTATTATGCAACAAAAAAACCCAAACCAACAAAAAGAAAAACAACCCAAAACCCCCCATCAAAACTACTTTCCTTTTCATGTGAGATGCGCATCCGTATGTGGGATCTTGTGCATTGTTTTTAACGTTTAATTATTATGAGCATTTATAGTGTTGAATATGTACTTAATGATATTATATACACATGTACGTATGCACGAGTCGGGGGGGTTGATCCTACATCGTGGAATTTGGCGGTTGCGGGGGGGATCTCGGTCACAATTAACTGTGAAAAGTGAGGGATCCCTGTATTACATGAACTATTCACTGAATAAGCAATATGAAATGGAACTATCACTCTGACTCAGAATTCCGTGTATAAACATAAAAGTATATGTTAAAATCTTTAAATTTGCATTTTTTTCTCTTGGCAATTGCATATATGCACAAGTAGCAGTCGACGAACATGCTTTTCCGGTAGTTTTGCATCTTATATTGCAATTGGATAATGTGACGCACAGCCGACCAATGAGCTGTTAGCAAATCAAATTTTAGTTGAGGAATTCAAGGTCGGTAGATAGATAAACATAGTAAAATGGTGATGTCACTGCCACCGGGGCCTTTAAATTCAAAGCGATCACCATCGATAAGTAGAGTGACTGCCAAAGAACAAGCGAAGCAGTTCCCGGAACATTTCTATGATCATAAGGATGATGACGGCATCATGTTTTTAAAATTTTGTCAACACAGTGTGGACGATATCCGTGTTGATACCTGCAAAGCTCACACTGCTTCAGAAAAAAAACATGTGGTCGGAAAAAAAGCTGTATGTGCCACGATTGTTCCCGTCATATTTTTACGGCTTGAAAATACTCGTACATGACGTAGCTGTTGTATTATTGCTGATGAAAAGACTGATGATCGAGGCCACAGCATATTAAATGTTGTCAGTCAACTAGTCTATGATCGTCCATAATATTAACACTACACAGTGACTTGCACGTGTTACTGGTTACTAGTCACACTACAGACACAAAACGGACACTTTCATTGTAAATATAAAAACTTTGAAACATTGAGTACTTTTTAAAGGTTATCTTGTCGAGTTTACTTTTTTTGGTTATCTTTGATCTGCATAATATTTTGTCGTTTTTTTTTTGTTTGTTTTTTTGTTGTTTTTTTTTTGCATCGACTTTTATCGCTTTGCCTAAGTTTGAGGTTAAGTATCAAATAAAATTTGTTCTTTGCCAAAATTCTTTTATTGGCTGACCGAAACAAGGTGTTTAAAGTCCCGACAGCACACAACCACAATGACATGCACTGTTCATTATTTAATGTCAGTTTTTGTATGAAATGGAAATGAAACGGAATCATGTATCGTCTGAAACGGGGAAAAAAACAGCAAATTTCAAATTGGAAAAATCATCGTCCCTAGCAGTGATTTACACATTCACCTCACAGCAAGAAGGCCTGGGTCCGATTCCCTATGTGTGGAGCTTGCACGTTCTCCCTGTGTAACTGGCAACTTGCTCGTGTTTCCCTGGGTACTCTGGTTTCCTCCCACACTCTAAAAGCATGCATAGCAGCTTAATTGGCGGCTCCAAATTACCCCTAGGTGTGTGGGTGAATGCTTGAGTGTTGGCCCTGCAGTGGTATGGCTAGCTGTTTAAAGTGTAAACCAGCTTAGACAAGAGTCGGCTGTGATAGGCACCAGCCTCACTGTGACCCTGATTATGATGAAGTGGCTTAGAAAATAAATAAATGACTTATGTTTTTAAATAATATTCTCACTCAGGTAATGTCAGTCGCTGTAATTCCTAATCCTAGTAGGATCGTGGGGATGCTGTAGTCTATTTCGACCTGAAGAGTTCAGCAGCTCATTATAAGGCCAACATAAAATACAACCATTTGCACCTGGGGGCAATTTGGAGCAGCCAGTTCGCCTCATGTGTGTATCTGTGGGACACAACCAGAGAAAACACCTAATGATATACAAACTTCACACAGAAATGACCAAGCCTGGAACTCAAAACCAGGACCTTCTTGCAGTTCTTGTGCTTATACCCTGTCCTTGCATTCATGGCAGATTAAAATCAGAACCAGCGTGATGATAGATGGTCAGCATAGCAGACCGGTTAAACTTGGTGAACAGGAATAGAAGTTGTGTTTATTCAGCTCTGGGTTTAGATACGGGGCAGAGCAATGAGGCCAAGTGTTATGTGTAAGAAATTCCAAACATGGCTTGAGTTTTCCAGGAAAAGAGGGTTTGACTAAGTTCTGGTCCAAAAGCCAGACAGACTTTATTTGTCATTTAGATTGACACCAAAATGAAAATTTCAGGCCGTGGCACAGAGCAGAACACGAATAATTAGAAAAGTATCTGTAGAAAATGAATGAAAAACACAGAACATTTATATACCAGATAAATAAAAGAGAAATATGTTGCATAGTCTAGTTATAATTCTACTATTGCACAGAAATATGGCACAAAATTGCTTGTATGAAAGATAAATCAAAGAGAAATACTAGTCCTTCTCAAAAAATTAGCATATTGTGATAAAGTTCATTATTTTCGGTAATGTACTGATCAAAATTAAACTTTCATATATTTTAGATTCATTGCCCACCAACTGAAATATTTCAGGTATTTTATTGTTTTAATTCTGATGATTTTGGCATACAGCTCATGAAAACCCAAAATTCCTATCTCAAAAAATTAGCATATCATGTTCAGGTAGTGTAAACGAGCTATTAACCTAATCATCTGAATCAACCAATTAACTCTAAACACCTGCAAAAGATTCCTGAGGCTTTTAAAAACTCCCAGCCTGGTTCATTACTCAAAACCGCAATCATGGGTAAGACTGCCGACCTGACTGCTGTCCAGAAGGACATCATTGACACCCTCAAGCAAGAGGGTAAGACACAGAAAGAAATCTCTGAGCGAATAGGCTGTTCCCAGAGTGCTCTATCAAGGCACCTCAGTGGGACTTCTGTGGGAAGGAAAAAGTGTGGCAGAAAACGCTGCACAACCAGAAGAGGTGACCGGACCCTGAGGCAGATTGTGGAGAAGGGCCGATTCCAGACCTTGAGGGACCTGTGGAAGCAGTGGACTGGGCTACAGGTGCCGCATTCCCCAGGTCAAGCCACTCTTGAACCAGAAACAGCGGCAGAAGCGGCTGACCTGGGCTACAGAGAAGCAGCACTGGACTGTTGCTCAGTGGTCCAAAGTACTTTTTTCGGATGAAAGCAAATTTTGCATGTCATTCAGAAATCAAGGTGCCAGAGTCTGGAGGAAGACTGGGGAGAAGGAAATGCCTGAATGTTGAGAGACACCAGACCCAACACTGTGGATGAGCTTCAGGCCGCTATCGAAGCATCCTGGGCCTCCGTAACACCTCAGCAGTGCCACAGGCTGATTGGCTCCATGCCACGCCGCATTGAAGCAGTCATTTCTGCAAAAGGATTCCCGACCAAGTATTGAGTGCAGAACTAAACATAATTATTTGAAGGTTGACTTTTTTTGTATTAAAAACACTTTTTTTTTTTTTTTAATTGGTCGAATGAAATATGCCAATATTTTGACATAGGGGTTTTTGGTTTTTCTTTACTTTTTTGCCAAAATGATCAATATTAAAACAATAAAAGGCTTGAACTACTTCAGTTGTGTGTAATGAATCTAAAATAGATGAAAGTCTAATGTTTATCAGTACATTACAGAAAATAATGAACTTTATCACAATATGCTAATTTTTTTGAGAAGGATCAGTATATTGCACAAGATAGTTTGATGGTTTTTGATCTGAAAATTGCAGAAGCCAATTAGAACCGGTTATATGCTGCACTGCAAACAAAGCATGCGGTTCTGTAAGCACTGAACTGTCTGTTCTTTTATTTATTTTGTTTGCTCAAGCAGTTCTCCAAAGGGAACTTTTGTGCTAGTTAGGGGTATAATTTCTCCCAAGCTGTCTGCTTCCTGTGGTTTATTTAGTCGACGGAATTAAAGTCCCGTAGAGGTACAGTCCGCCCGAAGGAAGTAATCCTGATGTAATTTTCAGCAGAGTATTGTGTAGCTGTTTCAACCCAACAAACTGTGTGACCTCACTTCCTTCCATCGGTCCACATTTCAGTACAAAGGGTAAAAAGCCATATTACTTCTGTTCCGTTTTTAGACCCACACACATGTTCACTGCTCTGGCGTGCCAACTTTAATGCTTTTCTTGGACAGCATAAGTGAATTCTGTGTATGTTGTCAGTATCAATTCTATTCCGATCCCAATGGTGGAGTTTATGGGGACTGGCACGTTAAGAAAGATGAGTTTGTCACATGCGTATTTTGCAAATGTAATATTTGTATAAAAGAGGGTGAAAAGGCACTTAGCAAACATAGCTCTACAAACAAACACAAGAAAGCAACTAAATACCAATCGGAAGCCAGAGTATTGTTAATTTATTTATTTTGTAAAATTATTTAAAATGTTTAACATTCAGATCATTTTGTTTTTTGTGCCAAACAAGTTAGTTGTTATGATATTGATGCAACATAGTGCAGTGGTACCTCATCTTACGAAATTAAGCCGTTCCAGAGCCTTTTTTGTAACCTGGATTTTTCGCAAGTTGAACCGCATTTTGTATGTAAAACGTGATTCGTTCCAAGGCCCTCAAAACCACCATAACCCTTTAAAAATGATAAAAGTATACCCTTTAAGGCCTCCTTCTGCTTCAATATTGTACCGATGGTAGACGGGTTTGGCCATATTCCTTTGCGATATCACTCAACCGCATGCCACGAGCCCGCTTCTTTTCACTCGCACTGGGAATCACACGTGTGTGTGCGCACGCGCGTATGTTGACCATGTCTTCTTAGCAGGGTTATAATCTTACAAATGTTTATGCAAGGTTAAAAGCCTGAGCCAAAAAATAAAGTTGCAATGAGCACACTCGAAAAACTTATGAAACAACAGTAACTCTGTCCTTTACACGAAAAAGCATTATGGGTGTTCCATAGTAGCCAATGGGAGGGAGCTGCGTCATTCCTTCGAGCCAATGGGAGGCCAGCGGGGCAGGATGTTGGGAGATAGCCAATGGGAGGGAGCTGCATCATCCCTCCTAGCCAATGGGAGGCCAGCGGGGCTGATGTTGTGAAATGTAGTCAGTGTGAGAGCAACTTGTACATTGTTTGAATATTTGAGATGGTGCTTCGTAACGTGAACTACTTTCGTATCCTGAGACAAACATTTTAGGAAAATGTTTTTCGTGATCTGGATTTTTCGTTTGTTGGGGCTTTCGTAAGTTGAGGTTCCACTGTATTATAAACTGAATCTCCACTTGAAATACTCAAATCTGGATTAACTGTAAATTATGATTTTTTTTTTCTTTTTTTTTTTTTTGCATTTGACAAAAACAATGCATAGTTTGATAAATAACACGTAAAGTAAAATACTTACTGAAAATATAGAGTATTCTTTACATTTATACAGTGTATATTGAACAAAATGTCTTGACTTAATTTCAGTTTTCCGGTCGATGAATCTCTTATGTTAAATTCCACACACCTGCTGTCTGAATCTTTTATAGATCATTATACTTGGCAGTCAATCACAAATTCTCAAATTCGTGTCCTCAGATACCAAGAAAATGCATCTCAAAGCTCCCACGTTGAAAGATTTTCTCAGGGGAGGCGTCCAGCTGAAATAGGATTTTTTTTCTAACACCTGTTACAGACACTGCTTAACAACGGAGATGAAAACATGATGAGGGAAAAAATCCCAAAAAAAACCCCCAAAAAAAACAACTGTTCTGTCACGATGTGAAAATAATAAATGAATGCGTTTCAAATTGAGCAACACGTTTGCTGACATTTTCGAACAAATACAAGTTAATTATAAATGCCAGCATCAGCGCGGATCGTGACGAAGGTATTTGTGAGTTGTTGCAATGTTAAAAGTTGATATGTTGAATAAACCTTGATACTCTGTTGATTGCAATGTTAAAAGAATACACTTTCGATATTCAGTATGTTGATTTCAAATATAAGATATTTATTTCATTATACTGTGTTTGCAACATCACATACAGTACATGATCTAGCATGATGTATGAAAAAAATTTCCCCGCGAATCCCGAGTGGCCTGCACTGGCAAAAAAAAAAAAAAAAAAAAAACTTTCCTCCCTCCCGGGTGAATCTTTTTAAATCATATTATTGCCAACAAAGAATTTTTTAAGCCTGGTCTTGGCTCGAACTCAGATTTTGCTCACCTGGCTGATCTGTCTACTGCAGTTTCATTGGACACACTGTTAATTGTCAGTAATGTCTATTCCATTCTATGCTGTGCTATTCTATTCTAATCATCTTTAGCCTTCATCCAACATCATAAATTTTGGTTAGATGATTAAACAGTCTGGTGGATATGATTAGGATTGTACTGAAAGGTTTCAGATCTACTGGATCAGGGTTTGGAACATTTTGTTAGATGTAAAGGAAGAAGCTCACATTGATGTTTGTTAAAAATTGGCATTTAGTTCAAGGCAACCTTTTCTTGAATTTTACTTTTCCTTCTGAATGTTTGCCAGACAGCCATGTAAACAGACCATGTTTCCCTGAAGCCTTTCACAAGTGCAACTCAAACTGATTCAATGGAATGAATGTATTTTCTGTCACAACCCTTTTTAGCAAGGGACAGAAACACGCTGACGACTTTGCAGCTACTCTTTACGAAAGTCAGCAATGGTTCTTTTACATGCCTCTCACCATAGACAGTGAGAGACATGGCCCGCCTTTGATAACCCAGTTAGCTGCACTGGGGGGCCGGCAGTGATCGAGTGGCAGGTCAAAATGGTCATCAATACCTTTCACTATTGAGAGGGAAGCACGGCTGGTATCATGATAATGCCCGTGTTGCCTCACTTGGAGGTTTTTTTTTTTTTTTAACTTTAAAAATAATGAAAAGAAAATAAATTAAAGTTCCTGTAACTGTCTTCAGTGATTTTGGGATGAATGAATTTGTCATTATTTGCAGAGAATACAGGAACCACTATAGGTATGAGACGTGTACAAATGAACCGCATGCCTCTTGCACACTTCTAATAGTAGCAGCCCAGTAACGTTATGGTGCCCATCCCAGCCGACTCCAGGCGAGGGCAGAATACACCCTGAACAGCTCGATAGACCATCTCAGGGCGGAAACACACTGACGGCTATGTAGCTCCTCTTGTCGAAAGTCAGCAATGGTTCTTTTCAATGAACCTCACACCATAGACAATGAGAGACATGGCCGGCCTTTGATAACCCAGTTAGCTGCACTGGGGGGGACGGGGGGACGGACGGACCAGTGACAACCCGTGGAGAGTGGGGTTTGAACCCACAGCCTTGGGATAAGTGATCCAGCACCTTTACCACCAGGCCACCACTGCCCTTTGTTAATTCCTATGTGTGTAAAGATGCACGTTTTCCTCCAGGATCAATACAGGATACTGAATAAATTTCACTGTATTTTACTCTCCTGTCCGTAGAACACAAAGTGATCATCGTAGGTCTTGACAATGCTGGAAAGACCACAATTCTGTACCAGTTGTAAGTAGTTGTTATTATTTTTTTTATGTAATAAATGTCGATAGTAACAGTACATTTTCACCAGTGCTCCTGTTTGTTCTGCAGCCTGATGAAAGAGGTTGTCCACACATCTCCGACGATCGGCAGTAACGTTGAAGAGATCGTAGTGAAGAGTACTCACTTCCTGATGTGGGATATTGGTGGCCAGGAGAGTCTTCGGTCCTCTTGGAACACATACTACTCAAACACTGAGGTACCCTTTCAAGACAACTCTCCGACAACATTGTTTACTCATCATATTCCATTTCTGTGCACTGTACTCTCGATGATGTCACTTTTACCACAAATACTCGTGCCAAAACCTGGTCTGGCTTATTTAATAATAAACAGACACAGAGTACTACATCTGAAAGCAACTAAAATATATCACACATATAAAGCTATCCAGGTAAGAAATTATTTTTGCACAACTTTCTCAGCTCTGCTGTTTCAGCAAGTCCTGGCTTTCACGATCAGACCAGTACAATAGTGACTGTGAGCAAGCAGATCAGCATGTATCACTTCATTAATGAGTACTGTGAACTGTGTCCATCCAAAGCCCAGCTGGTGTGTGCGTGAATCAGAGCCAGAGGTCAAAGTTGACCATCTGACAATGAGGACTGAGTGAGAGGACGTCACAGCCATTCAACCAAGACAATTTGTATGCAAGAGGTCGAGATGACTTGGGCTGTTCTAAACCTCTGCACTCTGTGCAACACACACACACACACACACACACACACACACACACACACACACATTCTCGTGTACATGTACTTACAGGCAAGAACATGCAAAACACTCTAGTGTTCTTTTTCAACAACGCACACACACACACACACACACACACACATGCACACAAAGTGCTAACTGTAACGTGAACTTTTGTTAGCTTTTATATCTGACTTGCCTGCAGTTCATTATCCTGGTGGTGGACAGTACAGACCGAGAAAGGCTTGCTATCTCTAAAGAGGAGCTGTACAGAATGCTGGCGCATGAGGTAAACACACACGGGTTGTTTGTTTCTCTGTGATAGTGTAGAGATAAAGAAACTACAATTTTCTGCATTTACAAATCCTTATTTCAGTGGGTTTTGAACATTTTGAGACTAAAAAATTCTGTAAAATGCAATATTTATAATAAAAACAAGCAAGTGAGTGAGCAACACAATGGCGGTATATCTGCAATGCATTAAGATCCAGCTACATAGCTGATCGTGCCAGTCATTCCATTTACGGTTTGAAAATCAAAAACCCAAATTCACAGAATATTTTTATCAGATCATCCAAGGACCCAAGAGGAACGGTGAGGTTACAGGGAGCAGAGACAAGGAAGGTGGAGGATTTTAAGTACTTAGGCTCAACAATCCAGAGCAATGGAGAGTGTGGAAAAGAGGTGAAGAAGCGTGTGCAGGCAGGTTGGAATGGTTGGAGAAAAGTGTCCGGTGTGATGTGTGATAGGAAGGTATCGGCGAGAATGAAAGGAAAAGTGTACAAGACGGTGATGAGGCCAGCGATGTTGTATGGGTTAGAGACAGTGGCCCTGGGGAAAAGACAGGAGGCAGAGCTGGAGGTAGCAGAGATGAAAATGTTGAGGTTCTCTTTGGGAGTAACGAGGATGGATAGGATCAGGAATGAGCACATCACAGGGACAGCACATGTAAGACGTTTTGGAGACAAAGTCAGAGAGGCTAGATTGAGATGGTTTGGACATGTACAGAGGAGGGATAGTGAGTATATTGGTAATAGGATGCTGAGGTTGGAACTACCAGGCAAAAGGCCTAGAGGAAGACCAAAGAGACGATTCGTGGATGTGGTGAAGGAGGACATGAAGGTCGTTGGTGTCAGAGAAGAAGATGCAGAGGATAGGGTGAGATGGAGGCAGATGATTCGCTGTGGCGACCCCTGAAGGGAAAAGCCGAAAGGAAAAGAAGATCCAGTATAAGCCTGCAAAGTTTTGTTGTCCACAACACCTCCAACAGTAAGGTGCCGAAGATTCGTCTATTGTAAGAAGCAGATACCCAAGAAAGTTTTTTTTTTTTTTTTTTTTTTTTTTTTTTTTTTTTTTATATAATAATAAATTGCAGATGACTAGAGGGCAGTGGTGGCCTGGTGGTAAAGATGCTGGATCCTTGATCCTAGGGTTGGGGGTTCAAGCCCCACGCTCAACGGGTTGTCAACCCCCCCCTCCCCAGTGCAGCTAATTGGATTATCAAAGGCCGGCTATGTCTCTCAATGTCTATGGTGTGAGGTTCATGTATAAGAGCCATTGCTGACTTTCGATAAGAGTAGTTGCATAGCCGTCAGCGTGTTTCTGCCCTGCGATGGCCTGGCGAGCTGTCCAGGGTGTACTCTTCCCGTGCCCAGAGTTGGCTGGGATGGGTGCCAGCCTCCTGTGGCCCTAATTAGGATTAAGCGGTTACAGAAAATGAACGATGATGAACAGATGACTAGAACTTAGTAAGGCAGTGCAGTAGCATAGCAGGAAGGTCATGGGTTTGAGTGTCGTACTCGATTAAGGTGTTTCTCTGCGCAGATTTTCTCCAAGCATTCCGGGTTCCTCTCACAGTCTGAAGATGTGCATATTAATCAAATTGGCTATTTCAGATTGTTTGTGTGTGTGTGTGTGTGTGTGTGTGTGTGTGTTGGCCCTATAATGGATTGATGAGCTGTTAAGGGTGTACCACACTTTCGCCCCAGAGTCGGTTGGGATGAGCTCCAGCCATAAAGTGGTTTGGAGTGATCAATTCCAGTTTTAATCATAAATATGAGTGGAAGAGCACTGCATTAGACAGAAGGTATTTGTTTGGTTGACATTAATTTATAAGCAATTTTACAAACTGTTTGTGATCATTCTGTCTCTTGATCTTTCTCAGGATTTGCGTAAAGCTGCAGTGTTGATTTTTGCCAATAAGCAGGATATGAAGGGCTGTATGTCAGCAGCAGAGATCTCGAAATACCTGACCCTCAGTTCTATCAAGGACCATCCATGGCACATTCAGTCCTGCTGTGCTCTTACTGGAGAAGGGTGAGCATCATGTACTTTTTATAGAATTTTTCTGCATTTTTACACTCTATGGACTAAATGTTGTGGGCACCTGACCACCACATTCATCTTCTCAGGCTGATTACCTCATTCTAGATGTAATCCCCGTTTCCAGTTAGAATGAGGAGCACTTTTCTCTGAAGATTTTCTACTAGGTCTCGGAGCATGGTTGTAGGGATTCATGCTCGAACAGCCAGAGCAGTATTAGTGGCGTCCGGCCTGGTGTACATTCAGCAATCCAGTTCAGTGGGCTGAGGTCCGAGTTCTTCGATTTATGCACATGGGTGTTGAAAAAGGCCTCGGCCTCTTTGTATGCTTCACCATTACATTAGCGTTTCCCTTCACTGGAACAACGACATTCAATGCAAGTGTCTGCTTTATCGATGCAGTTTGGAGAAAACATGTACAGTGGCACCTCGCAAAACGAGTGTCCCTTTATACGAGGAAGTTGCATAATGAGGGACATTTTTGAGTATTTTCTGCATGACATTAAGAAACATGAGGAAAGTCTCTTAATCAGAGCATACCCTGCACACGAGTAAGCAAAATAATCACTTGTTCACGTGATCACGCGGCATTGCGTCGTCATCTCAGTAGCTGTGGAATACTCAAGTCAAATAGCACGTGATTCTCTTCAGTGGCATCATTCATTCATTCATTTTCTGTAACCGCTTAATCCAAGTTAGGGTCATGGAGAGGCTTGTGCCCATCTCATCTGACTCTGGGCAAGGGCAGAATACACCCTGGATGGCTTGCCAGGACATCGTAAGGCAGAAACACGCTGACGGCTTTGCAGCTACTGTTGTCAAAAGTCAGCACTGGTTCTTTTACATGAATATTTTACATCCCACCATAGACAGTGAGAGACACGGCCGGCCTTTGATAACCCGGTTAGCTGCACTGTGGGGGTCAGTGACAACCTGCGGAGAGTGGGGGTTGAACCCACAACATTGGGATCTGTGATCCAGTAGCTTTACCACCAGACCACCGCTGCCCTGCATTAGCATCTCTTGAAAGATTATTTTGTGACTTTGTGCTTCTTGGTGATGATCATGACATTGAAACCTGTGTTACCATGGCGACTGAAAAGGATATTGGAATGAAGGACAGTAGTGAAAGGAAACACAAAGATAAAATAACTGTCGAATTGAAGAAAGAAATGATCGATTTTTGCCATTGCTACAATTTGCTAGTGATGCCCTGCACTAGTCCGACCCCGCCTAAAAACGCAGAGGTTCTCGTAGTAGGAGATTCTCCTTCCAAAAAAATAACCCCCTCCCTCCTCCTTCTACCTTATTCATGTCAGTTATGCCAAACTCACTGCATCTTCAAGGTAAAGTACAGGTTTATTTTTCCTTTGCATGCATTTTATAAATATTAATTACAGATAAATATAGGTTATTATTTATGAAAATGACAACCTTTTAAAATCTAATTATTTTAGGACTATTTGGGGGCATTTTACAGGGTTGCGATGTCTTGATGGGTTTTCTGCTGCTTGCTGTGTTATGCTATAATAAGCATTTCACTTTACGACCCGGAACTATTAATTAAACTCATCTTGCGAGCTACTGTTGTATATGGGAGTAGTGTTGTTCGTCCTTGGTCGAAGATGACCATGACTTCATGTCAGATCGATGATCTGCGGTGTGGGTGAGTCATGACTTGTGCTTGACTTGGTTTTAAGTGAGGAAGAGTTGCGCAGATCATCAGCCTCACTCTCTGGTCCCGGTCTATCCGAGTCCAGTGACACGACATGTCAAGACGGCTGGAGATAGCTCAGGATGTAGTGGATGGTCGGCGGTGTCCCGTGTGTCTCACTGTGCCCTGGTTGTGCTTCACGACACTTTGCTGGGTCTGCCTTCTTGTCCGCTATACCAATTTGGTGGTTTCTTCCACACAATCAGCCAGACCCATCACATGTGATGTGGTAGTAGTAGTCAGATAGATGTCCACATTCTATATCATGTAATGAATTGAAACAGTTGCACACTGACTCGGTATAGGAACATGACACACTGAGACCTGTTCACCTTCATGCACCTTGTTTTAAATCTACATTTTAATATCAGGCATCCCAGATCTCCTCTATTTAGCGGAATTCCTGTTTTTTTCAGTGAAGGTTGAGTACTAAACAATATTCAACACGCCCTTGCTCATTTGAAAGATCGGAAGTCCGGATAAGCCGCGCTTTGTCTCACAAGCACCATACGTCACTTGTGACAAGCCCCTACTTTCGGTGGAGTGCCTCACATAGAGTACAGAGGTACGAGTTTTCACTCAAAATGTTTCTCCCAACACCAGTCTTCTCCCAATGGCAACTGAACCAGTCCATACAAATCCTCAATGATTGCCTTTTATATTCACACTGCCTGGCCAAAAAAAAAAAAAAAAAAAAGCCATATGCTAGCTCCTTTAGCTTTAAACATGGTAATCACTATAGCGTTGTTTCAACAAACGTAAGCTACATCACAACAGTTCTGTTTGTCCAGAGTTGGGCTCATTTTCCACCACCATTCGAACTGATGACCAGGAAATCAAACCACTCAATGAAATCTTATGCAGCACGTATCAGAGCTTTTCTAATACATTAAGGTCAGGACTCTGTGGTGCGAGTTCATGTGTGAAATTGATTCCTCATGTTTCCTGAACCACACTTTCACTATTTGTGGCCCAAATTAAAATTCCTGTCATCAGGGAAGAAAAAAAAAAAAGTCCATTGATGGGACGACCTGGTTTATTCGGTACATTGAGGTCATCTGCGTGCACTTTAATCAAGGCTAAAAGTGGGCAAGTAGAAATATTACACTGCACGACTTCCCACCGTCTTATATTTAGTGATATTTCTGCCGTTTCTATTCAGTTTCCCCGTGTTATTCCCACTTGCCTAATGGACTTGATTTGTCTTTCAGGTTGTGCCAGGGCCTAGAGTGGATGACCTCAAGAGTTGGACTCAGATAGCCTCCAACACTCTTGGAGAACTGGCTTTATTTACAGCCACAAACATCTGGCAGCAAGTCGACCTCATTCAATTGGCTGCCTTTTTTTTATTATTATTATTCACATTATTCTTACTTGAGTTTGGAATTTTAAGCTCATGATCGATGCTCGACCTCTCTGGACACCTACCTCACCTCGGAATCACTGAATCCCGTTTGATCAATTGGACAGAGTTTGTGGAAGAGGTTTATTCATGCAAATGAAAGAAGAGAAGCACACTGTATATGAACTGTTACTGCTTACAGAGTGCCATGAGAGTGTGTGCTTTGTGCCCTCGTATTTGGAAATGTTCTCTGTTCTGTTTTAGGAAGGTTGGGGATTGTGGTGTATTTTATCAGACAATATATTTAATGTAATTTTTTTTTCAGGGTCAATTCGTGGATCAGGAAAGTCTGCTAGGTGTTGTGTGCTTTTATTTTTATTTTTTTTTCCTCCCCCCTTCCTCCTGAGGCATGGGAGGAGGGTCTGAATGGGTTCATGTAACAAGCTCGAGAACACACCATAAACAACGAGAACACATCTCTGTATATGACCTCAGTTACCTAACCACAGACATGCTCGCATCATTTACCCAACCTGCTGCAGGTGCTGCGTGATCCCTGAAAGTTACAAACAGGTTTTTTCAGTTCGGTAGATTTCTTTTCGTTTACTTGTGTTATTTATCTACAGCTGCATGCAGAGTATCTTATCTGAAAATAGAAGTGTTGGCTTTTCTTCTCAGCAGTACTGGTGATCTACTACATCCCATCGATATGCAGAAGGATCAGATGGCATTGCAGGGCGGTGCTTGTTCAGTTAGCACGGAGGGATTTCCCATCGCTGCACAGACAAACCTCAAACCATAACCCTTGGTTTACACTGGGACGAGTTCGCCGCAATTCGAAAGGTGCAGAGCTCCACCCACGTTTCAGGAACACGCTTTGAGCACGATTCGCGTATAAAAAGGAGGTTGGCTGATTCCAAGAGATGAACCTTGAAGGAATTGTGTTTCCAAGTTTGGTTTGTTTCGTCAAGGTTTGTTACGCTCCAATACACTCCCATCTTTTACATGTCCACATTCCATCATGATGGGTGTGACACTGGAATAATCACAACAAAATTTTTGCTGATCATCAGAAATCCACCGAGTTCGTTCAAGAGCATCACGACTTGATCCTGCCCCTCCGACGCATACACACGCGCGCGCACACACACACACACACACACACACACGCACACATGCCAATGAGCAGAGAGTGGACAATGTGCCCCAGTCTGAACGTAGGGTAATGTTTAATCATGGGTGTTATTCTGACTTTACGTGGTTGTAATGAGAGCTGTGCTGAACGAACCATGTGATGCCATGTTAGCGACGGTCATAAAACACCTTGGCAGAGAATCGGTTGCTTGAATTGAAGTTGTCAGGATTACGGGTTACATTACGAGACGCTACATCATTATCGATGAGGTTTCCAATGTTCTCCTATCGTGACGCCAGAGAGATATTTGAGGTGTTTGATATTTTTTTATTTGCATACTTGTTCTTATTAGTGGGGTGTAAGACTTCACTGTTGTGTTGATGGGGCGAGAGGTACTGAAGCTCTTTTATTTTTCCGATAACGTACTTTACAGCTCAGCTCCCCAAGCACCTTTTTCTTCTGTGTTTGAGCTGCTGGGTAAAATGGGCTGATATTCCACACAAGTTTAAAATTGCATTGAGGAGTGCTTCCTAATCTGTATTTGGTATTCATCCTTACATGACGATAAGACATGGCGTCTGGATGAACTCGGAAGTCCTCATTAAGTGCACATTGCATTTTATTTTAATATTTCAGGTACCAGGTTGTATTAGTTTTATACTGATGATTCATATGCTGCATCAAAACACTTTAACTCTGCCGTGTGTGTGTGTGTGTGTGTGTGTGTGTGTCAGGATGGTAAACACTCTAAGTCTTTTTAAATATTGAGTGCAAACAGAGAAGCATCTTCAAAATCTTGTCAGCGCCAGACTTTTGAACAGTAAAAGTGTTCTTGAGCAGGTATGAGCGTATGCAACCGTGCACATACTTTAATGAATCCCTTTTTTGAATTTCCTTTTTTTTTTTAATTTTAAACGATGATTGTTGGAACTGCCTGTTGTATGGGATTTTTCATTAAGAAAATGATTTCGGAAACAAAACCCATGAATTCAAAAGATACATAAGCCTGATTTCAACTGAAATTAAAATTGGCCTTTGAGTGATTGGATCTCACACAGATGAGCCAGATGTTTTATGATTCAGCCTTTATCGGAGTCTCCAGGTATCCCCTTTGGGATTATTGGCATGATTTGATCTTTTGCATTCCATTGCTTTTTTTTTTTTTTTTTTTTTTTTTTTAACTCACTCGCTTTGATTGTACTGACTGCCAGAATAGTAAATAGTACAGACACGGAAATGTAACATTTTCTTTTTGCTACCAGTGACAGTGTATAATTTTTATTTTATTTTGTAATGGATCATAAGGAAAGACAAAAGGGCCCCAAGTTCACAAAGTAGGTCACATGTTTCAGTGATTTCCTCATTTCATCAGCCATTGAAATCTCAAATGTGCCATTTCAGCAGGAGCAGGAAAAATTGTTCAATTTTATAATTCTGTAATTTTTATAATAAATGCTTTTATTTTAAACGAGTCTTTGTTCTGGATTGTGTCACCATGCGTGGAGGTGGTTAGGGTTACACTTCAGTGATGTCATACTTATGAAAAATTGTTTTTCGTGTCTAACCTTGTGGATATTTAAATGATACATTTAAAAAGGTGTTTACATCCAGTACAAGTCACACATTCGGGCACACCTATTAATTATCATCAAAAAGTTGTTCACAATTCTGACTGGTACATTATATTTTGAATAAATCTTCCTGAACTATGCACTTCCGGGGATTTAGCTCAGTTGGTAGAACGTCCGCTTTATCCTCCGGAAGGTTGGAGTTCAAATTCAGCCGTGTCATACCATAAAACTTTAAAATTTGCTAGTTCTTGCTTCCTGCTTGGTGCTCAGCATCAAAGGATAGAACAACACAATAACTGGTGCTGCACAGTGGCAACAGATGCCCAGAGCACAAAAGACCATATTTAATGTATGTAATGTACTTTGACAATAAAGAGTTATTATCAATAAATAACTGAGCACTCACTAGAGTGCTTTGAGCATAATATTCCAGTATGGATAAAGCGCAATAATTATCTACTACTACTACTTCTCAATTTCAGTTTATCCTGGTCAGGTTTGCAGAGGCTCGGTGATAAACCTATGGCAGAGCATTGAGACAAAGAAACGCAAAAAAAAAACCCCGAAAAATTACAGCCAAAAATGTTTTATCAAGTAAAAAAATACACCGCCTTGCCAAGAAAATGTTGTGCCCTGTAATAATTTGGACTGCCTTACAGAAACTAATTGCTATCATATTGTTTGATATTTTGTCAGCCAGTGTTTTTTTTTTTTTCTTTACACGTCAAAATCTTCAATTAATTTCAAGAAAATCAAACCATTTGATAGTTTTCTCCAGTACACCCCAAAGACTTTCAGTAGAGTTAGGTTTAGGATTTTGGAAATGATTCCTCATCCACTCCAAAGCGCTCTAGCTATTTGAGCCTCGGTTTTAGACCCACGCCATCATGGAAGGAAAATTCCATTGAAGTGCAAACCTGCTTATTTGATTACAATGTTGATTACAGTACTTTTTCGTCTGATGAACTGTTGGGTTCTCTGTCCCAGCACCAGTCCAGTGAGCTGTTAAGCGGGTATATAATCTTGGCAGGGATCGGTACCAGATTATTCATCATTCACTTTATTGTTAACGCCT
Source organism: Plotosus lineatus (assembly GCA_024760905.1). Taxonomy (NCBI): domain Eukaryota; kingdom Metazoa; phylum Chordata; class Actinopteri; order Siluriformes; family Plotosidae; genus Plotosus; species Plotosus lineatus. The sequence continues at coordinate 5,680,093 of CM045745.1, read as the reverse complement.
CCAGAGAGTCAAGGTTTCACTTCAATACATACAGATTAGTGCCGGGTACAGACACTCCCCGACTTGACGCTCATCTGTTTTACGTTTTTTCGATTTTACGTTTTGTTTTGTTTTTTTCCAAAAAAAAAAAAAAAGTCAAATTTTGAGTTTAGACGTACCTACGTAGTATGCTGACGTAATGACACTGCATTCATTGCTTACAAACTACAAACTGAATGTGTAATATATATATATATATATATATATATATATATATATATATATATGTATATCAATCAGTTATATAGCGTATTACCCTTGTGTTAAGACGTCATCTTTGTGTTTACACTGTTTTGCGGACTTTTGTAACCCAAAGCAAATCTGGTTGGTCAGAAGTGTAAGCCTACTAGCATGGGTGCAAGTCTCATACACAGAGAGGAATTAACTATATGCTCAGTTCGGCACAATCTTGGTATTTCTTATCTTTTAGCAGAATCCTAAGAGTGTATACTTATTTTTATATTAGTATTCATTAGGATTTGTACTTGTTCTTTGTATGCATCTCTTGAACAAAGTTGACTTATTTACTTACACAAAAGAAAGAGCTCTCCGCTTTGCTGGGAGACTGCATCAGTGCAGGCTGTGTTCTAAACGAGTTCAACGACACCCTTGTGCACTTGACAGACCGGAAGTCTGTATAACCCACAGCAAGTACACTACTTTTGCAAGTACACTACTTTCAGTATTGAGCGCCTCACATATTGTAAGCGTTGATTGGCTGTTTTAAGCTTCATTTAAAGTAACTCGATATAAATAAGTGACTTATTTGAAATTAATGTTGATATTATTTTATATATTTGATATTATCTTACAATATTATGTTTATAATAATTGATTTAGGGGTGTTTTATGAGATACGGTAATGGTATTTATGGATGTATAGTACATCACTGTAACAACTTACGTTCATTTTCAACTTACGTTCGGCCATCCGGAACCAATTAAAAACATAAGTCGGGGAGCGTCTGTATAAACCTTCAGAAAACGCTCGTTCACTCATACGGACAGCTTTGGAGGAGTGATGCATCAGCGTCATTGGTTTGGGGTAAATCTTGATTACAAAGTAGGCTTAAATTAACATGTAAATTACAATCCTGAGGGGGAAAATTACACATTGAATTTTTTTTAATTGTTTATTTGTTATGGACTACATAACAATCTTTTTTTGGTCCTTACCAAGTGTGATGAACAAACAACTTCAGGTGATAAAAACAGATTTCAATATATAATCAAATGAATCAACCTTGACAAAAAGTTTGGCAAGGAATACGTCTACATTTCTTAATATAAATGTACAGGATTCATTAGTCAATAAAAGCAGAGGGTTTGCTGGGTTGGTTTTCTGGAGCTCTCAGCCGTCAGCTATGAATTGTTGCTGCTCATTAATTTGCGAATAATCACAAAGCCGTTGCTAAACAGATCAATGTTCATGATTCTACAGTGGCAGCATGATCGTGGGGTGCAGGGGTCTCAAACTCATTCCACAAAGCGCCACTGTGGCTGCAGGGTTTGGTTTCAACCAAGCAGCAGCAGCACACCTGACACGACTCATTTAATGGAGAGCGCTTTATTAAGTTGCATGACTTGTGCCCAATCCTTTTCTTGAACGAATAAAATATGTTTCAATCAAAACTGAACAGTTGATTGGTCAATCTGTGTACTGCTGCTTGGTTAAACCAAAAACCTGCAGCCACTGTGGCCCTTTGTGGAATGAGTTTGAGACCCCTGATGTGGTGGTTAGCACATCCACCATGGCCTGAGAGTTCCAATGTGAAGTTTGCAAGTTCTCCTCATGCTTGTGTAGGTTTCCTCCAGGCATTCCACTTTCCTCTCACAGTCCAAAGACATGCATATTATACTAATTGGCTGTTTCAAATTTATATTACGGGGTGTGTTGGCCTGGCGAGCTGTTGAGCTGTACCCTGTTTTTGGCTGGTTTTGGATGAGATAGGCACAGCCTCCCCATGATCTTGGTGAGTGAGTGAGTGATTTTACAGTGAAATCAACTGGTTATAAATGGAAAGCCGTCAAAAGAGTTTGTATGTGTACTACAACATTTAACCAAGGTCGGAGGAAAGCTAGATACAAACTGGATTCCAAAAAAGTTGGGACACCATACCGATTGTGAATAAAAACTGAACGCAATGATGTGGAAGTGCCAAATTTCAATATTTTATTCCGAATAGAACATTGATGACGGGCCAAAAATTTAAACTGAGAAAATATGTTGATTTTAAATTTCATGGTATCAACAAATCTCAAAAAAGTTAGCACAAGGCCATTTTCACCACTGTGAGGCGTCCCCTGTTGGAAGAAGAAGAGGACTTCTTTCAGAGACGACGTCTGGATGGGAGTATATGTTGTTCTAGAACAGTGGTCCTCAAACTACAGCTCGCGGGCTGGACACGGCCCACCTCCACATTTGGCTTGGCCCCCTGAACAATACCAGCGATGCATTATGGTTACTTTTTTACTCTGGTCACACAATGCCACACACACACTCATGCAACCCGATACCATCACAAATGCAGACTTCTGAACTGAGTGCTAATAAGAATTTGGGCTGACCTTGTCCTCTTTAGTCCGGATGACATGACGTCCCAGTTTTTCATAAAGAACTTCGAATCGTGATTCGTCTGACCCCAGAACAGTTTTCCATTTTGCCACACCCCATTTTAAATGACCCCTGGCCCAGAGAAAACGCCTGCGCTTCTGGTTCCTGTTGAGAAATGGCTTCTTCTTTGTACTGTAGAGTTTCAGCTAACAACGGTGGAGGGCGCGGTGGATTGTGTTCACCGACAGTGGTTTCTGGAAGTATTGCTGCGTCCATTCTGTGATTTCCCTTACAGTAGCATTCCTGTTTGTGGTGCAGAGCCATTTAAGGGCTCGAAGATCACGGGCATGTTTTTTCGCCCTTGACCCTTACGCACAGAGATTGTTCCAGATTCTCTGTATCTTTGGATGGAGTTATGCACTGTAGACGGTGATAACTTCAAACTCCTTGCAATTTTTTCCATTATCTTTCTGCACAACCTTGGGGGAATTGGTGATATCCACCTTCGCTTCTGAGAGACACTGCCACTCTGAGAATACTCACTCATGTTGCCAATGGACCTCATTAATGGTAATTGATCTTCCAGTAGTTCGTTATAGGTGCAATTGACTTTTCCAGCCTTCTACTGCTACCTGTCCCAACTTTTTTGAGATTTGTTGACACCATGAAATTTAAGATCAACATATTTTTCCCTTAAAATGATACATTCTCTCAGTTTAAACTTTTGACCCTGTCATATATGTTCTATTCAGAATAAAATATTGAAATTTTGCGCTTCCACGCAGTTGTTATTCACAATTTGCATTCAGTATTCAGTTTTTATTCACAATTTGTATAGTCTCCCAAGCTTTTTGGGAATCTGGTTTGTACATCTCAACAGATACATGATTTGCTCTACTGGCCTCTGCAAGCCCATTAAATATTTATAATGTTGGGAAGCACGTTCGGGAAATGAATGGACAAGTAAAGTCTCATGGAAAGGTATCAAGGTAAATACTACCTTTATGAAAAACAGAGTATTGCAGTATGGCAGTGGTGGTCTAGTGGTATAAGGTGCCGGATCGCTGATCCAACGGTTGGAGGTTCGATTCCCACTCTCCACAAGGTTGTCACTGTCCTCCCCAGTGCAGCTAACTGGGTTATCAAAGGCCGGCCATGTCTCTCACTGTCTATGGTGAGAGGTTCATGTAAAAGAACCATTGCTGACTTTCGACAAGAGTAGGCTGCAAAGCCGTCGGCGTGTTTCCGCCCTGCGATGGCCTGGCGAGCTGTCCAGGGTGTACTCTGCCCTTGCCCGAAGTTGGCTGGGATGGGCACCAGCCACCCCGTGACCCTAATTGGGATTAAGCGGTTACAGAAAATGATGATGAGTATTGCAGTATGCTATAGGTTTTAAAAATTATCTCTGAACAGACCACAAATATTCTTAAAGAAAACTCATTGGCCTGAAGAGACCAAGGTGGGGATTTTGGGCCACCATGCACAGAACAGCATTTAATGAAAACCAGAGAGAGAGAGAGAGAGAGAGATCGAGAGAGCTACCCTTGTGTAATCTCTTTTGGAATGGTATGTTTACTGACATTTTTTTTCAAGGGGAATTAAACCCAACCTTATCAAAAGTCTGCATACACAGTATTTGCTCTGACTCATTAAAATGTTCTCTTGAGAAGAAAAATCAAGGGAGAAATCCTTGCACATTGTTAAAAAAAAAAAAAACTCGGTAAATCAACATTTTGTTGTGGAAGAGAACAGAGCACTAGATCAACTTACAAATTGTGAGTCACTACATGAAGGTGTACGTGTTCATGTAAACAAGTAGAGACCTGTTTCATTTACTAAGCCTAGACTTATTTTATTCAGAAGTTTTATTCACTAGTTTATATCTGATTTTTTTTTTTTAGTTTAATATCTGCATACTTCTATTATTGTTGGCATCTTTCCTTCTTATAACTATCGTGTCTACGCCATATTTTTGTGAGAATAAGCCAAACTACAAATGGCAGCTTTTTCAAAGGCTAATGCAAACTACTGAATGCAACTTCGTATATGTAAGCAAAAATCCACCTGGTGATGAAACCCTACGTATGTACTGTATTTTCATTGTAAGAGTAGAGTTTGGAAGGCTTTCATTTAATTTCCCCTTCACACTTAAGAGGGGCAGCGAGCTTAGAGGAGCGGCTTTGGGAGCGGAGGGTCGCTGGCTTGATTCTAGATTGTGGTGGTGTTGGTAGTGAGCACCTTCCCTTCCTCCATATAAATGGCTGAAGTTCCCTTGAGCAAGGTATCTAACCTCCAACTGCTCTTCAGATGCTCCCAATGTGTGTTGAAACCCACTGCTCCAAGTGTGTGTGTGTGTGTGTGTGTGTGTGTGTGTGTGTGCTTACTTTGGATTTGCAATGCAGAGGAAAGAATTTCTATTACAGGATCAATACACTATTTCAAAATAAAATAAAAAAACGTAATCTTGCACTTTTCCACGTTATGAGTTGCACAGGTACGTTATCACACATATGCAAGATTATTCTGCTGGTCCTGGAGTCTTATTATAGTACGCACAATAGCTTGGATGGGTTTGCTGGGAAACATTTGTGTGGTGTCAAAAAGAACCAATATAATGAAAAATAAAACACACAGGCTATGTTATTAAGTTTTTTTATATACTGTATTAATATCACAAGGGAAATTATTGCCTCCGCATAAGGGCACTTCAGCCACGAAGGATGGGAAGGTGCAGCTCACTTCCCCCACGAGGCACATTTTCCCTGCTGGTTAGACCACAGCTTCCTGTTGCGGGTGAATGAGGATCTTTAAAAGAAGGTATAATTTAAAGTGCCAACACAACAAGAGTCCCAGGTTCGAATCCAGAGCCCGTCAAGGGTGTTTCTGTGAATTTTGCATGTTCTTCCCATGCTTGTGTGACCTTCCTCTGGGTACTCCAGATTCCTCGGACAGTCCAAAGACATGCACGTTAACTGTGTGAATGGTTGTGTGTATGGCCTGGAGAGCTGCCTGCGTCAAGAGTCGGCTGAGATAGACTCCAGATTCCTCAGGACCGGTTCACTGAGTGAATCAATGCATTTTGCCTGTAATCTGTAAGCACCCAGACTCACAATACATTCAGACAAAGCCTGCTGCAGTGAGTGAGTCAGCAGGTGAGCCGGGCTACGGACTATATTGCATTTCAGCAAACAGACAGACACACGTAACGTATGTCATTACTGTCACATCAGCCTTTGTTTACTCGAGACAGATCGTCTGAATTGATCTGTGTACTCACTGTACGCTTTCGGTGGAACAACATGCCAGTGGAATTTGTATAAGATTCCTTTATTCCTCCTCTAAACGCTGATGCAGAGCAATATTTGGGTTAAAAGGAGGGTTGCAGTCATTAATAAGCTGAACTCTTATATTTCATCATCATTTTCTGTAACCGCTTAATCCAAATTAGGGTTGCGGGGAGGCTGGCGCCCATCCCAGCCAACTTCGAGCGAGGGCAGAGTACACCCTGGACAGCTCGCCAGGCCATCGCAGGGCAGAAACACGCTGACGGCTTTGCAGCCTATTCTTGTCGAAAGTCAGCAATGGTTCTTTTACATGCCTCACACCACAGACAGTGAGAGACATGGCCGACTCTTATATTTGACTCTTATATTTGATGATATAAACCACATTTAACTCAAATTGTTAATTCTTTACGAGCTTGACCCTTTTTAACTATTGTTCAATTCTACACTTGTTTATGAAAGAACAAAACTTCTTCACATAAACCTGTCAAGTGTTTGAACTAAGTAAACTGTCGTACATATACAAGGATCCCTCGCTACTTCGCGCTTCAATTTATGCAGCTTCAGTGCATTGCGCTTTTTTTTTTTTTTTTTTTTTTAAATATTCATCGAAATAAAAAATAAGGAAATTAAAGAAGCAAAGGGGAAAAGGTTAAGGGAAATGCCTTAAAAACAAGACCAATTATGCAAAAAAAGAAGAAAAAACCCTAAACAAACACAAAACAAAAAACAAACACAAATCTCCCATCTAAACTACTTACATTTTTGTGAGGTGCGCATCTGCGTGCGTGTGTCTTTATGTGTGTGTTTATATTTTATTTACATCTCATGCATTATTTTTTAATGTTTAATTGTTATTATAAGAATTTATAGCATTGACTATGTATTTATTGATATTATATACACATATACTAGTATATGTACGTATACATCAGTCGGGTGGGGGTTGATCCTACTTCGCGGATTTCGGTGATCGCGGGGGATCTCGGTCCCAATTAACAGCGGAAAGTGAGGGATCCCTGTATAATGCACATTGTACATTTTTTTTTTTTTGGTTTTTGTTTTTTCAATGAAAAATAAAGTCCTTCCCTTAGTTACATTTGTACGCCATGAAACAAAACCAACTCACTCATTCATGTACCAGCTTACTTAACTCCTCTGGTGGGCAGTAGTGGCCTAGTGGTATAGGGCGCTGGATCGCTGATCCAAAGGTTGGGGGTTCAAATCTCACTCTCGACAAGGTTGTTGCTGTCCCCACCAGTGCAGCTAACTGGGTTATCAAAGGCCGGCCATGTCTCTCACTGTCTATGGTGAGACGTTCATGTAGAAGAACCATTGCTGACTTTTGACAAGAGTAGCTGCATAGCCATCAGCGTGTTTCCACCCTACGATGGCCTGGTGAGCTGTCCAGATTGTACTCTGCCCTCACCCAGAATCAGCTGGGATGGGCGACAGCCTCCCATATTACCCTAATTAGGCTTAAGTTAAGGTTACAGAAAAATGAACCGATGAACGTAATTCCACTGAAGGGAAAAGTGTACAAGACGGTGATGAGGCCAGCGATGTTGTATGGTTTAGAAACAGTGGCCCTGGGGAAAAGACAGGAGGCAGAGCTGGAGGTAGCAGAGATGAAAATGTTGAGGTTCTCTTTGGGAGTAACGAGGATGGATAGGATCAGAAATGAGTCCATCAGAGGGACAGCACATGTTAGATGTTTTGGAGACAAAGTCAGAGAGGCTAGATTGGGATGGTTTGGACATGTACAGAGGAGGGATAGTGAGTATATTGGTCGTAGGGTGTTGAGATTGGAACTACCAGGCAGAAGGCCCAGAGGAAGACCAAAGAGAAGATTTATGGATGCGGTGAAGGCGGACATGAAGGTCGTTGGAGTAAGAGTAGAAGATGCAGAGGACAGGGTGAGATGGAGGCAGATCATTTGCTGTGGCGACCCCTGAAGGGAACAGCCGAAAGAAGAAGAAGAAGAACGTAATTCCACTGTGGGTTGCAGGGAGGCTCAGCTAACACTTACACTCAGGGGCAATTTGTAGCAGCCAATTAGTCGAATGTGCATGACTGTTGGAGTAGGCAAAGTAAACCCAGGCAAGCATGGGCAGACCATGCAAATTCCACACATACTCACCCCTGTCAAACCCAGGACTCAACCCAACTCAGGACCTTCTTGCTGAGGGGCGGGCATGCTAACCACGACCCAACCGTGACGCTCAGTGCAACAACATTCCTGTTTCATTTTTCCTGTTTTAATTGTTTACACCTCGTAATATTTTGAGAAGGTTATCCAAGCACGGCAACACTCCAGTGCAGCTAACTGGGTTATCATAGGCCGGCCATGTCTCTCACTGTCTATGGTGAGAGGTTCATGTAAAAGAACCATTGCTGACTTTCGTCAAGAGTAGCTGCAAAACCGTCAGCGTATCGCTGTCCCTTGCTAAAGGGTTGTATCAGGAAGGGCATCCGACCTAAAAACCTATGAACCAAATCAAACGTGCGAATCATTCGCTGTGGCGACCCCTGATAAAGGGAAAAAGCCGAAAGGAAATCTCTCTCCTCTCGTCTCATCCAAGCACTGCAACACAGATGTTACCACAGGAGAGACTATGTTGATAGATGAACCAAAGTTGGTCAAATTCAACCAGTGTGGCAGCATCCGCCTGTGAACTTTTCAGCTTTAATATCTTGCAGTATCGCTGCTCCATGTCTGTGTTTTGTTCTGTCCTACACCAGGTGGTGATATTGCTCTATCTAATCAGAGTAAAAAAAAAAAAAAAAAAAAAAAAAAAAAAAGGTTTTGTTTTGGCAGGCCCTGGATTGTGGCTGAATGGTTGGAATATATATTTTAGTAATATACAAGTGTATTATCAGTGTGAATATAATCTGTTATTTTCTAGAGAACTGAATCATGTAATATCATAATGCAAGAACACACTATGAGAAATTGTTGTTAGTGACAGATATTGTGCTGAGTTCCATATTAAAATCTGTCTTCTGAGGTTTCTGCATCCGTACTGTCTCCGAAAAATATGAGAAGACTTGTAAAGTGTAAGCACAATAGTAAATCCTCAGACTCTCCATACATTCTGCCACAATTTATCATGTTCCAGTCTGCTGCAGGAGTGGATTTAATTAAGATTGTATACTTTATGGTTGAAAAATAATTAGTAATGATGTAACGGCCATTGGAAGTCACATGGTCACGTGAATGTAATTTCCTAGTGTTCAGTTAACGTGTTATAAGACTTCATGTTCATGGTAGGCTCCAGACTTTATGAAAGAGCTTATTACAAATGGGCAGTGATGCCCTGGTGGTAAAGGTGCTGGATCACCGATCCCAAGGTTAGGGGTTCAAGCCCCACTCTCAACAGGTTGTCACTGACCAACCAGTGCAGTGAACTGGGTTGTTAAAGGCCGGCCGTGGCTCTCACTGTCTGTGGTGTGAGGTTCATGTAAAAGAACCATTGCTGACCTTCCACAAGAGGAGCTGCATTGCCGTCAGTGTGTTTCTGTCCTGCGTTGGCCTGCCGAGCCGTCCAGGGTGTACACTCTGCCTTTGCTCAGAGTCGGCTGAGATGGGCGGCGGCCTCCTTGTGACCCTAATTAGGATTAAACAGTTCAGAAAATGAATGAATGAATTTATTACAAATGTATTACACATACTGAGGAGCTCCCAAAACTACAAACCGGGTTCCAAAAAAACTGGGACACTACACAGACTGTGAATAAAAACTGAATACAATGATGTGGAAGTCACAAATTTCAAAGTTTTATTCTGAATAGAACATGGATGACAGCTCAACAGTTTAAACTGAGAAAATGTATCATTGGTTGTCCTTGTCCTCTTTAGTCCGGCTGACATGGTGTCCCAGTTCTCCCAAAAGAACTTCGAATCGTGATTCGTCCGACCAAAGAACAGTTTTCCATTTTGCCACACCCCATTTTAAATGACCCCTGGCCCAGAGAAACCGCCTGCGTGTCTGGGTCCTGTTTAGCTTCTTCTTTGGATTCTTCTTTGTACTGTAGAGTTTCAGCTGGCAAAGGTGGATTGTGTTCACCAACAATGGTTTCTGGACGCATTGCTGAGTCCATTCTGTGATTTCCCTTACAGTAGTGGTGCAGTGGAGCAAATTTCCCTGTTTGTGGTGCGGTGCCTGAAGGGCCCGAAGATCACGGGCATCCAGTATGGTTTTTCGGCCTTGACTTTTACGCACAGAGATTCTCTGAATCTTTGGATGATGTTATGCACTGTAGATGATTATGACTTCAAACTCTTCGCAAGTTTGTGCTGGGAAATGCCTTTCTGATATTGCTCCATTATCTTTCTGTGCGATATTGGGCGAATTGGTGATCCTCGACCCATCTTCGCTTCTGAGAGACACTGCCACTCTGAGAAACTCTTTTTATTCTCAGTCACGTTGCTAATGGACCTCATTAGTTGTAATTGGTCTTCCAGCTGTTCGTTATAAGTGCAATTGACTTTTCCAGCTTCTTACTGCTAACTGTCCCAACTTTTTTTGAGGTTTGGTGGCAGCATGAAATTTAAAACATATTTTCCCTTAAAATTATACATTTTCTCAGTATAAACTTTTGATGTGTTATTTATGTTCTATTCAGAATAAAATATTGAAATTTGGCACTTCCACATTATTGCACCACTGCCCCACAGAAACAGAAAAACAAACAGCCAATCAGAACCGAGTGTTATAGTGTTTGTAACTTTATGATCTGTAATGAACTTAGAAATTACTTTAATACAATAGAATTGTAAATTTCTATAAAGGTTCTTTGCGACATTGTCCATTGTTTTTTGATGCAAATAAAATAGAATCAAATTAGTCCCGTTATTTAACATGAACATATTTCTTTTGTGATGGAGCTCAGTTCTGATCCATTTATCTATTAGCAAACGTGATTACAACCCTGTTGTCTTGGGCTGTTAGATCTTTCCATTAAACAGATCCAAATGGCAGACAGCTGTCTGAGTTGGGGTGTGATGGAAAAGGAGAAATGCTTATATCTGTCACAAAGGTCATGAGGAAAATGCTACGTCCTGCCATCCACCTGTTTTGCAAAAATACTGAGCTCCATATAATGACTTGCACAGTGACTAATACACCCAAAGGGAAAAACCAAGAAAGTCGAAATTAAATAAGTGGCAAGCTCATTAAATAAAGCGCATGATGTGTGCATCATTAATTATTTGTCGGTTTCACACTAAAGGGCTCTTTTAATTATTTCACTTCTGATACTAAACCAAACGACAAATTTGTAAAATAGGTAGGTTTATACCTTTTACATAAATTCCTATATAAAAGGCTCAGAGTAAAGAGCCAGTAAATATTGATATCCTGTAGTGTAATGTGATGTTGTTCGCACGGATGGCCTGGAGAGTTTTCCAGCGTGTGCTCCGCCCTCACCCAGAGTCGGCTGCAATGAGCTCCAACCGCTCTACGACCCTAATTAGGATTTAGCGGTTCAGAAAAATGAATGAATGAATGTTGTTCACATGGTTGACGTTCCAGAAAGTAAGCTGCCATATTCACCAGCTGTTGATGTGGCTTTTAAGTGCTTAACCATGCTTAATGATTTAGGTCTTGATAGAACATGACGGACTGGGATTAACTGATTTGGACAGATTTTAATTTGTCGTCTGTACCACTGGATTGACTCTGCTACCTTGCAGATGAGCCATCTGTTGCAATATCAGACCTAATTAATATGAATCTCATCAAATTCTGGACAAGGTTGTCAAATTTCAGTTTCTATTGTAAAATCAGAATCGAATGCTTACTGGTGTATGGGCTGGGCTTTCAACAGAGGTGTTTTAGCAACACAACTCAAGTATTGATCGCTATAAAGGATGCGCTATAGTAATCATTTTCCTTCTAATTTTTTTTTACTTTTTTTTTTTTTTTTACATTTTTTATGCAGTTAAAGTGATAGTGGAAAAAAAAAACCTAGTCAACCAATATCAGTATGTCAGAGTCTGTCTGTCTTACTTTCGGCTTTTTCCCTTTTACTCGAGAGTCGCCACAGTGAATCATCTGATTCGCACGTTTGATTTGGCAGAGGTTTTTACGTCGGATGCCCTTCCTGTCACAAACCTTTTTAGCAAGGGACAGAAACACACTGACGGCTTTGCAGCTACTCTTTACGAAAGTCAGCAATGGTTCTTTTACATGCCTCTCACCATAGACAGTGACAGACATGGCCCGCCTTTGATAACCCAGTTAGCTGCACTGGGGGGACAGCGACAACCTTGTGGAGAGTGGGACTCGAACCCCCAACCTTTGGATCAGCGATCCAGCGCCCTATGCCACTAGACCACCACTGCCCCATTCATAAGAAAAGTCTACGTTGGCATCATGACATGTCTTTAAATCATGGATTTGTTTTTATATTGATGAATTCTGTTGTCTTTGTAAATGTAAATCACATGACACTAATTAGTATAGGTAATGCAATGCCCCAAAACCCCATTAACAGACACGAGGGAGTGTGCTCATGCTCTTTGGTAATAATAATAATGATTTGGTAAGCTGTTATAAAATACTTAGCTTGAACTGTACCTGTAGACATTTGATTTTGCAGCAATAAGCAAATATTGTAGTGATAAATACGTAAAATATCAAAAATAAAGGATGGCTTCAAATTGTTACAGTTGATTTACAGTTTGATTGCTCAGGATAAAATATGCTGAATCGGAACTTCACATTCAGAACCTGCCAGCCGGATCACCACTCAGATTTCAGAGACAGTCTTGAACAACCAAGAGTGAACGTCCCAAATGCCAGCACAAAGAGCAGCAACATAGCATAATGTCAAACACAGGAAAGGAATAAAACACTCACTGAAACTGAAACGCTTTCTTAAGACACTTGAAATGTCAATTGTAAAGTGTTAATCAAATAAATGTAAATAAAGCATACATTTACAATTATTGTTGTGATCAGAAGTGGCCTGGTGGTAGGGTGCTAGATTACTGATCCCAAGTTTGTGGGTTCAACAGGTAGTCCCTGCTGTCCCCCCAGTACAGCTAACTGGGTTATCAAGGGCCAGCCATGTCTCTCACTGTCTATGGTGGGTAAAAGAACCATTACTGACTTTCAGCAAGAGTAGGCTGAATAGTCATCAGTGTGTTTCTGCCCTGCGATGACCTGGTGAGCTATCCAGGGTGTACTCTGCCCTCGCCCCGAGTCAGCTGAGATGGGTGCCAGCCTCCCGGTGACCCTAATTAAGATTAAGCAATTCAGAAAATAAATAAATGAATGAATTGTTGTCACATTTGGACTTAATGTGAATATGGCATTCTATTGTTCTCTTATTGTTATATAGACCAATAAGATTAATGATGATAATAATAATAATAATAATAATAATAATAATAGTAATAATACTATTGATAATAAATCCATGTGGGTTTCAAACAGGCGTTCTCTAATGCATACACGAGCTATAATTTGGTCTACCAGGAGAAATAAAAGAAATTGGTTGATGATGATCGTCCTGTAAATGGTTATATTAATTGTTAAATAATGTTTCCAATGAGCATAATTGATGTATTATGAAGTGACATTTCTTTTGCATAATGCTTTCTAGGGGCAGTGGTGGTCTAGTGGTATAAGGCGCCAGATCGCTGATCCAAAGGTTGGGGGTTCGAGTCCCACTCTCCACAAGGTTGTCACTGCCCCCCACCCCCAGTGCAGCTAACTGGGTTATGGCCAGTTGTTAAAGGTTGTTTAAAGGTTGTTAAAGACATGGCCCGCCTTTGATAACCCAGTTAGCTGCACTGGGGGGGACAGTGACAACCTTGTGGAGAGTGGGACTTGAACCCAAAACCTTTTGGATCAGCGATCCAGCGCCCTATACCACTAGACCACCACTGCCCACTAAAGGATGAAGACTGCGATGTGAAATTCAGAGAGGAAATAAAACAGCCACTGGGTAGAAGCAATGGGATGTTGGATGGATGGACGGCCATAGCAGTTGTGATGAGAACTGGGAAGGTTGACAGGATGACATCTGGAGAGGGAAAAGAGGACAAAAAGATTTGGTTGTAGAATGAGGAGGTTCAGAAAGGTATCAAAGGGAAGAGATTAGTGAAAAGAAGTGGGATACTAAGAGAGATGAAGACGGTAGATAGTAATACAAAGAGATCCAGCGCAAGATAAACAAGGAGGTGAGAAAAGTCAAGGAATAGGCAAATAATGAGTTGTATGAGAAGCTGAATACAAAGAAAGGAGAAAAGAATTTTAACTGGTCAGGCTGAGGGATCAAGCAGGGAAAGACCACATAAGGTTGGGTGAAAAGGACACACATGGTAAAGTTCTGACACGTGAGGAAAGTGTATTGGGAAGGTAGAAAGAGTAGTTTAAAAAGCTAATGAATAAAGGAAGCGAGACAGAGAGCGAGAGAGAGAGAGAGAGAGAGAGAGAGAGCACCAGGCAGTGTCAGTAAAGATGAAGTGAGAACGGAGGCACATAGATGTTTGGGCAGGACAACAATTTACGTTTTTAACCCGAGCATTCACCAAAATCGTGGAAGGTGAGAGGATGCCTGAGAAGTGCAGGCAGTGTGGAATGGGTGGTGAAGAGTGGCTGGAGTGATTTTTGTTAGAGGGATATCTGAAATAGTAAAAAGATTGGCCTATAAGACAGTAGTGAGGCCAGCGATGGTATATGGTTTGGAGATAGCAGGACAGACAAAAAGACAGGAGGTGAAGCTGGAATAGGAAAAGATGAAGATGCTGCAATTTTCTCTGCGAATTACAAGAATGGACAGAATTATAACTGAATATGAGGATAAATGGAAGGAGGCAATATTGAGAGAGTTTGGATCCGTGTAGAGGAGGGATGCAAGATATATTGGTGGAAGAATGTTGAGGATGGAACTGTCTGGTTGTAGGGGAAGAGGAAGGCCAGAAAGATCTATGGATGTTTTGAGGGAGGACATGATTGCGTGGAATACAAGGAAACTAAGGATGATTCACTGTAGGGACTCTAAACAAGAGCAGATACAAGAAGAGGACAGCAGGCTTTTATTAATTTCTTTAATATATTCCACACCATGGCTGTGAAAAGAGATTCAGGTGCATGTGTTGTGACTCCATCCCACTTTTGAACAACTGGTCTATCTCCTGTCATGGACCAGCAGCAATGGAATAACAAAGGTTGTTTGTAAAATTTGAACAAATTATTAAATGAACAATAAAAATAACTAAAAATATTACTGGCTGCTTACAAATTTTTCGGGAGGTGCGAAAGTTACCTACAAGAATCCTGAAAAACCCTAGAAATGTCCGAAACAGGGAAGGTTCTGGAAATCCTTAAAGTGCGCTTCCTGATGAACGTAGCAACCAACAAATCTTCGTGTGTAATATAAGCAGAATAGTCCAGAGTGAAGTAAAATCCAAAATGAGTCCTGTGAAATGTAGAGAAATGTCCACACTGAAGATATTGTCCAGTGGAGATGTAGTGCCAAGTGGTCCAGGAGTGCAGGAGAGTTCAACAATATCCTTCCTAGCGGTCAAGTCAAAACTGTTTGCTAGGCCATCATCTCCGACAGCCGAGATCCTTCCAGAAGCTTCCTGAAAAACATGCGCTTCCTGCTAACATAGGGCAGAAACTTCTAGACAGTCAGAGGTTGGCCGTTTGTTCTTAATGCCCTCTAGTGTTCACTGCACAACACTGCACAACACTGCCACCTCACAATCTTCTCCTTCTTCTTCTTCTTTTCCTTTCGGCTGTTCCCTTCAGGGGTCGCCACAGCAAATGATCTGCCTCCATCTCTCCCTATCCTCTGCATCTTCTACTCTTACTCCAACGACCTTCATGTCCGCCTTCACCGCATCCATAAATCTTCTCTTTGGTCTTCCTCTGGGCCTTTTGCCTGGTAGTTCCAACCTCAGCATCCTACGACCAATATACTCACTATCCCTCCTCTGTACATGTCCAAACCATCTCAATCTAAGATAAGATAAGATAAGATAAGATACAGCTTTATTAATCTCACAATGGAGAAATTCACTGTTACAGGCTCTTGAGGTACTATCAGTAGGGGGTGCAAAAATAGATACAAGTACGAACATACACACATACATATATAAGTAAATAAATAAATAGATACATAAATAGTATAAATTACTAAACAATAAAAGAAAAGAATGGAGCAACTTTATAGATTGACCTATATTAAAGTGTAATGTATCTGAGTGCAGAGTAGATGGGTTGATATGGTTGACAGTCAGTGGGGTAGATGTGGTTGATTAAAGTGCGCGGGGGTTTTTATTGCACATAACCGGTATTTTCACTAGCCTCTCTGACTTTGTCTCCAAAACATCTAACATGTGCTGTCCCTCTGATGTACTCATTTCTGATCCTATCCATCCTTGTTACTCCCAAAGAGAACCTCAACATTTTCATCTCTGCTACCTCCAACTCTGATTCCTGTCTTTTCCCCAGGGCCACTGTCTCTAAACCATACAACATCGCTGGCCTCATCACCGTCTTGTACACTTTTCCCTTCATTCTTGCCGATACTCTCCTATCACAGATCACACCGGATACTTTTCTCCATCCATTCCAACCTGCCTGCACGCGCTTCTTCACCTCTTTTCCACACTCTCCATTGCTCTGGATTGTTGAGCCTAAGTACTTAAAATTCTCCACCTTCTTTATCTCTGCCCCCTGTAACCTCAAAGTTCCTCTTGGGTCCTTGTCGTTCACACACATGTATTCTGTCTTACTAAGACTAACCTTCAATCCCCTCCTTTCCAGGGCATACCTCCACCTCTCTAGATTTTCCTCCACTTGGTCTCTGCTCTCACTACAGATCACTATGTCATCTGCAAACATCATAGTCCATGGAGATTCTTGTCTAACCTCATCTGTTAGCCTGTCCATCACCATAGCAAACAAGAAGGGGCTGAGAGCTGACCCTTGATGCAGTCCCACCTCCACCTTGAACTCTTCTGTCACACCGACAGCACACCTCACCACTGTCTTACATCTATCATACATGTCCTGCACCACTCTAACATACTTCTCTGTCACTCCAGACTTCCTCATACAATACCACAGTTCTTCTCTCGGCACCCTGTCATATGCTTTCTCCAGATCCACAAAGGCACAATGCAGCTCCTTCTTACCTTCTCTGTCCTTCTCTATTAACATCCTCAAAGCAAACACTGCATCTGTGGTGCTCTTTCTTGGCATGAAACCAAACTGTTGTTCACAAATGCTGACCTCTGCCCTTAGTCTTGCTTCCACTATTCTTTCCCATAGCTTCATTGTATGGCTCATCAACTTTATCCCTCTGTAGTTGCCACAACTCTGTACATCGCCCTTGTTCTTAAAAATGGGCACAAGCACACTTCTCCTCCATTCCTCTGGCATCTGCTCACTTTCTAAGACCTTGTTGAATATTCTTGTCAGAAAATCTACTGCTACCTCCCCTAGACACTTCCATACCTCAACTGGTATGTCATCAGGGCCAACTGCCTTTCCACTCTTCATCCTCTTCAATGCCCTCCTCACTTCTCCCTTACTAATCTTTGCTACTTCCTGCTCCTCAACGGTCACCCCTTCTACTCTTTTTTCTCTCTCATTTTCCTCATTCATCAGCTCTTCAAAGTACTCTTTCCACCTTCCCAGCACACTTCTGTCATCAGTCAATCCATTTCCCTCTCTGTCCTCTATCACTCTAACTTGCTGCACGTCTTTCCCATCTCTATTTCTCTGCTGTGCTAACCTGTATAGATCATTTTCTCCCTCCTTACTGTTCAACCTATCATACAAGTCATCATATGCCCTCTGTTTGGCCTTTGACACTGCTACCTTCGCCTTACGCCGTGTCTCCCTGTACTCCTGTTTACTCTCTTCGGTCCTCTCAATGTCCCACTTCTTCTTGGCTAACCTCTTCTTTTGTACACAATCCTGCACTTCCTCATTCCACCACAAAGTGGAAAGTATTCACCACAGCCATTTCCATCCTTTTTGCAAAATCGATCAACATCTGTCCTTCTGTGTTCCTGTCCTGGATACCAAACCTGCCCATCACTTCCTCGTCCCCTCTGTTGCCTGCACCAACATGTCCATTGAAGTCTGCTCCAATGACCACTCTTTCACCTCTGGGGGTACTCTGCATCACTTCATCTAACTCACTCCAGAATCTCTCCTTCTCTTCTAGCTTACATCCTGCCTGTGGGGCATAAGCACTAACAACATTGACCATCACGCCTTCAATTTCTAACTTGAGACTCATCACTCTGTCTGACACTCTTTTCACTTCTAGAACATTCCTGACAAACCCCTCCTTCAAGATGACTCCTACTCCATTTCTCTTCCCATCCACACCATTATAAAACAGTTTAAACCCTGCTCCTAAGCTTTTAGCCTTTCTACCTTTCCACCCTGTCTCCTGAACACACAGTATGTCCACCTTCCTCCTCTGCATCATGTCAGCCAGCTCCCTATCTTTTCCTTGCATAGTTCCAACATTTAAAGTCCCTACTCTCAGTCCGAGGCTCACGCATTTCCTCTTCTCTCTCTGCCTACGGACACGCCTCCCGCCTCTCCTTCTTCGACGTCTTCGACCAACAGTAGTCCAATTTCCATCAGCACCCTGTTGGTTGACAGCACTGATGGCGGTCATTGTTAACCCGGGCCTCGACCGATCCGGTATGAATTCTGTATTGATCATTTGCATTTTTTTTTTGGCAGAAGTTTTACGCCGGATGCCCTTCCTGTCGCAACCCTCTGCATTTATCCGGGCTTGGGACCGGCATAAGGGGGAGAGACACTGGTTAGTGCCACCCCCGCCTCATGGCTGCATTCCACCCCCACCTCATGGCTGCATTCCACCCTCACAATATGCACAATATTGCCACCTCACAATATGCACAAAAACTACTACTTCACACATCTATGTTTGGCTAATCACAGATAATATTTTTCTTTCTGATTGTCAGAGATCTGCATCACCTCTTTCTGATCTGATTACATTCTCATTCTGATGCAGGTATTTCATTCTGAATGAATACCTGAAGAAATTGTATTCTAAATGAGCATGAATTCATTCTTCTCCTAAAAAACTTTTAAGCCTAAGTAGGCTGACAGGGAGGCCGGTGCCTTTCTCAGCCAACTACAGGGTATACCCTGGGCAGCTCACCAGGCGATCACAGCTCCAGCACTCACATAACCCATTCATGCTCACACTGACATCTAGGGGTGATTTGGAACAGTCACTTCAACTGCTGTGCATGTGTTTGGACTGTAGGAGGAAACTGCAGCACCTGGAGGAAACCAATGTAAGCACAGGGAGAACATGCAACATAGAAATGCCTGAGCTGGGACTCGAACCCAGGACTTCTTGATGAAAGGCAGACGTGTTAACCACTACAGTACCATGCCACCTGTGAAACTGAACATTACTGTAATAGTTACTATTGTTCATTGAAGCATAGCTAGTGAAAAGGATTGTTTACAAATGTAGACACTTCAAACAATTATTGATAAACAAACAAACAAAAAAGACTGGGCACCCCAACAACTTTAATACAAGATTAGACCATTTTATTCTGAGAAATAAATATATTAAAAAGGTTTTGATACTGTTAAATCACAGGTATAGTGAACTGTAGCCTACAGTGACTGCAAAGTAGTAGCGGGTGAGAGTGTTGCTAAACAGCATAGGATGGTGGTGTGCAGGATGACGCTGATGATCAGGAAGGTGAAGAAGGCAAAGGCAGAGCAGAAGACAAAGTGGTGGAAGCTGAAAAAGGAAGAGTATCGTGTTGTCTTCAAGGAGGAGTTGAAAATGGCTTTGGGTGGTCAGGAAGTGCTTCCAGATGACTGCACAACTACAGCTAATGTGATCAGGGAGACAGGAAGGAGAGCACTTGGTGTGTCATCTGGAAGGAGAGGAGATAAGGAGACTTGGTGGTGGGATGAGGAAGTGCAGGAGTGTGTACAAAGGAAGAGGTTAGCTATGAAGAAATGGGACATAGAGAGGACTGAAGAGAGTAAACAGGAGTACATGGAGACACAGCGTAGGGCGAAGGTAGTGGTGTCAAAGGCCAAACAGAAGGCGTAAAATGACTTGTATGCTTGGTTGGAAAGTAAAGAGGGAGAAAATGATTTCTACAGGTTGGCACAGGAGAGAAATAGAGATGGGAAGGACATGCAGCAAGTTAGAGTGATTAAGGACAGAGAGGGAAATGTATTGACTGATGACAGAAGTGTGCTGGGAAGATGGAAAGAGTACTTTGAAGAGCTGATGAATGAGGAAAATGAGAGAGAAAAAAGAGTAGAAGAGGTGATGGTTGAGGACCAGGAAGTAGCAAAGATTAGCAAGGGTGAACTGAGGGGGGCATTGAAGAGGATGAAGAATGGAAAGGCAGTTGGTCCTGATGACATACCGGTGGAGGTATGGAAGTGTCTAGGCGAGGTAGCAGTAGATTTCCTGACAAGAACATTCAACAAGGTCTTAGAGAGTGAGAAGATGCCAGAGGAATGGAGGAGAAGTGTGCTGGTGCCCATTTTTAAGAACAAGGGAAATGTGCAGAGTTGTGGCAACTACAGAGGGATATGTTGATGAGCCATACGATGAAGTTATGGGAAAGAATAGTGGAGGCTAGACTAAGGGCAGAGGTTAGCATTTATGAACAACAGTTTGGTTTCATGCCAAGAAAGAGCCCCACAGATGCAGTGTTTGCCTTGAGGATGTAAATAGAGAAGTACAGAGAAGGTCAGAAGGAGCTGCATTGTGCATTTCTGTATCGGGAGAAAGCATATGACAGGGTACCGAGAGAGGAACTGTGGTATTGCATGAGGAAGTCTGGAGTGGCAGAAAGTATGTTAGAATGGTGCAGGACATGTATGAGATATGTAAGACAGTGGTGAGGTGTGCTGTTGGTGTGACAGAAGAGTTCAAGGTGGAGGTAGGACTGCATCAAGGGTCAGCCATGAGCCCCTTCTTGTTTGCTATGGTGATTGACAGGCTGACAGACGAGGTTAGATAAAATTCCCCATGGACGATGATGTTTGCAGATGACATTGTGATCTGCAGTGAGAGCAGAGAACAAGTGCAGGAAAATCTAGAGAGGTGGAGGTATGCCCTCTAAAGGAGGGAAATGAAGGTTAGCCTCAGTAAGACAGAATACATGTGTATAAATGACAAGGACCCAAGATGAACGGTGAGGTTACAGGGAGCAGAGATAAGGAAGGTGGAGGATTTTAAATACTTAGGCTCAACAATCCAGAGCAATGGAGAGTGTGGAAAAGAGGTCAAGAAGCATGTGCAGGCAGGTTGGAATGGTTAGAGAAAAGTATCCGGTGTGATGTGTGATAGGAAGGTATCGTAAAGAATGAAAGGAAAAGTGTACAAGATGGTGTTGAGGCCAGCGATGTTGTATGGTTTAGAGACAGTGGCCCTGGGGAAAAGACAGGAGGCAGAGCTGGAGGTAGCAGAGATGAAAATGTTGAGGTTCTCTTTGGGAGTAACGAGGATGGATAGGATCAGGAATGAGTACATCAGAGGGACAGCACATGTAAGACGTTTTGGAGACATAGTCAGAGAGGCTAGATTGAGATGGTTTGGACATGTACAGAGGAGGGATAGTGAGTATATTGGTAGTAGGATGCTGAGGTTTGAACTACCAGGCAGAAGGCCCAGAGGAAGAACAAAGAGATGATTCATGATGTGGTGAAGGAGGACATGAAGGCAGTTGGTGTAAGAGAAGAAGACACAGAGGATAGGGTGAGATGGAGGCAATTGATTCGCTGTGGCGACCCCTGAAAGGAACAGCAGAAAGGAAAAGAAGAAGAAGTGAACTGTAGCCTAAAGTCATATGAGGACGGCATATTTTCTCCAAATTATATATTGTGTGTATGTGTGTGTGTGTGTGTGTGTGTGTGTGTGTGTGTGTGTGTGTGTGTGTGTGTGTGTGTGTGTGTGTCCTTGTAAAATCCACAAAGAAGTCAATTTTGTATATCTCCTTTTCCAAAATTCCTTCAGTTTGAAGATGTTAATCAGTTTCAATAGTTATCAGTTGATAAGGAACAGATGTGATGCAGAGAAATAACAAGAAGTGCAATATTTTTGGGTTTGGGTGTTGAGAGGATGGAGTGCACTTGAGTGGAATGACGTACTGAACTCTTTTGTGGGTTTTTTATTTCATTCATTCATTTTCTGAACCACTTAACCCTAATTAGGGTCGGGGATTAGGGCTGGTGCCCATCTCAGCCGACTCTGGGCAGAGTACACCCTGGACGGTTTGCCAGGCCTTCACAGGGCAAAAACACACTGATGGCTATGCAGTTGCTCTTTACGAAAGTCAGCAGTACTTCATTTACATGAACCTCACACCATAGACAGTGAGAGACATGGCCGGCCATTGATAACCCAGTTAGCTGCACTGGTGTGT